>CAJQZJ010033481.1:4191080-4241080 GCA_907164525.1 Lophiomys imhausi | reverse complement strand
CTGTAGATATATTGACTTAATATGTCTATGGGGAATGGATGAACCAGATGGTGGCACTCAGAGGACCAGAAAACATGCTATCTCCCTTTCCTTCCACGATCTACATGCACATCCTCCTTAAATGCTAAGCGAGCCCGACACACATCCCAGAGACTGATGTGCATGTCAATTCATGGTGACAGCCAATGAGATGTTCCTGTGGTAATCACCCAGCAGAATGACATACATACCCATGTACATATGTACATAGATATAGATGGGTGCAAGTTTGGAAACTCACATAGTCCACACTGTTTTAAAGAAATGGAGGCTGCACCTCACTCCTTCATTGCCCACCGACATCACTTAAGATGTATTTCCATGTTATCACCTTTCAAGTAGCATTATAGGATCATAGGATCACAGCATTATGGTACAACTGTTAATGGTGATGGCCACCCTGGTGATGGGTCATCTAAGTTCACCTTGTCCTCAACATAGAAGGAATGCAGTTAATACTCACAAGGGACTAGTGATGGTATTAGGATTCCAGAGAGGTCTTTCTGACTGAAAGTCCTGTTATTGTTGCAATGACTCTGAATTAGAACTACCCCTCCCCAGCTGCTCCAGGGCCCTGCTGGTCTTCTCTTGGTCCCGGAATTAGCATTGCCACCTTGTTTACAATGGCATTCCTCTGATCTGGACCCAGAATTTGTGTCCTCAATTCTATTTTTGCTGAATTTGAAACATATTTTTAACTTTCAAAATGAGGCATAAGGTAGTAACTCTTTAACCACACACAACCATGCAGTAACCTTGAATTGATGCTGGGAGACGGAGGACAGACATTGCTTTAATGGAAAATTGCACCAATGATGTTCCACTGATATGCATTTAGTTAGCTCCTTTATACACCACCTTTTCCTATAAATGATTTGAAGAAATACAGAATAAAAGACATACAAAGCTATCTTAAATATTAAAACCAATTTCAGTAGAATGAAAACTCAAAAAACAAAGGCCTCTGAAAGCCCATGAAACAAACTAGGCCTCTGGTCTCTGGTTAGAAGAAGCTCCATAGAAAACAGTTTCAGTTACAAAAGATTGAAACATGGAGGGACTGAAGAGGTAGCTCAGTGGTTAAGAGCAGAGGTTGTTCTTCCCAAGGACCTGTTTCTGTTCCCAGCACTGCCATGGAGACCAACTCCATGTAACAGGAGATCTGATGCCGTCTTGTGGCTTCTGGGGACACTACATGGATGTAGGACCCAGCAACAGATGCAGACATAATACCCTGGTGAATAAAATAAATTTTAAATAATCTCTAAGAAGGAAAATGTGGAGAAAGAAAAACATAAAATACAAGTGACATAAAGGAAAAAGCAATGTCTGCTAAAAAAAGCAAAATGTGTATTCTGGATTTATGGTTGTTATTGAGATTAGCTAAAATTTTAGATTTTAACAAGTTTCTCAGTTGAATGAAAAGAAAAAAAAAAAAACACTAACCTACAAAAGAGCAGAGGAAAGGCTACCAAATCCTCCAATGGAAATTTGAATAGTGCAAGACTGCTTTACACCATAAACACCACCATTACATAAAATATATTATAAGACTGATTTCAAACATCAAACAAAAGGTGGAGCAGGGCTCGGTGCACAGCAGGAAGGTATTTTCCAGGTTGCCTCCATTTCTGCCTTCAGGAGGTTTCTAGAAAAGAGTCTTAGGATGAGAAAAGCTCAGTGGAGCACAGCATATTGCTGAGGTTCAGAGACAAAACTTAGCATTTGAGGAATCAGAGGAGATGGAAAGAGAGCTAGCACACGTACACAAGAGGGAGGGTTCTCCATCATGTCCCCAGCCGTCTCTGAACACAAAACAGTGTCTCTTGGATAACACTCTCAGAATACAGTCAAAGCACAGACAGTGGGTGATGAGATTTGAAGAACTTACTGAAGATTACAGTTCTAAGTACTAAGAGCTGGGTGACATGTTAAGTTCCCGAGGATCCCAGGAGGACCACTTTCAGAAAGAGGGTGAATTGAGCCCCAGACTAAAGGTTATATCAGATGCCAAAATTAAACTTAAAAGCAAGCCTCAAAGCTTTAAGAATTTGAATGTGTTCCTCCCAAATAACTGAGCTTATTTGGAACAGTGTGAGGAACTTCAAACTTTGGGGTTGTCTCATAACCTACAAATATTTTTATGGTAAGCAATTTGGGGTTCTCTCAGAATGTACAAATGTTTTCATGATAAGCAATTAGTGGAAGTCTGGAGATTTCCATCAAGGCATCAAGTTAAAAGACAGCTCATCAATTCCAAAGAGAGAACAGCAGAAAGGGAAGGAGAAAAGAGAGACCTCCTGTAGGGAGAATATACTTCAAAGATTAGCTTTAAAAAAAAAATCCCCAGCAAAGGACTGTAAACTTAACTGGGCCAAATTTGAGCAATGTATCTCCATTGGTAATGCCTAGGACAATGGAGAAACTGGAAACTATTAGGGCCTGATGACCAAGTGTGACAACTACTTTTCCTATTATTGTAACAAAATTCCTGGGAAAAGCTCCTCCAAGAGTGTTTCTTTTGACTCACACCTGGAGGGGACAGGTCACCACCATGACACGGAAGGCATGGCAGCAGGACCTTAAGGCAGCTAATCACAATACAACTGCAGAGAGAGGATTGTTACAGCTTGGATGTCTTTCTCCTTTTGGATTTTTTCCAGAAGCGCAGGCCACAATAATAACAGTCACATTCAGTGTGCCCCTTTCCCTTCTTTAACATTGTTGGTACACCCTCAGAGACATTCTCAATATCTGTTTCCACAGTGACCTAAATCACATTAAGTTGGCAATCAAATTAACTACCACGTCAAGTATGTTAATAGTAAAAGCAGGTATCTCATGAGAGATCAGAGAATGAGAGTCAATGTGCTCCAGTGAATATCCTGTCACCAAGAAGCCTCTGGGTACACTCAGCCTATGCTTCTGGAGGAGCTACAACAGAATCCACAGTGAAAATAAATGGATTATACTAAAATAGTTTACACACACACACACACACACACACACACACACACAGCAAAAAAAAACAAAAGCCTGGAGGCAGGGGGTTAGACTCATTATTTGGTGTCAGTATGATTTATTATCTAAAATGACCACTTTTCCTCCAAGGAAAAATTATGGGTCAAGCAAGGAAATAGGAAAGTGTGACCCATTACACTGAAAATTTTAAACACTGGGAATTGAAACTGCTTTCAAGAAAGCCTAGATATTACACTGAATAAAGACTTCAACGCTGTGACAACAAATTCAAGGAATCAGAATCAAACTGAAAGATCAAAGCAAGGCATGACAGGCACATCTCCATGAGTGTGAGTTGAGATATAATTATAAAGGTGAAGAGAATCAGATGGAATTCCGGAGTGGAGCGAGTGATCCAGCAGAGTGCAATAAAATGGACGTGAGTTGGCTGAGGAATCAACAGTGTGAAGATAGGTCAGGAAAGAAGGGTCCCACTGCGGCACAGGGGAGAGTCACAATGAGCAGGGCCTTGGGAGTACGAAGGACGCCATGAAAAGCAGCAGTGTATACAATGAGTAGAAGAGGCAGAACAGAGAGAGAACAGAACAAAACAGTCACGGAACAGACCACACACATGAATGTGACCTGCAAGATGATAATGACAGTGAGTAGTACCTTTTGCAACATTGTCACCTTCTGAACACCAGAGAATAATGTGTTTACCCAGGTGGTCATAAGGATACCCCGTAAACAAGTCTCCTCTGTTGTTATACCACAGCTCTCTGTTCATAGTAGGTTTATATTTATATAATGTAGTTAATATTAATAAATATATTAGTTGACATAGTTTTAAAATATATTTTATTTGTATATATTATAAAGTAGATGGAAACTTCATGTGGCCTGGAAGGAGACTAAAGGGAGGGAAATGGGGAATAAGAGGATAATGAAAAAAGAAAGTCAAATATATATTTTCTCTTCTGTGAAGCATAGGTGTAGATAAACATTCAACATATATGTAAAAAATACTATTATATGACATGGAAGTAGAAGGGTTCCATTTAAGGAGAGCAAGGGGCCCACTGCATAAGAGAAGATGAGAGTGTAAGAGAAGATGATGGGGGGTCAGTATGAACAAATTATAATGGTATATGACAAATCAGAACATGTTGTAAGGATTCATATGCTAAATTACCAAAAATGTAATTTATAAATACATAGAAATATAATTTTGGACAGTACAGTACATTTATTTATTTGTGTGTGTGTGTGTGAGAGAGAGAGAGAGAGAGAAAGAGAGAGAGAGAGAGAGAGAGTGAGAGAGAGAGAGAGAAGGGGGCATAATCATGACAAACCAGCTGTGACAGCTCATATGTGGGCATCAGAGGACACACTGAATTAGTTCTTTCCTTCACCCTTGAGATCCAAAATATAACCTTGTCAGGCTGCAGTGGCAAGAAATTTTACTCATTGAGCCATCTTGCCTGACTCAGTTCATAATTCTTGATAATAGGCTACACAACCTAGTTTATAAATTAATTGTACTTCTATTTAATTTCTATATGTTTATAAACTCATGCTGTTCATTTTTTAAAAGTTCAAAATAAAAGGGCATGCCTTATCATGACAGAACCATATCATGTCACGTTTACCATCTTTCTTTGCTTTAAAGGCGCATGTCCAGTAACTGACTCACACCATTGAATGTATATGAATTCTGCAATGGCCAAAGAATGATGAAATTTCTATGGGATGAATTTCTCCAAGCACTCCACATGGTCAGGTGAAGCATGGCTTGTATTTGAAGACATAACAGTTCACATATCTGAAATATTATTTAAAAATAGTCCACATATCCATGAATCTCAACAAACCCTAAGATAAATACAAAGAAACACACACTCAGACACACACGACTGAAACTATCTAAAGAGGAAGATAAGCATGTAAGAGAAGCAGCTAGAAAGCAGCAAAGAAAACCTGCCTCCTCACATGTGATAGCATCCGGGGGGGTAAGCTTAGCCCCTGGCATCTCACTACAGGGGCTAAAAGATTCAAACTGTCACACAAAAGCCTTGAGACCAGAAAAAACTGACTTCCGAAAACGAAGAAAAATGAAAAAATTTCCCAGGAAAGTAAAATAGAGAAAATTCTGTTGTGGGCCAGCTTGCTGAGGATGGAGAGTATAAAATATGCTGAGCAAGTTATATTTGGGTATTTAGAAATATATATTCATGTAACAATTAATTTTTTAAAAAGAGGCCATAAATTCGAAAGACAACAAGGAGGGGTATTTGAGAGGAAGGGGAGGGGTGAGATCAAATAATGATATTAATCTCAAAAAGTAATTAAGTAAGAAGGAATATGTTGTTTACCCATTTCCTTTAAGACTGAAGCATTTCATCCTGCAGTGAAGCTCCTTAAGACAGAAAGTAAGGAACTCAAATTCGCTTTAGGAAGTCCCTGAAACCAGATCCCTCTCTCTATGTAAATCTCAGATGAGCCCAGTTACAAACAAGAAACAGAGATCAGACAGACCACCTTATGAGACAAAGACCAGCTGAGCTACCCAGAAAGGACACTCTAAAACCTGCAGAGCTGCCTGCAAGCTATGCAATGTGCTTTAAGTTCCCAACTTTTGTTATATATTACCCATGCTGGGGGGGAGGTTCTGGAGAAGCAGGTGTCTTTGGGTCATTTCTGTTCCTATAAGTAACCCCTAATTTCTATATGTAACCTCAACAAAACTCATTGGTTTGCCAAATCGGACCTTGGTAATATATGCATTTTGGTCTGTTGTAGGCTACCCCTATCTGGGATGAGTAGACATGTTTATGATGTATCTCCCCAGGAAAGTCTGTCACACAACAGAACACTGGCTGCGCTTGTCAAATGCCCAAATACAATTCCCAGCCCTATGATAACTCACAATCTTCTGTAACTCCAGTTCCAATGGATCCAACACCCTCTTCTGACCTTGTGGGCACTAGGCCCATACATGGTGTATATACATATATGCAAGCAAAACCTCACAAAATAAACTAAATAAATGTAAAAACAATTTTTAAAAAACAAAGAAAAAATTTGGCATAAAATCAAGTGACCCCCCCCCAAAAAGACCTCTGCATAAGAACAAGCAAGAACAAAAACAAAGAAACAAATGAACAAAAACAGCTAAGGTTATGAAATCTTGCATGAATGTATATCTCATTATTTTTCTCTGGACATATTTAAGATATAATTACATAGATAATATTAATGTGACTATATTGACTAGTCTACCACATATGCAAATATAATATATTTAACAACAACTATATGAAGAAGATGGGTGAAAGCCGACAATTATAATAGATGGTTACTGGAATCTAAGGGAATAAAATATGCTAAATAAAACAATTTTAATAAAATTTACATGATATGATTTCCCAACTTTCTCCTCCCAACTACTTTTAAAAACATTAAATTATCAAAGGAAAGATGAGAGTACATTGCTTTGTTTGTAATAAATATACACGCAAATATGTATCACAATAATGGCCACAAAATTAAAAAGCAGGAATAAAGCCATAGAAAAATAAGAGCCCTATATCTCATAGAATTAAATTAGTATTAATCAGGCATAGACTTTCATTGGGTGCATATGGTAAGCCTGAAGGCAACCAATTAAAAATAACTCAAAACATAGAGACAAAATAATTATTAAGGTAATTAAAATGTTACAGTAGGAAGTATTCACTTAATGCAAAAGAAAATACTAATAAAACCAGAGCCTTAAAAAGGGCACAACACATGTAGAAAACTAAAAATCAAAGGGCAGTCATAAATCCAGCTCAAATACACAGCAATATTAAATATAAGTTCATTCAACAGCCAATCACGAAATGGAGATTTTCAGTCTGAATTCTATTTTCCAAGAACAGAAGCCAAAGAAAAACACTCTTTAAGTACCAAAGTAAAAAATGTTTTATTACTATTACCACTGAAAATGTCCTTTGAAAATGGGAGATGAGACAACATGTTCTACTCTGGAAGTTCTTCAGATGGAAGGAAAGTGTAAGGTTACAGAAAGTTGGTTCTCACCACAGAAGAGGGGTCAGAAGGACTGTGAGACAGAGGTCCTGGAGGACCAGAGAGAAATAGAATCTTTGGAACACAACAGGGCTCGTGAACTCATGAACTCATAGGAACAACTCTGTCTTCACAAGACCAAACTAATCATTTTCCAACAAGGAAAGGGTATGGGCTGTGAGTCTTCTACCACTAAGTAAGGAGCTATTGACAGCTGATGGCTTCTTGGGGAGGGAGAATGTTTTTTTTTTTTAGGAGTGTGGCCTCTGATATGTTGGCTATGTTCCAGTGTGGATGGCCACACACTTAAGAGTATACAGGCAGCACAAACTATATACTTGGTGGTTATTTTACATAGAAAAAAAATGAGTACAGAGTTGAGAGTGGTTGGAAACATGTGGGTTGAATCTGGGAGGAGATAGATCAGGGAATGGCAGTGTGTGAATGTGACCAAGCTACATTGTATGCACCTATAAAAGTCCCCAAAATTAAATCAATTGTTTTACTTTAAAAAACAATGATACTAAACAAAGGAGGAAAATAGTCCAGTTATGGTTTACATATGGCCCAAAATTCATTGTTTTCAATTATTTCATGCTTTTCCATAAATTATTGAGTTAAAATACAAATCAACTCATTTCAAACCTTACAACAGAATTATATATGTGGGTATCTGAATCTTCTTTGTGGTAAGTCAAAAATGTATCTTATAATCAATAGACAAACTACTAAAAGCAATAGAACAACCACATAACTAATAGCGACATGGATAAAACTGAAAATTAAAATATACTGTGGATGTAGAGGGGTAAGAAATAAGTTCAAAGTAAACGGATGGGCAATGGAAAAATAAAGAGCAAGACTGAGGTGTGACACCAAGAGACCTTGAACATGAGACCACTCACTCCTTATTTACCTGTAAAAGTCCCCTAAATTTAAAATTCATGCATCTATCATTAAGAGACTAGATGAATACATTATGGTGGTTCACATAATTAAATACTATCCAGCCATAAAATGAGATTGGTACTATTAAATTATGAATATAGCCACCCACACTGATGAGCCCAAGAACTTCATCCTGAAATGAGAAACCAGTGATAAAAGAGATACAATTTTTTTCTGTGTGTTAAGTTCTAGAGTGAAAAATCTATTGGAAGACATCAAAACAATCATTGTCTCTGGGTGAAAGTGAGTAGGTGGGGCACCAGGAAACTTCTGGAATACTAGAATAAAATCTACAGTCATAGGACTAAGCAAGTGTATGGACTTTTTAAAGATCTGTTTATTTTTAACTTATGTGCATGAGTGCTTGCCTGAATGTAGGCATGTATACTATACTCATACCTAGCACCCATAGAATTCAGAAGAGAGCATAAGGCCAGTTGAAACTGGAGTTATAGGGTCATTATACGTGGGTTCTGGGAATAGAACCCAGGTCCTTTGCAAGAGCAGCAAGTGCTCTTAACCACTGAACTGTCTCTCTAACTCCAAATGTATGAAATTTTATTGCTTATTGAAGAATATACTTCTGATCTATGCATTTTACTACATGTAAATTGTGTGACAATTTAAACTATGATTTTAAATATCCACAACCAACTTAAAACACATAAAGGTAAATCACACAAATAGAAATAAAACATCTGCCACATAAGTAATACAAAGATTCACTTTAAAACAATGGAATATAATTTTAGCCACAAAATTGGCAAGAGATTAAGGCTATAACATTCATTGTTGGCAGTGTGGGTGGGAGAAATAAATAAATAAATCCCCACAGCATGGTGGGTGAAAATAAACTAGCTTAGCTGTTGTGGAAAGTCTTCAGTCTAGTGATTCTAGTTTTTGCTATCAATTCAGAGAAAATAAATCAGAGATAGAGACAGAGGTCAATGTAGCAAGAATTCATTGAGGTATTATTTTTCATTAGGTGGCACTTGAGACAGCCTAAATGCTTAATCTAAGGAGAAAAGTTAGAAAATGGGGTTATATATTCATTTTACCAAAATATGATATACGTGAGAGAAACAGTCAGCAATAAGGGAATTAACTACAGAAATGTCTCTGAATGAAGGACTTGTGGTTATACCTTCATGCTTCCACACTTAAAAAAGATTTCTCAAAGTTTTTGTTCTTTAAGAACAAAAATAAATCTCTATTCGAAAGACTCAGCATAAAACAGAAAGAATAGTCCATTGTGAATACAGGTTACAAAGTGCCTTTAAATAGGAAGAACATTATGGTTCTATCTCTTAGACAGGAAAGCAAAGCAGATACAGTGTGCTATTAAAAAAAAGGTGCACGCGTGCGTGTGTGTGTGTGTGTGTGTGTGTGTGTGTGTGTGTGTGTGTGTGTACACTCATGGAGGCCAGAAGAGGGTATCTATTCCTTGAAGCTAAAGTTACAGGGCTATGAGTTTCATTTTTTATTACATTTATTTACTACTATTAGTTACATCTCCATCACACCCCCCTCCATTCACTCTTCTCGGTCCCACCCTCCCACCCTGTACCCTTCTCCCACCTATCCTACTCCCCTGGTGTGGGATGTCCCCACATCTCAGCCCCCTCAGTTCATCAGCCATATGAGGGCTAAGAGCTTCCTCTTGCACTGAGGTCCTACATGGCAGCTCCACTATGGCAAAGTGTCCCACTAACAGGTAACAGAGTCCCTGTTCCTGCTCCTTTCAGTCTGTTGGTTGTAGTATAGTTATCCTGTACTAAATGGCTAAAATCCAGTTATAAGTGGATACATGCCATGTGCACCTTTCTGGGTCTGGGTTAGCTCACTCACGATGAGCTTTTCTAGATTCACCCATTTGGAAGCAAATTGCATGATTTCCTTATTTCTGATAGTTGAGTAGTATTACATTATGTAAATTTATCACAGTTTTTTTTTGGGGGGGGGGATAGCCACCCTCTCTGTTTATTTTTTCTTCAAGTTACATCTCAATCACAATCCCCTTCCTATTCTTTGGTTGAGGGACATCTGTGTTGTTTCCAGTTTCTGGCTATTACAAATAAAGCTGCTATGAACATAGTTGAGGAGATATTCTTGTGGTTTGGTGAGGAATCTTCTGGATGTATGTCAAGTGGAATGGCTGGGTCTTGAGGTGGGACTATTCCAAGTTTTCTAAAATATCATCAGACTGATTTTCATAGAGGTTGTACAAGTTTGCACTCCCACCGGGAATAGAGGAGTGTTCCTCTTTTGTCCACAACCTTGCCAGCATGTGCTATCATTTGAGATTTTGATCTTAACATGGCTGCTTAGAACTAAATTCTGGTCCTGTAGGAAGCACTCTTAACCACTGAGCCACATCTCTAGCCCTTGTGGTATAGTCTTTAACAGGAAGGAAATTAGAAATGCTATTCCAGATGAAATTAAACATTTCCAGGACCTTTCTCTATAATGTATCTTCTTTCCTGTTCCTCCTGCTTCTGATTCCCTATTACTTCTTCCTACTCTGCCAATGTCCCCTTCAGCTCTCTGTAGATGCAGACAGGATGAGCATTATATTTGGAACTATCACTGTTCTTTACCACCATGGTGAGCATATTTCAAGTGACACAGATCAGCCATCTGTCCTTGGGAAGATTTTTCAGGTCACCCGGTTAACAGCTTTCTCCACTGGTGTGTCAGTTGCCTGAGTGGACCATGTGTGGGTGTTTCCTTTCTTATGAGCCCTATGTTGTTTGGAATATATAGGCATCTATTCACCAATAATGTTACTGAAAACTTCATCTGTGCTAAAGAATCTGGTATTTTTGCCTCCACTATAGTTTCTAAAGAAAGCATAAGAGAAATAGCAGGAGAAAATTCAAAAAAAGTCTTAAAAATCAGTATTATTACTCTTAAAATCAAGATTGGAGCTAGAGAGGTGGTAGAGTGCTTGCCTACCATGCGCAAAGTCCTGAGTTTGATCTGAAGTCCTACATTGACCTGGCATAGGAGTATACACCTGAAATCCTATACTGGGAAGGCAGAAGCAGGGAGATCAGAAGTTCAAGGTCGTCCTTGACTACATAATGAACTCAAGACCAGCTACATTACAAGAGCCCTGTAGAGAAATTAGGGACTGTCTAGGCAGCCAGTTGTCTGTCATTTCTTAGTTTTGGAAGCTGATGGCTCTGCACTCCTTGCATAATTAGATATATTTAGCCTTCTCAGGTCTCTGATGTAGTTGAAGACTAGATAGTTATAGTCTCACAGTTAAATTTTAAGTTGTCTAGGAATAAAAGGATGTTCTAGGTCTAAGAAGATGTTTTTAAGTTGGTAATACAAATTAGGATGGAAACTGAGTTAGTTATAGAACTTTAAACTCATAGAGATAAATAGATAATAGAATATTAATATTAGTTGCCAAATATGTATGGACTTGACATTGAGAATGAATGTTATACCCTATAATTTTCATAATTGAGGCCCAATTTTTTAAAAAAAGAATTATGAATTCTTGGAGAAGGGGGAGAGGGTGAAGGTGGAAGGGTGGGACCAGGAGGTGTGGATGGAGGGGACAGTGATGGATATATAACTTGAGGTAATAAATAAACCTTAAAAAATGAAAATAAGTAAGAGTTAAAATGACTTAAATATTCAGTCATTAATTTTTGAAACATTTAACTAGATAATTCTCTAAGCAGAAACTCAGAGACATAAAAATACAGGATGTAAAGAAAAATCAATCTCTCAATATTTATTTCATTACTTATTGATGTGTATATGTTTGAGTCTATGTGGGGGTTTATGAACATGTCTGTATACTTGCCTATAGAGGTCAGAAAAGGATATTGGATCCCCAGGATCTGGAGTTGGAATTGTGAGCTGCTGGATGTTGGTTCTGGGAACTGAAATATGATCCTCTGGAAAACCTCAAGCTCTTTCATTTGCTCACTCATCTCTCCAGACCTGTCAAATGATTTTTGTCTAGTGTCACCCAGCACTTTTAGAGTTCAGATAGTTGTATCCTGCCAAAGGACATGCCTTTGAGACACAGCATGTCCAAAGCACTTTCTCTTTCATTCTTTTTGTTCATGGCAATTATAAAGTGAGCAGCTTCCTATACCACATGATCCTACCAACACAACAGTCAGTCTTACTTCAGGCTGGATCCAATAGAGCTGGAAGTACATGGACTGAAGCCTCTGGAACAACGAGCCAAAAACAAAACAAAACAAAAAGCAACAAGAGCAAACCTTCCTCACTAAAACTGGGCACAGCTCAAGCTTTAAGCCTTGGATCTTCCCTGAAAAAAAAAAAAAAAAAAAAAAATGAGGTAAAAAATGTTTGTTTCATAGGGATAAAAAAAAAAAAAAAAAAAAACAATTTGAGCCAAGCATCCATCACCAAAAAAGACATAAAGGTAGGTACTAAATGTTACCATCCTAAATGAAATAGTAACCTTACTTTAGGAATGTAGTATCTAGCAAATGAGGCAGAATGTTAGAAATAGATTCCAGAAGCAGGAAATGATACAAGATCCACTTCTCTGAAGAACAGAGAAAGGGGGGGATATTTCCAGTTTAGCATTAATTTGTACTATGTTCATTGTGCTGTGACTCTGTTCAACAAAGCTATGGTCTCTGTGACAAAATGGGGGAGGGGAAATGCTTCTTACCTTCTGCAGAATCTGCATATTACTGAAGGTACCAGAGAATAAACACATATAATTTCAAAGGGTAAGACAAACCAGAGTAATACTCCAGAGAAACTGGAAATCAGTCCCGCAAAAGGGTCAGAATTGGTTTTAGTAAGAGAAAATGTCAGTGAAGATCCAAAGAAAAAAAACACCCAGTAACCTTGCATGCAAACCAGGCTTACCCGACCTAGTTACCACCGTGGTAAAGGTAGAAAATCAACTGAGCCAAGCCTCTAACCAAATGGGTAGGTGATTCCTAGGTCACTCAGAATTGGGCTTGTCCTGCTTAGTTTATGTTCTCAACCTGACATAACCTGGCTGTCAGCTGGGAAGAGAGACTTTAGTTGAAGATCTTCACTTGTCAGATCAGCTATGTTTGTGAAAGGTTCTTTTGATGAGTGATCGCTATAGGAAGGCTCAGGCCACTGCAAACAGCACTGTGCTCACACAGGTGTGCCTGGGATGTACAAGAAAGGTAGTAGAGCAAGCAAGAGAGCCTGCTAGCAAGCAGCATTCCTCTCCCATTTCTGCTTCAGTTCCTGCTAGAGTTCCTCCCCTGAATTACTTCAAGGCTGGGGATATGATCTGGAAGTAGCGCAAGATGAAATAAACCCTTTCCTTCCCAAGTTGCAGTTGATCATGGTATTTATTACAACAATAGATGGCAAACAGAGCAGGAGTGAACATGAAATATCCCTGAAACCTGTAGGAATCGAAGAGATAGGAGATGCAGCGTTGTTGCAATTATTGCCAAGTGATCACTCCTTCTTCTCAAGCCATAAGGCAGAGCTCCCAAGAGAAAGCACTTCATAAAAGAGTATGTCCTGCAAGCCTGAACTGCACCATTCTGCTCTGCCCTGTGTCAATCTTTGGGGTCCTCGGCTTCAGTTTATAAATTTAAGATGCCATGATGGTTTCTCCATCAGGCTGAAGGGAGGCTAATCTGATACTAATGAGCCACTCCACAAGCTGCAAGCATTCCATTTCATTGTTGTATCCTGACAAATGTGGGTGATTATTTTCTTTCCCCAGTTAAGCCCCATGCATTAGAGAATTTTAAAGAGCCCTTTGCTGACTGAGTGAAGCCATTTAATTCCAGACAGAATTGGCCAATCGCTTCTTCATACAACAATGCCTTGCACTTCTGTCCTAAGGGGGCACTTTGAACTCACTTCAGTATGAGCAGAGGGTCTAATGGCATTATGGAGGCAAAGCAGGAAATTGAGAGAATTGCCTGACTGGTCAGAAGGAAGAATGCTGTCCCACAGGGCAACAGGGAATATTCTCAGTTGTCTAAGGAAGAAAATAATGCTTGCTGCTCAGCAACCAGAGGGGAACTGGTTTCAGGACTCACTCTGCCCTCTGCAGGATATAGAAAGCCAGGAACTCTCAGCTCCCCTATGTAAAATTGTTACACAATTTTGCACACCTGACTGCACACCTCTCCTACACTTCAAATTCTCTCCAAATTGCTTGTGATACCTACTAGAAGCCTAGGCAAACTGGCATTGTTGTCTTACTGGGCACGGACAAGTGAGTGTATGTAATTTGCAGTAGGGAGGCATTTTTGTGTGTTAAACCTGTGGCTAGCTGAGTCTGCATACAGATTCACAGTTAAGAGGGCTGGCTATATATTCTTGTCAGTCTTTGACCTTGAGAAAATCTCCATGGTGATCTGGTTTCGTGGCACAAAGCATAGCTTATGGGTCATCAAGTCAACTTAATCATAGTCAAGACATCTATAAAAAATGAAAACAGACTATACCTGTAAAGACTAGACCACCAGGGAAGATCTCACAGAAGAGAATGAAATACCATGGTAGATCTCACAGTGTATCATGTAATGGTAGTATTGTTTCTGATATGTGCACATGCTTGTGTATTCAAACACAACATAAAATTTGTGTCTCACTGTTGATTAGAGACAAAAAGCAACAGCTAAAATCCAATCCAGGAATGATGGAACATTCCTGTAATCTTAGACCTCAAGAAGGCAAGATAGGGGTTGAAGAGATGGCTCAGCAGTTGAAAGAGCTAGCTACTCTTTCAGAGGATTGGAGTTCAGTCCTTAGCACCATTAGACTGTTTAGAAGCACCTTAACTCCAGCTCCAAAAGAACCAACATTCTCTTCTGGTCTATTCATGCTCCCATACACATGTATTATTTGCATACAGAAAGAAACACACACACACATACAAATAAAAACAAGTCTTCAAAAAAGATGAAAAAGGTAAGGTAATATGATTATTTTAGTTAAGACTGGGCTACATAGTGAGACACTGTATAATTAATAATAATAATAATAATAATAATAATAAATATACCCTTGTAAGGAATATCCTACATTGAAGAAGACAACGAAAACTTACCTCTCAAACTCCAGAGCCTGAGCCTACTTAAATTACAAACTAAGAATCTAAGAATTTCCTCCAGAGAAAAACCATGTAAGTCACTTACAGATGAGAAATGAATTAGATGCAGTTACTTCTCTAAGATGTCAAGGGATTCAAGAATTGAACCAATTTCCTCTTGTCTTACAGTTGGGGGCTCTTCCCACTGTATTAAGAACAGTAATGGCTTAATATGGGAATGAGATTTGTTCTGAGTTTCATGTGCATGTCCCTACCATTACAGTGGACAGAGATCTCTCCTAGCCTGAGTATGAACGTTTTCCCTTGTCCACAAATCCCACAGGAAGTGATCAAGGCTGACAGGCTTAGGACTCATCTGCTTCTTTCATTCTCTATGTCTTCCCCAGAGACTTATTCAAGGGAAAGCCACAGAGTCTGGTGTTTAGAGATCAATGGTATAAGAGATGCCAGGTCATGTGCTGCTGTTACACAGGTCAGAATTCAGATCTACTAATTAATGGTCCCCATGAGAGTTCAGCCAAGTCCACCACATTCACAGTTGTATTTTCAGTGCCTTACACCTGAAGGAAGCCCCTCTGAAGCCCACTCATGTTGGCTGCAAGGAGTCAAAGAAATATAAATGGTATGATGACTTCTACTTAGAGACTATGATCAAGTATCTTGGTAACAAGCATTATCTTCCTCATCCATTAAAATAAAAAATAACAGAAACATACGAGAACTATTTACAGGATTAAATGAGACAACACAGATCTGGGATCTAACAATAGGAAGTACGTGGGGGGAGTCAGTGTTTGTTATTTGTGGTAGCTCTTTCCTATTTAACATCAGTGACTTTTTAATTTTTCATTCAGTAGAGAAACCCTTTCCTAAGGTAGCATATATGGTACATAAGAGAGAAAAAGAAAATCTCCTTTGGAGTGCTGTGGGTTCCCTTCACTTTCACATCCACCCTTACTTCCACAGCCCCCAGCAATGGCCTCTGAGTCACCTTTTCGAAATCTCTGGGTTGATCAGAATTCTGCATGGGAACCGCTCCCCTGGGCTGTGACCTTTTCCTCTTCCTGGCAGGATTACTTCTGAGGCTGAGATGGATGGTGATGCTTCTTAGGAAATGAGGCCCTGCAATGAGCACCTGTCAGCACTAAGCAATTACTAATCCCCTGGGAGCCTGAAGCCCATTGCTTACAAATAGCACCTACAGTGCATCCTCAGAGCTGAAGAAAACATCACATCCTAGGAAGGAAGGCGGTGGGTGATGAAAGAACTTTAAAACAAGCCCTAAAACCTGGGGGAGTTAATGTCAGAGTCATGCACAATGCTACTAAATTTCTGGAATTTATTGATTGCCCCACATCTAACAGCTTCCTCCAGGCACACATTTGCATATGGAAAAGTGCCATGCTTTTTATTCATTCAGTTTCTTTCTTAATGTTAAATTAACTGGGCCAATAAACTGCAGGAAGTATTACTTGAAATCTGACTTCAATCACTATTAGCATAAAATGTTTAAGTGTGCATGGAAAGCATATTTCAGGGGGCTTGTCTCCATAGAGCACCAAGCAGAAAGAGGACACGGAACCTACTGCCAGGTACAGCAAGCCTTACTATGCTGTGTTGTGGCTAGGAATGGTACCATATGGGAGCAATGGAGACCAAACACCACGGGCACTCATTCATAAAGTCAGATTTTGTGAAAGCAACTAATGCTTTCCCCACTGAGAAAACCTGCAATAGAGAGCAGTCATATCCGTGCAGCGTCTCCATCTCCAAAACGGGAATCTCATATCAACTTCTAGGGACATTGCAGGGACACAAGAAGCTATGAGAAAGAATACCAGGGGCCTGGGCAGCCCAGCGTTCCAGGCACAGTTCATAGCCCCAGTGTTTGTTCTGATACTCCCACCCTCAGCTTCAGTCTGCTAGGGCTTCTCAGACCATCAAGATGGTGTGAACGACCAGTGGTTAGTTTCTAGAATCTTAATGCAAGATGAAGGTTGTATTCTTCCCATGATCTCTGGAACAGTTTTCTAAAGAACTTAACATTGGGTTAAGCAGAAGTTAAATGGTCACATTTGTTAAAATTACTATAGATAATGCCAATGATGGGGTCATATTCCAGCCGGAGCTGAGTTAGTGTTTGAATGCATAAGGCTGTAATCAGCAGGAGGGAAGAAGAGAAGGGGAGCCCTCCCACTGCAGCTGAGGAGGGTTCTGGCAGGACCAGTAGAATCAGCTTTCTAAGGTGATTTGAGGGGTAGTATTTGTCTGGGAGTTTTGAGGTACAGCCCAGCTCCTATAGCCACTCCTCAGTTTTCATTCACTTGGGGTATGTTTGCTTTCCTTCCTTACAAACCAGATTAAGGGGCACAGACCTTCCATTCTGGGGTCTGCACTCTAGAGAAAGGTGAACAGTGACACAAGTTCAGCAACGATTTGTTTTTTGATGGTCTGAACCTTCCAAAGCTCACAGAACAATTAATGTTCAGCAAGTATTGGGAAGGTCTCACTATTAGCAGAAAACCACAATTTTATATTGAACAGAACTTGCTTTTAAAGAAGCTTCAAATTTAGTGAATCATATTAATAACATAAACCTGTGGTGGAGGGGAAGCACAAAGCCCTAAGTTCATTACAAGCACTATCTAATTCAAAGGGCAGACATAGGAAAAATGTTCCATTTTACAGATGAACACCCGGAGGCACAAAGACACTGGCCAGTTGCCACAGTCATCCATGCATCTCATAAGAGCTGAGACCAGGATCCAAACCCACACAGTCTAATTCCAAATGTAATCTATACCTCTATACCTACCTCAAATAAAATACAGTAGGAACATAAAGGAAGGCTAATAATTTTATGAGGAAATTTGAGCCAATAGTATCCACATAGCCATTCAGCAAACATTCCTAGAATATATTCTTTTTTAATTTTTTAAATATTTTGTTTATTTATTACTTCAAGTTACATCTCCATCACAGTCCCCTCTCTCCATCCCTTCCAGGCCCACCGTCCCACTCTCTCCCATCACCCACTTATCCTATTCCTCTGGAGTGGGGTCCTACATATCAGCCCCCCTCAGTTCAGCAGTCATATGAGGGTTTAGAACTCCCTCTTGCACTGGGGGCCTATATGGTAGCTCCACTAGGGAAAAATGTCCCATCAAGTGTTAGGCTTATTCCACATTGGAGTTCAGATAATACTGAGGAAGATGGTTAGTAAGAATATTATGGTATTAAAGACAGAAGTATCACCAGGGCAGCAGCTTCTTTCCTTGAAGAAGGAACATGGGAGTGGGGTGTTAAAGAACAACTAGGAGATTTGTGGTCTGGGAGGGACACATGGGCCTTTTTCCAAAAAGCTTACAAAATACCAAGCCGAGAAAGATGAAGACTTTCTGTGAAGAGAGGAACCATCACTCTGTGCCTTGGCGTCAGGGCAGGGAGGGGGGGGGGGGCTGTCCATGGTTCTGTCCTAAAGCATTGTTTTATTGACCCAAGATAGTAGAAGGCAGCTACTAGACAAAGAGCGTGCATTTCACTCTGTCCTGCTTCTGTGTATAAATATCAGGTGTGACATGACCTATCTGTTCCCTAATTTTATATGAAGCTTTCCCTACAATTTAAGAGGAAAATCGGGCTTTGCCCTAGAATCTAGCCAAGGTCAGGAAAGCAATTTATATCCATATGAGCTGCAGAGGGCACTGAGAACTTTGGAGCTTTAAATCTTTCACAATTGGCATACAGCCTCATGAATCTCCTGGCAGTATTAATTATCTTCTAGAAGGAAAAGACTTTAAATGATAGCATATAGAATCCCCATCTCTCACCCATTAAGAAATGGACATTTTGTAATCCCAGCAACAGACATAATTTTCATTTCTAGCTGCATAGGGGTTTGTATTTATTTAAGTGGCATCGTGGCTCAACAACTATCATTAGGATTCTGAGGAAGTATATAATCAAGTAGTAGCATTTGATTTATAATTTAGTAAGCAGATGCCCAGAGGGACAAAGTGATGGGTTTGGTTCAGAAATCCTCCTTAAAGCTATCCCACCCATCAACACTGAGAGGCCACAAACCCTATGCTAAACCATCAGACCCATCACTTTTCAGTACCTGCTTTGGTGATGGTTTCTCTGCCTGAAACCCTGTCCCTCGCCTGTCCTCACTTCCCATGGTTGTATTCATTCCCATGTTGTCCAAGGTCCAAGGTAGCATTTAATTCCTTGAGAGAAATATAAATATCAAATAGTTTCCTTGACAACCAGGAGAGTGTCTTACACACAGCAGGACCCGAAGGCATGGGGGATTCAGGGCAGACACAGAGACACTGGTGATGGGGTGGACAGTGTGTGTGGGGGGGAGTTGTGTTAGGCAGAGTTGGAGTACATGTGAGAGACAGTATATATGGTAGAAACTCTAATGAATCTTTGGTAGTAGATTAAATTATACCTACCTGGAGAGTAAACAGCATTTTGGTGATATATAACAAAGGACACACACTTATTTATAAATTTGAGTCAATAATCTCACTTTGTGTATGTCTTAAGATTAAAAATAAATAGCATGAAGCTCTGTGGGTCTGAATAATCGTCACAATATTATCTTTAAGTAGAAGGATCAAAACTTCTGACAACTATGCATTACTTTCATAGAAAAATGGTTAATTTTAGTATATGCCACTGTGGAATACTAAGTATCATTTGTGATCACACTTTTAAAAGTTTTGTCAGGAGTTTGTCTGGTTAGGCTTATGGAGTCTTGCTCTAATCTCACCTTCACCAAATGCTAGCTTGTGGTTTGAGTTTTTGTTGTAAACTATATAGATTTCAGTATTTATAGGTATAATCATCCATATCATTATTTGTTCTAACTTATACAATAGATGTAATGTATTAGCCAGAATAAAGTACCATGTAAATGAGTACTGATATTTATACTGTGATCATAATTAAAACTATATGAAAGTTTGTCTTCAAACACCTGAGCAAGGTCCAGATTTTAAAAGTCAGTGTAGTTGGGAGTGACTCAAAGTGTATTATGTGTATGCAACCTTAGAGGGCATGATGTGAAGTAAAAGTCATAACCTGACATTTTTTTCAGGCAGAAAGTTTCTCAATGATGTCCCCTGAGTATTAGCAGATGTAAAACTCTCACATAGTTGTTAGGACACAGATTAGAGTTGAGGATGGCATGAGGGAAAGAGAAAGTGGCACGAGGACATTACTAAAAGTCAGGAAGTTCCTGACAGATGTTTAAAAACTCTTCTAAAAACCCCTTTGAATATTTACAGTATTAATGGATGACCATGTCACAACAGGGCTGTGACAGTGTCACAACAGGGCTGTAACTGTGACGCAGCAGGGCTGAGATCCTGATGCAACAGGGCTGTGACGTGATACAACAGTTCTTTCTGAACACAGCAGCGCTGTTACATGAGCTCACAGCGTCTGTGACTGCATGCGCAGGATAAGGAGAGCTTAAACGGCAGCATGAGTGGGGAAGCATGACATGAAATCCTGCTCCTCTCCAGAGCTATGGGCAGCTGAAGGATGCTGGGGGAGGTGGAGTCAGTGTCCTGCAGGGATGCAGCTCCTGAGAGGCCACCCATGCTTCAGTGGCCCTGCACCCATGCACATACAGGCATTGGTGATTCATTAGCTTAAAAGGGAAACACAAGAAAATGGGAAGGAATTATGTTGGGGAATAACAGAAAAATAATGCAAAGTGAAAGGAGGGTGGTCCTGATCAGAACATGTCATGCACATACTGGAAACCTGAGAACAAATAAATAAAGTGAGAATGCCAGGGGATCTTTAAAGAATTTGATATTAAGAACGAGGAGCTTCTGATACCAAGTCAGCCAACACAGGCAAACAGCCAGAGAGCCAAGCGTTTCGGGCTTTGTAGAGCATACAGTCTTTACAACAGCATTTCATCTTTGCCACTGAAGCTCAGAAGCAGCCAAAGGCAGGAGGCCATAATTGTAGATGAGTGTTGCAGTCAGTCATCCATCCCAGGAAAATGTTATTTATTGAAAAACTAAGAGCGAGTAATGTCAAAATCATATGTGTTCTTACCCCAGCTTTTGTAACTAAGGATGTTTTTATTAGAGCCCGAGACCCACAGCCCTCCTTGGCTCTTCTGGCTCTGTCTGGGGAATGACGACACCCATGGCCAGACCCCTGAGCACTAGAAATGCACAGATGTGTTGTTTCCTTGTATCAGCAGGACCAAGTGCTACATTTTTCCTGGGAGAATAAACCAGCAGAAATGCCCTAGTCAGTGCCCGTGGACACTGTCCATCTCCCATTTGACCGTAGTTGTAGGGATGGATCTCTTCAGTGTTCCTGGATCATATTTGGTGCCAGGACTAAAGAGGTAGCTTCAGGCACCAAAGGAGAGTGTGGAGGGACTGGGCCTGTGGACATGCTGAGACTCCTCACGGAGACAGGGAAGCAGAAAAACATGGTACTACTGCGCCCATACTTCTACCACTCCATGATACTGACCAGAAAGGGGCTGATAAGTAAAATACCAACATTGAAGCAGGGAAGCGGTGATGTGGCCTCTCCTTCTTCCTCTCACGTCCAGAGTTTTTAAATACTGTTGAACTGACCACAGTTTTAAATTCTTTCTTTTCTCCCTGCAAGCCCTCATATATGCCTTTCCTTGCTCTTTCATGACCTCTTCTTCTATTAATTGTATTGCATACATATATGTAGCTGTGTATGTATATATAATCCTAAATACAATTTGCTCAGTCCCTATAATGTTATTTGCATATATATTTCCAGGATTGGCTATTTGACACTGGATAGCCAATTGGTGAGCTCTTCCCTAGGGAAAACTATGTCTGTAGTTCCCAGCATTCCTTAGTTTTCTGTAGTTCTTTGTGTAGGGTAATAGAGGACTTATGGACTTTTCCCTGTTCACATTTAATTTTTGCAATAGAGAGCATTGGCTTTGAAGAATTATTAGTGTAATAAAATATTAATTCTACAAAATAAGGAGCTTATCCATGATATTATCCTACACAGTCATGACAAACTTTGATCATAGCTGCCCTCTACTAAATTAACTTCTTAAATGGGTAAAAACAGGCCTTGCTCAAGTGTTTGAAAAAAAAAAACCTTAGATGGCACAATGTCAAGCAAAAGTCATAACTTGACATTTTTTCATCTCAGAAACTTCCTAAAAGAAGTCCCCTGAGCATTGGTAGACTTAAAAGTCAGAGATTTAGCTGCTAGAACTAGAAGATTAGATCAGAGGGTGGCACGAGGGGAGGAGGAAGCTGGCATGTTAGAGGACATTACTAAAATCCAGGAAGTTCCTGACAAACTAAGGTTCAGAAACTATTCAAAATACATTCTGAGGAATATTGGACCCTATAAAATGAAAAGAAGACTTGACAAATCCATGTAGAAAGGTCAGGTGATCAGTGAAGTAACCTATTTGTACCTTGACAAATCCTTTTAAAGCACTGTCTTATTATAAAGGAAGGAGGTGCTATACAACAATCTTAACATGCTATAACACTTGCAACCATAACAATGACCAATCCAGCAAGATATTTACAATGGTGCAGTAGTGACTTATATATGGGGGTATTATACAGTTGTCTAATTGGGTCTAAGACTCATTTATTAGGACAGAATTTGTATCTTGCACTGTAAACCTAGTCAATTGCTCTTGGAGAGAGAAGTCATAGCAGGAAGATCTGTGATTAATAATAATAATAATAATAATAATAATAATAATAATATTGTGAATTTCATGATACCCAATTATAATGCTTGCAACTACAACAATGACAAATCCAGCAAGATATCTGCAATGGTGCAATAGTGACTTATATCTGGGGATAACATACAGTTGTCTAATTGGATTTAAGACTCAGTAGGACAGAACTTGTATCTTGCACTGTAAACCTAACCAACTGGTCCTGGAGAGAGAAGTCATAGACTAGGATGATCCTATTTCTGCTATTTTCTTAAATCATGTTGGAAACTCAACACAATTTCCAAAATTTCATGTTTGCTATCTTAATATTAGTATATACAAAATTATATAGCATTAATTTTTGGATTTTTAAAGGACTTGGAATAGTGTGGCTAGTGGAACATACTGAAATTTTTATTTTAATTTTTTTTCAGAAAATTTCATTTTGTTATTAATATTTACATTATTTTCTCATTATAGTACATGCTGCTCACATAATCATTTTTTGTGCATCACGCTATGTCTCCATAACTTTATTCTCTTTTTTCCTTTATTGAAAACAATTTTTTCATACACTATATTCTGATTAAGTTTTCTCCTCCCTCAACTCTTCCCAGATCTTCCCTACCAGCCTTCCCATCCAAATACACACTCAAAAAGAGTCTCTCTCTCTCTTTCTCTCTCATAAGAAAACAAACAGGCATATAAAATAAATAAATAAAACCAAACAAACCAGAATAGGACAAAACAAAGAAAACCAACTAAAGAAAAGGAGCCAATGGGAATGCCAAGAAGCACATGTAGACCCCCCACACACACACACACATTAGCACATGAAGAGATTTCCCCAGAACACAGAGCTAGAAACCATACTATACACAAAAGATCTGTAAGGTTGAAATTATTTCTTTAAAAATAGGTCTGATAAAGCATTATGAGGTTATGAGACAAAGAATCTCCAAAAATGCCATTAATTTGTTTTGTGTTGAACAATCTACTGATGGACATGCCTTCCCCCTTCTATAAGAATGGGCTGTAGAGCTCTCATTCCCAGTGAGACTCCAATGGGAAAAAGGATTTTTTTTCCTGTTATAACCAGTTTCCAGTTGAGGATATCTCTGGGTTAGGGATGAGGCTTGTATCCACTTCCCTTCTTTATGCTGGGACCCCATCTGGACCAGACCTTTGCAGGACCTGTGCATGCTGCCACTGCCCCTGTAAGTTTATAGATGTGTTAGTCCTACTTTGTTTAGAAGGCCCCATTTCTTTAGTGTCCTACATTCCCTCTGGGTCTACCTCCTCTTCTACAGGGTTCTCTGAGCCCTAAAGGAAGATATTTGATGGAGACATCCCATTTAGGACTGGATGTTATAAGATTTTTTTCACTCTCTGAACATTGCCCAGCTGTATTTGTTCCCATTTACTGCAAGAGTTGGTTTCTGATGATAACTGAGCAAGGCTCTGATCTGTGAAAATAGCAAAATGTTGCTTAAAGTCATTTTCTTGTCACACAGGCAGTTTCAGGCATGGCTTCCATCTCATGTGGTAGGCCTTAAATGAAACTTAAAGCTCCAGAAACAGATTACACTTAATAAAGTTGTTGGTCAAAGGGGGGCTATGCGAACCAAACAACCCAAGCCATTGCCAAAGCTATTGGTTGCTGTCCACAAACTGATGGTAATGTCCTATTGCTAAAGACAACACCTATACAACTCATTGAACACAGAGAATTTGAGCTGGTACCTTTCTTTCTATAGCCTTCATCCCTAGTGACTAGTGTTCATAGTACTGAAAGGTAATCTGCATGCTACCAAAGGATAAAGGTAAACACCAACCCAGCTACAAACCCTTGGATCTACAATGGTGACTTCTCTGTAAGATGTGCTGGTGCAATAGTGACACAAAGTTTGTGGGAGAAATTAACCAATATCTGATTGGATTTAGGGCCCAAACCAACATACTTTCTGAAAGAATTCTAAAAACTTTTAAGGGGAAAGCCTAAATATTTATCCTTATACCTTCAGTCACTGTAGCTTTTTCTCCCTCATCAAAGAAGCTTTCCTCACCCCAGCATTCAGAGTCTACTACAAATATCTACAGCTAGTCAAAATTCAGAGAATAAATGACCATGGGGTGCCCAGTCACAGTAGGTACACCTACAACACAACCCTATACCTAAATCTCAGGAAGAAGGAATGGAAAGACTATAAAAACCAGAAGACCAGCACATTTGGCTAAAGATAGTGTCTTCTGGGTATGACAGGGAAATGGCAACCATGACATCTGAACAGTATGGTATCCTAAACAGGACCTGCACAAAGAGTATAATAGGAGAATCTATGAGTTTGAGAAGGTGTGGGAGAACAGAAGAGGAGCTAGAGAGGGGAGAGGAAGGAGTAGAAATGATATAAAGGACGTGTGTATGAAAGTATCAAAAGAAAGTTAAAAATAAAGCTTTGCAATATTTAGAGGGTCATAAAAACTGGAATGCTGACTTGCTAGTGGAAAAACTTCAAGATGTAGGCAAAGGGAAGCCTTTCTGAAGGGTCCTAATAGCAAAGTAAGTACCACAATAATTGACAGTGGGATTATATGAAATTAAATCCTTGACAATAAAAAGGTAACTATGAAGAGAACAAATGAAAGGCCCACAGAATAGGAGAAAAGGCTTTACAACTATACATAACACAAGAAGTTAATACCTGAAATATATAAAAGTCTGAAAAAAATTAAGCACTAATAAAACCAAATCTTCCAATCACTAAATGGTTTAATGAAGTAAACGGACAGGTCTCAAATGAACGCAAATGACCAATAAAGACTTGAAAATTTTTCAACATCCCGTCATCAGGAAAATTCAAAATAAAATCGTTTTGAGATTCCACCTCATGCTAGCAGGAATGGCTATCACCATGACAACAAATGTTGGCGAATATGTGGGGGTAGTAGATCACTCGTTGGTAGAGGGACTGTAAGCTGGCACAGCAACTATGGACTCAGAGTGAAAGGTCCTCACACAACTGAAAATAAAACCACCACATAGCCCAGCTGTATCACCTCTAAGCATATACCAAAGGACTCGAAATCCTCATAGCACAGAGATACTTGATCATGCATGTGTATTGCTGCACCATATACAAAAGCCAGAAAATGTCAGCCTAGACAGATGTCCATCAACAGACAAACTAATAAGAAAACTATGCATGTAGACAATGGAACTCCTTTAATTGGTTAAAAATAAAATGAAATCATAACATTTGTGGGAAGTGGTGTCACCAGAAAGTTAAGCAAAATAACTTGGACCCAGAAGGACAGAAATGAAATTTCTTTCATATATGGATCTATCTGAGAGCTGAATTCTTACATATGAGCTTATATATGTGTATAGTCCAAGTTTAAGTCATGAATCTAGAAAGGGACCACGAGGACAGGGGAGAAAGACAGAAATACAAGTGACATCAAAACCAACTGGAGGCTCCATGGAAAAAGAAGGGGAATATTGTGGAGATGTCAGGATAGGGGAGGTCCATGGGGGAGGGGGTCAGTAAAAACAATGTGTGAAAAAGACATAACCAAGGACATTACTTTGTATACTAATTTAACAGAACAAATATTTAGAAAAGGTTAGAAGGAAAAATATTAATGAACAAAATGAAGATATTGTATGTTAATAATTTTGAGAACACCTAACTCTAAGAGAAACAATGTTTTACATATTTACTGGAAAAGTATTCATCATGTAAAGATGACTCAAGATGTCTGGAAATCCCTTACACTTATAGACACTTTTTAAACAACATATTTAAGCTAACTTTATGAAGTTCTTGTTACTGCCCCAGCCTCTTAGTAGGCCTAATATTAAATAGAATGCACAGAACATGGGGCCAGCCTAGGCTACTGCTCCAATTCCCACTGCTTGCAGTCCATTCATCATAAACCTAGGCCATTCTCGGGCCCATGAACAGCTCACTATGGCTGTTAAAGCTTCATTGATCTGGTCACCTTTTCAACAGTAGAGGAAAATTGCTGCAGCAAGGACTCTTGGTCCAACCTCACCTTTACCATTCAACAGTTGTTTCATAGTAGGTAGCTTGTGTTAATATGCTACAAGGTGTTTCCCTTGTCCACCCCTGGCTTTTGTATCTGTGCATTGCTGCACCATATGCAAAAGAGCTCAGAGCTGAAGTAATTTCCTATACTGACTGAAAGCTCTTTTGTTGCACCATCTGTTACTCTCCCTGTCTTTCCTCCATCAGCCAGTAATAGTTCTATATAAACCCTAAGAGAGGAAGAATCCCCTCCCCCATGATGGAGTGATTCTGGGGGGGGGAGTGAAGTCCATCAGGAAGACAACCTTATATCCGTCCCTTGCTTTAAAACTCTTCTTTCAATGACTAATCTTTTATCTTTATTTAGAGAGGGAAGAGGTAGTGTCTGAGCAGGGCTAAGAAGGGACTGAGCAGGGCCTAAATTACAGCAAATTAAGGGCAAGGAGTGATGCTGTTAATACAGAGAGCTGCTCAGAAGGAGGAAGGGCATTCCCTGCTTTCCATGACCTCTGAGGGGTGAGTTGAGACGGTTTAATTAAATGTCATGATATTTAGCCTCTAGATCTCTGCAGTGGCAATGCTCACACTTTAATAAACTAAAAAGAAAAATCTTTTTTACTCATGCCTGTATTTTACACCTATTGATAATTGTATGGCATGCAAAGGTGTGTATAATTCATGAGATTTCACAGACTTGAATGCTGTTCAGACATACTTTACACCCTTCTTGCCAGGATCAGTTTACTTGAAGTCTCTAAGCTTCCACACCCTAGTCTGTGGAAAGGAACATTTCTATGGCCCTCATAGAATTGAGGACCAAATGAAAACTGCTCAACATGGAACCTGATGTCTGGATACAGCCAGGAATTGGCTCATGGTGGCTTCTTTTACTTCAATCACTACTGCCTATTACCAGACACTTTTTCCCCTAAAGTAATTTAATTGATGGTACATGCATAAACATCAAGTTGGAAAAGGTATCCATTAGTAAAGGAGAGGAAAACAAAATATTGAATAAGAGAAAATATTTCTGAAACGTCAGTCATAAGGTGGATAGTTCACTGAAGCCAAGTGGGGTTCTGCAGCCAGATACATGTTTATCTCCAAGATCTTACTCCCACTTGCTCTGTGGGATGAACAGTGTCTTAACATCTCTGGCTTCATTTTACATACTGTCTTGAGTTTTTCAGGCAAAATTACCATCACACGGTTTATAAACACGGAAAAAAAAAAATGTCCTCCATTGTTCTAGATACTGGGAAATCCAAGATCAAGATGATGGATGATTGCATGTCTCATGACGACAATCTTTTCATTTGGCTTTATTCACAGACAGTGTCTTCACATGGCATAGGTCTCTACCAGCATTCTGGGGCATCATTTATAGATGTGCTATGGTATGACCTTACCACCTACTGTCATGGTGTAGGTATGGTAGATACTTAAAGGGTCACTTAAAGGATTCTTAAAGACACCATAGTGTTCAAAAAGGAGGTTTTCATAGTGTTTGGATCATGGCAGCTCTAACCTAATCAATAGACTAATCCATTGGCAAAATCATAATTGACTAGAGTAACCAAAAGAAGGAGGGCCTGGCTGGAGCAGATGGCTCACAGAGGCATGATATTCCTGTCACCTGTTTCTCTTGGACATTTGACAAAGCGATGATGTATCTCACATACACACACAGCTTCCAAAGGACTCACTTTCTAATGCCATTACACTGTTGATTAGATTTTAACATATGAATTTGAGGGGTTCAAATATTCAGATGATGGGGCTCATCTATAAAATAGAATAATGAAAATAATTGACATTTTATAAATGTCTAATAAAACAATATGCTACATGGTTGGTACATTTAGTAGATTATCAATAAATATTATTTGCATGGGTGTAAAAAATTAATTACATTATGTTGGGCACCATTTGTAGAAATAATTAATTAAATTGTTTACCAGTTTTTATATTATATTTAATAGGTTTGGTGGATGTTAATTCTTAACCCACCATTATAAATGAGCACACACAGACACCACGTGGATTTTAACAACCTTTGGCCTGAATTGTGCAATCCTAGCCCAACTATAAGCTAGCTCATAATTCTATTACCCAAATATGACCCATATATACATACATCCCCTGGACTGCCTTTCTTCATGATATGCCAGTGTTCCTGGTCATGTGGAATGAGGTTCTTTTTTCTAACCCATGGTGTGTGTCCTTCTTCCTGCTGATGGATGGAATCAATTAATTCTCTGTCTAAAATGCAGGCTTCCTATTCTAATCTCAGGAAGTTCCACCTTTCTCTGTCTTTGCCCAATCTCAGGCATTTTATTTAACCAATCAGAGTCAATGTAAGTAACAGACAGCAAACAGGACCAATTAATTAACATTTAGAATGCATAACACTACACCATCACATGGGCTTCAGAAGACATTGTAGAATTTGTTTTTATGAAGGATTCCAAGACTCTGTATTGTAAAGAATATGCTCAGAAGGCTTTAGAAACAGCCTAGGCTTTTGCCTAAAAAGTGTTCATAAACCTTATAACAATGCTCTATTTTAGAGGTTGTTTTTAAAAAAGAAAACAGCATCCTAACTCTTATTAGTATTTGTGTAAAAATATAGAGACTATATATTTGATTTATGTAAATATACAAAAAGTAGTTCACAAAATTCATACACCTTCAAAGTCATAAACACACATATGACCTAAGGGGCTATATGAGCTAAAGATCATACTTCTTTTCCAGCTCTGAAAAATACACATATTTGTTAAAAGGTAACCAAAGCCTATCTGTCAGCACAAGCTAACTAAATAATCTTAAGGAAATATATTCCCAGTGGATTTAGCTGTCTCCTTTCTCTATAATTTTATAACATTTAGTTTACAAAAACTGACTGAAGAGATATTTAGTATATTGCTTTGCAATGCAACATTTAATTTTATAGCAGGGAAATGTGTTTCTTTTTAACAAATATATCAGCTGATAGCATCAATGAGCAGCTCCAAAGTCATTAAGCACTATGCGAGAAGCTGGGAGAGCTACAGATTCTGTTACTGAAGCACACAGATTAATTTTCAGCTCATAAAATCACGGCATGGGTTCTCTGCCCAATGTCTGCAGACCACCTACACTGAAGTCTGAAATGAAAGCTCAGTCAACTCACATAGAGGATTTTACTCAAATGAAATCCTTTCCATAGATTCTCAAAGCCTGTTAAATGCAGATGAAAATGTTTCATGCACATTGAGGATTTGTAGGACCTAACTGATGTTACCTTCCTGGCCTCCTCCCCTTCCACTTCAACACACAGGGTCCTTCCTGCTTCTGAACCTGCATGCAGGCTGTGCTACCATCATCCGCCTGATGATAACCACTCTACGCTACTCTCCTACATGAAATTCCTGTGATAATACATTAGTCCCTAGGTTAATAAGAAGGAATGTTGGCTGATACTGACATCTGAATTTAATCTATGACTATTTTCCAGGGAACCGTGAAGGAGGTCAAGTTTAAAATCACACATGTCCTGATTCCCTGCATTCTTTCATGATTGTGTTCTATGGTCTTATTTGAAAGTCAAAGTGAAAGGCTACGCTGTACATAAGAAAATGGCAGAAGCTAGACACCGTGTCACATTCTTATGAGGTCTAGATTCATTGTTTACTACAATGCCTGGCACAGCAGCTACTTGGTGACTACTTGCTGATTGGAGCCCATGTTACTATTCCAACAAATACTAAATGCCAAGGTGCTGTAATTATGAGAATGTCTGGACATCAGTCCAACTGGGACTTAATGCACATATTTATGGTCTAGGAAGTTTTGAATTTGAACTTCAGCTCTGCTACTTGCTAGTTTTATATACGTATGAAAAGTAAATAGCTCTTTAAACTCATGTTTTTGCTCTGAGCTCACTAGCACTCTCTATCTCTCTCTCTCTTTCTCTCTCTCTCTCCTTCCTTCTCCATCTTTCCCCTTTCTCTTCCTGCTTATATCTATGTTAAAACAGTTTCATAATAAATGCCAACTCTGCTTCAAAAAAAACCTATAAGCAGCATTCAAATAAAAATAAGTAGAGATCAAAGTTAGTTCTTTACACAGAAGGCTAATAACTTCTAAACATTCCCAATACAATCAAATTATGAAGGGCTGAAGGCCAATTGTTCCTGAAGAAACATTTGTCTACACATAATCTCTAGTCTTATTGCTGAGGTAGAGTTTGAGTAATGCAGATAAGAAAGGTCAAATGCTTCTAAAATTACCATGAGAAATGATGGACAGCTTTGTTCACATCAGGAAATGAGCAAGTGAAGTAATTTTTAGGCTTTTAAGAGGTAAAGTGCTAAAGACATTTCTGTAGTTTGGACTGGAATCAAAAAAGGATCCTGCCAGTTGGCTTACTGTGTAACCATGAGAATACTTACCTTCAGCAAAACAGGGATATTATGCTTGTCTACAGAACTGAGGTAAAACTCAAACAAAAGCTTGCACTAAGTGTCTGGCATGGTATCTAAGTTAACACCCCAGGAACTTTGTTTTCTTTCAAGGCATTTTAGGACCTACTTGCTCTGAAACGCTTTTCCTCTTGATGAGATTCCTGTACGGTGACATCAACCCCATGGGATGATCAAAAGGAACCTGTTACACATACTGTGCCTAAGAGGCTCAAGAAAGAAAATAGACCCTTTACTGTGTGTATAATTACAAATAATATCAGCACTTAGGACGCTGCCACAAGATAGGCTCATAAAACGACTTCCCACGGCTAGATAAATTTCAAAGGAAGTTAGAAAAACTGCTAGGGAACTGGGGAAGGAGAAGAAATGAAATTAGGTGTTTAGAGGAAGTAAAGAAGAAAATACAGCTCAATGATCCCTGCAAAAACAATGTCCTAGAACTCATGATAATCTTGTAATGAAGATGTGTCCTCTATGGTGAGAAAATCTGGGACAGTCGCCACCCCACAGGGAACATAGATGCTCCTGTTTGCTTTTGATGTCTGAGTAGTCCAAGGTCATAGAGACCATAGACACCTACCCACACTGTCTATGAGTTTTCTCGGAGGGAAACTTTGAAGCTTAATCTCCTCTCATTATTTGCAGCTTGATTTTGTGGTATCTTGGCTCAGAAACCAGATTTCAAATCTGCCTCATTTAACTTGGTGCATATCCTATGTGTCAACACTGGTGTCTGTAATAACTTCCTGGCATGATCAACTGTGCTTTCCTTGGTATGTCTGCACTTCCTTTATGATTCACATTACACTCAGGGGTATATTGATGGAGAAACAGAGTCATCAAATGACTCACTAAAGTCACCTGATGGTCAACATCAAAGCCAATATCCTAACCTCTATGATTCCACACAATCTGTGCTCAGTAATGTTTCCTTAGTATTTTTCACATGCTTCACCTTGTAACATGACAAATGACTCTGAATGTTTTTGAGATGGCAATAGTCTAGATAATAATACTCCATAATTTTTTGTTAAAATCCATCACATATCTATGTGTATTTATTTATTTATTTCTAAATTACTTATTTACTCAAGTTATATCTCAATTTCAGTCCCTTCCCTCCTCTCCACCCGATCCAATCCTCCCACCCTCTTGCTCCTATCCCTCCTCTCCTTCTACTTATCAGTCACACGAATGCTAAGAGCTTTCTCTTGAAATAGGGCCCCCACATGACAATACAGCTAGGGTAATGTGTTCCAGTAACAGGCAACAGAGTCCATGTCACAGACAGGACCCTGCCACCTCCACTTGCTAAGGGATCTGCACGAAAAGCAAGTTGCCTATCATTTATATATGTGTAGGAGGCATAGGTCCACTCTACATAAGCTTTTTTTTTTGTTAGTGTTTCAGTTTCTGTAGGCCTCTAGGGGCCTAGGTTCGTTGGTTCTGTTGATCTTCATGTGGAGTTCTTATGCCCTTCAGATATCTCTATTCCTCCTCCTTCTCTTATATAAGACTCCAAGTGCTCTCTTTTACACAAAAGATAAATGGGCCAAAAAAGAAATTAAGGAAACAACACCCTTTACCATAGTCACAAATAAAATAAAATATCTGGGGGTAACCCTACCCAAGCAAGGTAAAGACCTGTACAAAAAGAACTTCAAGTCCCTGAAGAAAGAAGATATCAGAAAATAGAAATATCTCCCATGCTCATGAATAGGTAGGATCAACATAATAACATAATAAAAATGGTCATCCTACTGAAAGCAATATACAGATTTAATGCAAGTCCTATAAAACTACCAACACAATATTTTACACACCTTGAAAGAACAATTCTCAACTTCATATGGAAAAAAAACCCAGAATAGCTAAAACAATCTTATACAATAAAAGAACATCTGGAGGTATCACCATCCCTGATTTCAAGCTATACTACAGAGCAATAGTAATAAAAACAGCATGGTACTGGCATAGAAGCAGACCAGTGGATCAATGGAATCTAATCAAATACCCAGAAATAAACCCACATACCTATGGGCACTTAATTTATGACAAAGAAGCCAAACTGTACAATGGAAAAAGGACAGCATCTTCATCAAATGGAGCTGGTCTAACAGGAAGTCAGCATGTAGAAGAATGCAAATAGACCCATTCTTATTACCCTGTATAAAACTTGAATCCAAGTGGATCAAAGGCTTCCACATAAAACCGGACACACTAAATCTAATAGAAAAGAAAGTAAGGAAAACGTTGGACTCATTGGTGCAGGTGACAACTTCCTGAACAGAACACCAATATCTCAGGCTGTAAGACCAACAATCAATAAATAGAACCTCGTGAAACTGAAAAACTTCTGTAATACTCCACAATTTTAATGTATTCTGAGTATAATATGAACTGAGTTTCATTCTTGCCAATGAAAACTTTATCTCAGTTTCTTAATGAAGTGTAGTTAAATTTTCTTATTTAAATTGGAGTCTCACAATTGAGCACTCCACTGAAAAAATTCTATCTAGTTTAGGTCAGATCAGCTGAATTGAACTAGCCAGCCAGAGCTTAGAAAGAGCTAGAAATGGTGAGCTTATTCAGCAGTAAGCCTGGGAAGTTGAAACTTTCTAGGCCTAGGTTAGCAGGTAGAGGTTGAAAGCCGAAACCTTCAAGGGTCTGGCTACAGAAGATTAGATTGTATGGAGGCTAGAAGCTTCCAGGCCTAGGCCTAGGGATAAGTAGAACAGAGAAAAAATATAACAAGCTTAGCATGAGCCATGCATTCACACAGTTTAGATATGTCTCTCATTTCATTCCATCATCTGAGGAAATAAAAGAGACATTTACACAAGCCAAGTACCATAAAATAGACTTTATGGATATAAGTCTTAAAGAAGAAATGATAATTTTTTAAAGAAAACTATGAAAAAATGAACAGTTGAAGGACATTAATAAAACAGTTCAAGACCTGAAAGTAGAAACAGAATAAAGAAAACCCAACCTGTTGAAAAACTGGAAATAAAAAAATTTAAGAACTTGAGCAGGAACCTCAGAAACTGAAGACAGAATCTTATAAATTGATACCTTGGTCAAAGAAAACATTAAATACATTTTTAAAAATCTGCCACAAAACATTTAGAAAATCTCAGACAACATGAATTAAAAGGCCAAATCTAAGAATAATAAGAATAGAAAACATGGGAGAAAACCAGATCAAACACACAGAAAATATTTTGAACAAAAAAGGAAATATCCCTTATTGACAGGAAAAATAAGGGATATTCTCTTCTGTGCTAGCAGTGCTGCCTTGTAGGCCCTCAGTGTATGAGGAGGCTCTTGGCCCTCATATGACTGCTGAAATGGGGCAGGGGACAGTTATGTAGGGACACTCCACTCCAGAGGAGTGTGATGCAAGGGATAGGGGGTAGAGGGTGAGAAGGCGGGACTGGGAGGGGTGGAGAGAGGACACTGGGATGGAGATGTAACCTGAAGTAATAAAAAAATATTTTAAAAATTTGTATCTAGAAGGAGGTGCCTATCAAGGTACAAGAAGCATAGAGAACACCAAATAGATCAGTCCAGAAGACAGAGTTCCTTTTGGCAGATAATATTCAAACACTAAAAGTTCTGAACAAAGGAAGAATATCAAAAGTTATAAGGGTAAAAGACTGAGCAACATATAAAGGTAGATCTATCAGAACTACACCTCATTTCTCAGTGGAGACTTTAAAAGTCAGAAGGTCTTGGAAAAATGCCCTGCAGACTCTAAGAGATCCTGCAAAAATTTCAATCACCATAGATGGAGAAAATAAGAAATCCAATGAAAAGTCAAATTAAACAATATCTATCTGCAAATCTAGCCCTACAGAAGGTGCTAGAAGGAAAACTCCAACAAAAGAAAGTTAACTACACCCATGAAAACATAGGAAGTAAAAAGTCTCACACTAGTAAATCCAAAAGGGAAGAAAACACACACACAAACACACACACACACACACACACACACACACACACACACACACACACATACTCATACACATCATCATCAACAACAACAACAAAATAACAAGAACTAACAATCATTGGTTATTGATAACTCCAATATCAATCTTCTCAATTCCCCAATAAAAAGACACAAACTAACAGAAAGGATGTGAAAATAGGATTGATCCTTCTATTGCATACAAGAAACACATTGGAACATCAAGGGCAGACATTATCTCATCATTAAGGGTTGGAAAAAGATATTCCAAGCAAATGGACCTAAGCAGAAAGCTGATAATTTTGGGGTCAGAGAATTTGTGGGTATGTTGGTATCCCCTTCCCTCCACTAGAAGTCCTGCCTGGTTTTAGAAGGTGGCCACTTCAGTTTCCATATCTTTCGCTGCTAGGAGACTCAGCTAGAGTCACCCTTTATCCTGCCAGGAGCCTACCCCAACAGCTTGTCACAGAGATCCCCCACATCAGTTTCCCTTCTCTCTCCTAGCTTACCACTTCCCACCCCTGTTTTCCCACACCTGACCCCCATCCTCTTTCCTTTCCATTACCCCCTTACCCACTTCCCTCTCTTTATCTACTTCCATTGTCTATTTTATTTCCCTTTCTGAGTGAGATTCAAGATGTGCAGGGACAAAGATGGAACAGAGATTGAAGGCACGGTCAACCACTGACTGGCCCAAACTGAGACCCACCCTATGGGAGAGAATCAACCCTTGGCACTATTAATGATACTCTGCTATACTTGCAGAAAGGAGCCTAGCATAACCATCCTCTGAGGGGCTCCCCCAAGCAGTGGATCAAAACATATGCAGGAACCCATAGCCAAATACTAGACAGAGACCTGAGTGCCTTGTGGAAGGGTTGTAGGAGGGATAAAAGGACCCAAAGGGAATAAGAACTCCACAAGAAGACAAACACAATCAACTAACTAGGTCCATGGGAGCTCATAGAGACTGAACCACCAACCAAATACTGGACCTACACCCCCTACAGTTATGGAGTTGATGGGCACCTTGGTCTTCATGTAGGTTCCCTACCAAGTGAAGCAGGGACTGCCCTGCATGGACTTTGTTGCCTGCTGTTGGATCACTTTCCTTAAGCTGAGTTGCTTTGTCTAGCCTCAGTGGAAGAGGATGCATTTAGTTTTGATGTGACATGAAGTGCCAGAGTGGGTTGGTATGGTGGGGATGGGAGAAGAGTTCCCTTCTCTGAGAAGAAGGGGAAGGGGCAATAAGGGCAGAGGGGAAGAAGATAGGGAGGAGAGGAGAGAGGGAGCTGTAATCTGGATGGAAAGTAAGTAAATATATAAGTTAAAGAGAAAGAAAAGATACTATAGCAAATTTTCAGAATAGGAAAATATGGGAAATTCCATTGTTTTCTGGAGAAACAATAATAAATAATTAGATGTATATGTACTTAATAATATCATACACAGAAATAATGGCACTGATAAAGGATATACAAACACTAAACAATTCTTTAAAAAGAACTCCAAGATTCTAATGAAAATGGAAATTGAATAAATCACTAGCCAATCCTCATACTCTATACCCTGGTACTTTCATTTGCCAATAGTGGAAAACTTTGGTGAGGGGCAGGGGTGTCTATCACTAAAATTGAAGAGGTTCAATCTAAGTGTTTCAGCATTGTGGATAAGAGTTTTAGATTCTAAAAGTATTTCATAATCATATGACAACAGTTGCAAGTGCCAGTGTTTACTTACCAAGCCAAAGTTATCTGATTACGGTCAGAGGAAATGTCATTTATCAGGCATGGGTCAGAGGGGCCACAGCAAGACTTAGACTATGAAAGGTTTATTGCAAGCAATCAGAGTTTTTATACCATTATCAGAAAAAGAATATAATGTCTGGAAAAAAACAAGCTGGGTTTATCCCTTTTAATACTTTTAATGCCTGACAAAACATACTTTAAGCCAAAAAAAAAAAAAACCCAGATAATTAAGGACATTACATAATCATCAAAGGAAAACTCCAACAGGACACTGCAATTCTTAACATCTTTTGCCCCAAACAGAAGGGAACAGAAATTGGTGAAAGAAACCACTATAGCATAAAGCACATATTGACCCTCACACACTGCTAGTGGGAGATGTGCATACTCATTCTCACCAATAGACAGGTCATCCTGACAAAAACCGAACAGAGAAATGCTGCAGCTAACTGATGTCATAAACTAAATGAACCTAACATATATTTAAAGAGCATTTCACCCAGAAAGAAAAGAATATACCCTCTTCTCAGAACCTCATGGAACATTATTCAAAACTGACCACATACTCAGACACAAAAATGTCTCAAAAAATATTTTAAAACTTGAAATAGCGCCCTGCATTCTTTCTGACCATCCTAGATGAAAGTAGGATAGCAACAATAGAAACAGATAGTTTACAATCTCACGGAAACTCACTACTGAATGAAAATGGACAAAAATAAAAATTAAGAAAGAACTTAAATCATAGTTGAGGAGATGTCCTTATGGATTGGTGAGGAATCGTTTGGATACATGCCCAGGAGCAGTATGGCTAAATCTTGAGGTAGAGCTATTCCAAGTTTTGTGAGATATCGCCAGACTGATTTCCAGAGTGATTGTACAAGTTTGCACTCCCACCAGCAATGTAGGAGTGTTCCCCTTTCTCCACAATGTTGCCAGCATATGCTGTCTTTTCAGTTATTGATCCTTGCCATTCTGATAGAAGTGAGATGGAATCTCAGAGTTGTCTTGAGTTGCATTTCTCTGACGATTAAGGATGTTGAACATTTCTTCAAGTGACTCTCTCGGCCATTCTAGAGTTTGTTGGTTTGTTGGTGTTTAATTTCTTGAGTTCTTTATAAATTTTGGCTATTAGCTCTCTGTCAGATGTGGAGTTGGTGAAGATTTTTCCCAATCTGTAGGCTACCATTTTGTTCTAATGACAGTGTCCTTTGCCTAGCAGCTTTATTTGTAATAGATAGAAACTGGAAACAACCGAGATGTCCTTCAACCAAAGATTGGATTAAAAAAAAAAAACTGCAGTACATTTACACAGTGGAATACTATCAGCTATCAGAAACAAGGAAATCATGCAATTTGCAATCAAATGGATGGAACTAGAAAAGCTCATCATGAGAGAGCTAACTTAGACTCAGAAAGATACACATGGCATATATTCACTTATAACTGGATTTTAGCCATTATAGTACAGGATAACCATCCTACAATCAATAGATCCAAAAGAAGAGGAACATGTACTTGGTTACCTGTTAATGGTACACTCCACCCTAGTGGAACATCAATGTATTCCTCCTGTGCAAGAGTAAGCTCATAGACCTCATGTGACTAAAGAACTGAGGGGGGATGATACATGGAGGCACCCCACACCAGAGGGATGGGATATGTGGGAGAGTGAGTAGAGGATGGGAGGATGGGACCAGGAGAGGGTGAATGGAGGGGGCAGTAATGGAGATGTAACTTGAAGCAATAAATGTTAAAAAAAAAAGAAAGAACTTAGAGACAGATTTTCTAGAATAGAATGGAAATGAATACATGTCATACCCAAATTTATGTGACATCTTGAAGGCAGTTCTAAGAGGAAATATCATAGAACTAAGTGCCTACATAAAAACAAAACCAGGTTGATTTCATGTTGGTAATTTAATAGTACACCTGAAAGCTCTAGAACCAAAAGATGAAATCAAACCAATTAGAAGAAGATGGCAAGAAATAATCAAACTCAGTGCTGAAATCAATTTAAAAAACAACAAAACAATACAAAGAATTAATGAAACAAAGATTTTTTTTCTTGAGAAAAAATGGTTCTTTGAGAAAATCAGTAAGATTGGCAAGCATGTAGCCAAATTAACTAAAAGGCAGAGAAAATTGGAAATCCGAAGATAATAAGTACATATTTTAAACTCATCAAAATAGATACATAATATAATATTATTATTACTTGACAAATACATATGGACTGGGCATTAGGAATGTATGTTATACATTATAGTTGTCATTATTATTGCCTAATTGTTCTTATTGTTTTGTATTGTATTTATTGTTATAAGAAAAAGAGCCTTTATTGGACTTTATTGGACTAAAAGGGGAAGATGTTGAGGGAAAAAGATACACCTTAAATTAAAAAAAAAAGGAGGATAGGAGGGGGAGGAGGAAGAGGGTAGGAGGGTGGGACCAGGAAGGAAGAAGGGAGGGGGCTATGATTGAGATGTACCTTGAAGAAATATATAAATTCTGAAAGAAAAAGAGGGAGAGAGAAAAAAAAAAACATGTACTCTCCCAAATTAGAACCTCTAAAAGAAATCGAATATTCTCTTCATACATACCAATTATCAAAGTTAAATCAAGATCATACAAATAATATAAACAGACCTACAATTTCTAGTGAAATAAAAGCAATTATTAAGAGATTCCCCACCAAAAGTCTAGAGCCAGATGGTTGTAGCTCAGAATTCTTCTACTAGAATTTCACGAAAAATTAGTGCCAATACTCCTTAAATTATTCCACAAAATAGAAACAAGAGAGAACATTGTCAAATTTGCTTTCTGGTCACAGTTATATTGAAATACTCAAACTACCTAAAGACCCAACAAAGAAAGAATTACAAACCAATTTCTCTTAGATCTATAACACCCTCTTGATTCCTAAACAACTCAAAATTTAACTATGAGACTCTAGTTGTCTATTCTTCAACCACCTCAGAGACCTAAAAGGGATAAATATATCTGCTTATATAGGAAGTGCAGGGCCTGCAGCTTCCAAAACTAAGAAATGACATACCAGTGACTGCCTGGACAGTTCCCATTTTCTCTCCATACATTCCTGCATCAGTCTTCAGCCTTTGGGTCCTGTTTCTCTGACAGACATTTGTTGTAGAGCAGGGATTATGAAGGACTTACCTACCCTGTCTTGGCAGAGTTAGGCTGTCGACTTCCCTGCTACCAAGTTTTGTCCTTTTTGGACAGCAGTCTGTCTGCAGTTGGAGAAAGGAGTTTTTTCATGCCAAGAGATAGGCTTGCCACTAATTCAACCATCTCACACTGGAGATTCTTCGATGCTTGTCTTCTACTTGGAGTAGAATAGGGGGTGCTGTCAGGAGCTGATATGTCTCGATATCAAAAAAAAGAAAATCTTAATTTAAGATAACATCTTTGAATGCCATATTCTGCAGATCTCTTGGGGTTTTTGAAGATGCCCTATCCATCTCTTGTATTTAGATAAGCAAATGTTGTTTGTCTCTTAGCAACTTGATTACTGGGTAGTTTAGAGAATATCTGTGATAGACTGTCATAGTAGCTAACAAAGTGACATGAAAGTGTGTTACAAGTTAGTATGAATGTTGAGTCAGATATAGACCTTTAAACTCATGGAGATGGTTAGATAGTAGAATGTTAAAGTCAGGGGCCAAATATGTATAAACTGGACATTGGGAAGGTATACTAGGCCATTTAACTCTCATAAATGTGGCATATTTATATCTGTTGTTTTGTATAGTATTTACTGTTATAAGAGAAGGAACCATCTGTTGGACTGAAAGGGGAAACTTCTGGGGGGAAGAGGGTGGAAGGGTGGGATAGGAAGGGGGAATAGGGAGGGGTTTGTGACTGAGATGTAACTTGAAGAAAAAAAAATAAAGTATTTAATAAAAAAAGAAAAAAATAATTAATAAATATGAGAATAAAGTTAATGAAATATTTTATGCATTTCCTGAAAAAAAAACCAATTTCTCTTATGAACAAAGATACAAAAATCATCAAAAAATACTTGTCAAACCAAATCCAAGAATACACCAAAAAGATCATCACCATGATCAAGTAGGCTTCATCCCAGAGATGCAGGAATGGCTCAACATAAGTAAATCAAATATAATCCACCAAACAAGTAAACTGAAAGAAAAAACAGCCACATGATCATCTTATTAGATGCAAAAAAGATCTTTGACAAAAATTTATCATCCCTTCATGGTAAAAAGTGCAAACTTGTACAACCACTATGGAAATCAGTCTGGCAATATCTTAGAAAACTTGGAATAGCTCTACCTCAAGACACAGTCATACCATTCCTGGACATATATCCAAAAGATTCTTTACCAAACCACAAGAACACTGGCTCAACAATGTTTATAGCAGCTTTATTTGTAATAACTAGAAACTGGAAACAACACAGATACCCTTCAACCAAATAATGGGTAAAAAAAAAAAAAAAAACCTGTAAACCTGTGGTACATATATACAATGGAATACTACTCAGCTATCATAAACAAGGAAATCATACAATTTGCAACAAAATGGATGGAACTAGAAGAGCTCATCCTGAGTGAGCTTATCCAGGCCCAGAAATATACACATGGCATGTGTTCACTTATAACTGGGTGTTAGCCATATAGTACAGGATAACTATCCTATAACTCACAAACCCAAAGCAACAGGAACCTAGCATAACTATCCTATGAGAAATTCCACCCAGCAGCAGATGAAAACAGATGCTGAGACACAAAGTCAAACATTAGGTGGAGCTCTGGGAGCCCTATATAAGAGAAGGAGGAAAAATAGTGAGACCCAGAGGGGTCAAGATCAACACATGAAGATCAACAGAACCAGCTAACCTAAGCCCCTAGAGGCTTACAGAGACTAAAACACTAACCAAAATAAGAAGAAAAAAGTTTAGACTTGATCTAGACCCCCCCTACACATACAAATATAGAGGATAGGCAACTTGGTCCTCATACAGATACCTTACCAAGTAGGGTTGGGGTGGTCTCAGTCATAGACTCTGTTACTGTTATTTGGAGACTTTACCCTAGTGGAGCTGCTAAGTCTGGCCCCAGAGCAAGAAGAAGCTTGTTGAGGGAAGGCCTAATATCATTGCTTCTGATAGGTTGAATTCAATGCTGAGATCTGGTTACCGCCCCTTCTGAGGCATTCTCTTGATTGGTTACTAAAAGTTGCCATGGCCAATTAGCTGGGAAGAAAGAGTATAGGAAGGTGAGACTTCCTGAGATTAGACAGGAACCCTGGGCACACATAGAGATTCACTCTCTTTCTGCTAGGAGTCACTGAAGGAGACAGATGTCTGGAGAATACTGGAAGGTAATTGCAGGCACATGGCAGTTTGGGATTAGGTGATCTGGGTTAATTTAGAGTAGCTAATTGAGAGTCTGCTCAGCTAAGGGTTAAGCGTTAAAATAGTAAAAGGTCTTGGTGTATTTAATTACTGGTGAAAAGACTGCAACAGCTTATAGGCCCTCAGTCCAAGCAGTCCCAGGCTGTTGGACTTACAGACTTCCGGACTCCCCTCAAGCCCAGGAGAAGCTCCTGCCAAACTGCTGGTAATTCTACTAGCCTAATATAACAAATTATATTAATTAACAAAGTTTAGGTTACAGGTGTTGTAGGCCACCCTTGGTCCTAGGGCCCTTTCTCCAGGATAAGTTAGGCAACCAGTTAAGGCACACAGGCCAGGCTGCCCACTCCTCTGCCAAGCTGCCTGCTATTCCGCCAGCCTAATCTTATAGTTTATATTTACTAATAACTACAATAATTAATTAATTTGCAGTTTCTGAAGCTCAACCCTCATGTGACTGATGAACTGAGAGGGGCTGATATGTGGGAGCCTCTCCCACACCGGAGGAGTAGGATAGGTGGGAGAGGGGATAGAAGGTGGGAAGATGGAATGTGGAGGGGAAGAGAGAAGGAAGGTGGGAGGGGGTTGTGATTGATATGTAACTTGAATCAATAAGTAAACATAAAAAAGTGCAACAGAAAGATTTTATATATATATATATATATATATATGAATATAATAAAGAGGGTTTACAGAAAGCCTATAGCCAACATTAACTTAAATGGAGAGAAAAATCAAAGCAATTCTACTGAAATCAGGAACAAAGTTTTCTACTCTCTCCATACCTATTCAATACAGTACTTGAAATGTTAGCTAGAGCAATAAGGTAAGTAAAGGTGATCAAGGTGATACAAATTGGAAAGAATGATGTCAAAGTATCTCTATTTTCAAGTGACATGAACATATATACAAGTGACCACATTTCCATTGGGAAATGCTATAACTGATAACACTTTCAGCAAAGTAGCTAGATACAAAATTAATTCACAAAAATCAGTAGCCTTCCTATATGCAAATAACAAATCCCTCCCCTCAGGGCTGAGGGAACTTGTGGAAGAAGACATGGAGGAAAGTGTAAGAACCAGGGGAGATGAAGGACACCGAGCAAATGAGGCCATCTAAATCAACAGGGTCAATGTGTATATGAACTCACAGAGACTGAAATACAAGCATAAGTACTGCCTTGATCTCTACCAGTCTGTGACCCAGAGCTGAAAACAAAGTGCACACATGCCCGCATCCCCACCTAGTCTACAAACTTTCTCAACTGACAGCTACATGCAAATGAAAGTTTAGTTTTCTCTAAAGGGGAAACAAACTACTCTCAGGGTAGGCTGCATTCCCAGCAGTAGGTGACCAACAGAAAACAAGCTCAGCAGCATCATTGAAGGTTCCTTGTCTCACAATGTCCAGTCACGACTTTTTCTTCTTTAAAATTTATCTCATTTTCAAGACAGGGTAGGTAAGTCCTTCATAATTCCTGCTCTATAATCAATGTCTGTCAGAGAAACGGGGCCAAATGGCTGAAGATTGATGCTGTAATGTATGGAGAGAAAATGGGAACTGTCCAGGCAGCCACTGATATGTCATTTCTTAATTTTGGAAGCTGCAGGCCCTGCACTTCCTATGTAATCAGATATATTTATCCCTCTCACGTCTCTGAGGTGGTTGAAGAATAGATAGCTAGAGTCTCATAGTTAAATTTTGAGTTGTTTAGGAATCAAGAGGGTGTTCTGGATCTAAGAAGATATTTTTAAAATTATGAGGCAAGTTAGTATGAAAGCTGAGTTAGATATAGAACTTTAAACTCATGGAGATGGTTACATAGTAGAATGTTAAAGTCAGATGCCAAATACATATGGACTGGACATTGGGAATGTATGCTAAGCCATATAACTCTTATAATCGTGGCCTATTTATTTCTGTTGTTTTGTATTGTATTTATAGTTATAAGAAAAAGAACCATTTTTTGGACTGAAAGGGAGAGCTGTTGGGGGGAAAAAGAAATACCTTAAACTAAAAAAAAAAAGAAGGGAAGAGGATGGGGGGTTGAGGGGGAGGAGGGTGGAAGGGTGGGACTGGAGGGGGCAGTAGGGAGGGGATTGTGATTGAAATGTAACTTGAAGAAATAAAAAATAAATTATTAAAAAAATTTATCTCATTTTCACTTTATTTTCCAGGTCCTTTGTGTATTGTGTATGTGTGTGTGTGTGTGTATATCTATCTATCTCACGGCTTCTAGTTTAGTATTTTTATGGGATTCCTAGGTGTGTGAATGAGTGGGAACTTGAGTCTTTATCTGTTTCATGTGCCTTATCTTGGGCTTTTTTTCCTTTTGTTTGTTTGGTCGTATTCCAAAATATTAGTTTCCTTTCAGTTTATTAGATTAGATTATTATCCCTTAGAATCTTGTTTGTTTTCTAATGAGAGACAAGAAAGAGTGGGTCCAGATGAGACGTAAGGTGAGGAGAAACTGGGAGGAGTAGAGGGAGGAAAAACCATAACCAGGATTATATATATGTGATAAAAGAATCTATTTTCAATAAAAGTGAAAAGTTAAAAAATCCCCATCATGTATTTATTGGAAGACTCTTACTTTTCTGGAAGTTAATTATATATGTATAATTAATATATGTATGTTTTAGTAACAATTAAAGAATAGAGGTCATGAATTTGAATGGTTATGAGGGGCACATGGGAGAAATTGAAATTAGAAAGAAGAGTAGAAATTATGTAAATAGAGTAGTCTGTATGAAATTCCTCAAAAATTTAATTAAAAAAGAAAATAATTCAGCAGATGAAATAGAATGTTAGAATAAAGAGCAGGAATGCAGAATATACAATGGAAGCTAAGAAGAAAATGGGAATAGGTTTGATTTTTGTGCTTAGAGAAAAAACTTGTAAAAGCATGCAAGATCCATGATCATATATGTCTTAGGGTTTTATTGCTGTGAAGAGACACCATGACTACAGCAACTCTTATAAAATTAAACATTTAATTGGAGCTGGCTTACAGTTTCAGAGGTTTAGTTCATGATGGTCATGGTGGGAAGCATGGTGGCATGTAGGTAGACATTGTGCTGAAGAAGGAGGTGAGAATTCTACATTTGGATCCACAGGCATCAGGAAAAGCTTGGCCTGACTTGAGCATCTAAAACCTCAAAACCACCCCTGAGTAATACACTCCCCCAACAAAACCACACCTACTCCAACAAGGCCACATCCCCAGTAATGACACTCCCTATGAGCCTATAGGGGTCATTTTAATATGACCACAATACAACTGCTTGTTTTTAGTCTATGATAAGAATTCACATCTAATCTTGAGTCTGCTGAAAGCTATGCCAAGATATTCCCACTGGGCCAACTCTGTGTCACCAGATGGAAAGGGTAATTGATTTCAGAGTCAAAAGAACAAGGGTCCAAGCCATATCTCTGACTTCTGAGTAGGTCACTGAACCTTTCTCATGTGGAAAATTAAGACATTTATGGGACATGTGCACAGAATTCTACAAGGAAATGGAAATAGTATATACACAACACTTAAAAATGGCTATGGGAATGTGTATGTACTAAGTAGCAGGGAAGTTTTGTGAGGGCTTGCTTGAACCTAGACTCATTAGAATATGAAACACCAGCATAACATACAACAGCTTCTACCTTGTAAATTAGTATTAAGTGACCAATTGCTATGCTTTGGATGACAAGATTGTCTCCAAAATTTATGTTGAAATTTAATCTTCATTGCAATGATATTAACAAGTGTGGCCATTGGGAGGCAACCAAGGCAGGACTTCTCTGCTCCTAGGAATAGGGTTAGAAAGGGCTAGACTTTCATCCTCTTCCAACAACTGCCTTGTGAGAGTAAACTAACTGTGCCCTCCAGGGGCCACAATACCATTGAAGTACAGACTGGGACCTCATTAGTCTCTAAACTTTCCAATATCACGATCTTGGACTTAATAGTCACCCAAACTATAGGCAACCAGGTCTGTTCCTGAAAAATTACCCATATAGGGTATTTTATCATAGCAACACAAAGACAGTGTGACAGCATCTGCCATGTGCCAAACGTTATATTGTTCAGAGACCAGTGATACACAGCTAAGTAGACCGTAGCTTTCCAGATGAGTGATTGTTTCTTTTGTTATTTTTGTTTGATTTTCTCTTCTTTGCTTGTTTCTTCCTAGTCATGGCCTGGATCCTAAAAAGTTTCAGTGAATAAGAAACTAACACTGCCTCATGGCCTGCACAAGGCAAAAATCAAACAAAACAGAAGGTCAGAGTAGTAGATGAAATTCTCTCAACACTGGACTGACCTGGATGTTAGTTCACCTTTGCAAAAATTTGGCTTTTCAAGACAGCCTCCAAATATGCTCAAGGAATAAATGCTTCAGTTTCTATAATACAAAAAAATTATAGCAACCAGGAGACAAGAATATATCTCCTAAGAGGAACACCTTTCTGAAATTCATCAAGTCTTCTAATAATAGCAGTTTTTAAAATGTCTTAAGACCTTTTTTTTTTCTTTTGCTAACATTTATTAGTGAGTATTTTCTTCAAGACTCTAAACTCCTTGAGGAAAAGGCCTACATCTTACCCAGGTTGGTTTTCAGGGCATCTAACATAGTAAGTACTTCCCTTACAGTAGGGACCAGATGAATGACCAATCAGTACACAAGTGCCAATTGCTATGGCTTGGTCCTTGGGTTCTGAGCACTCAGTCCTGATATGCCACTGAAATGACAAGCACTCTCTTACATTTCCTTGTAAAGATAGAAGACAGGATAAGAACGCCATAGAGATGGTTGATTTGTTCCATAATGACTCTTAATGAGAATTTACCTTTTAGGAAATGATGCCATTTACAAAGTTATGTGTTTGTGTGTGTGAAACAACAATTAACAAAAAAAGAGGCCATGAATAGATTTTATAGTTTTTAAATTTTATAGTCTTTAAATTTTTACTTCATTTTTATACGATATATTTTGATTATATTCTATCTCCTCCTTCAACTCCTTCCCTATTTCATTACCTATTGAATTTCATGTTGTCTATCTCTCTGCCTCTATGTCTCTCTCTGTCTGTCTCTCTGTCTCTCCTCTCCCACACTCCCTCACTCTCTCCCTCTCTCTCTTAAAAACAACACCCTTTATGAAACTCCTGCCTTCACAGTTAAGGGATCTGTACAAAAGAAGAGACAGAAAGATTGGAAAAGAGATAATGGAAGACTCCAAGAAAATAAGTGTCTTCTATACACAACAGCACTGATGCACACATGGACTCACATACTATGGCAGCATGCCCAATAGCTACAAAGGCTCCTGTAGTTTTAAAGGGTTGAAAAAAAATCACACAGAGTTATGCAAAAGTTAAGCCACAGTGTCTGTACATGAGGGTCACAATTATGCTAATCAGCCACATGATATCCATGGTTCCCAAGGCTTCAGAAGAACCCAGATCAAGGAGGCCATACCTTTATCCTCTGAAGTATACAGGTAGGCATACCAGTGGTTGACCCTCACTCTAGCAGTGTCAGGTTTAATATAGATTACAGATTTGTAAACATTCCAGAAATTGATTTAAAAAAAAAACAAAGAATATCTAACTAAAATGTTCCAGGTGCCAGAGGTAAACAATGACCACCAAACATGCTTTTTTCTATGACAAACTGTTTAAGGTTAGATACAAGTTGCTGACTGTGCACTTGGGAGCCCTGGAGGCTCCTTGCTTCCCTCCAAAAGCACCATGTCCCTGTAAACACCAGAATGCAATGGCTGCTTTCTCATCAAGAATCCTAATTGGTCCACACACAGAGAAAAGTGCAATGAATAGCACTGGAAAAAATTAAACAGAGATTTCTTAATAAAGCTGAGAATAGCTTAATAAAGCTGAAAATAGTCTCCTGGCATCCTACGGCATGTTTATTTCTGTTTAAATAGATGACTTCCCATAGACTGTTACCCGCTCAGCGGGGATCCTGAGAGAGAAGTGCTTCCTCCTCCTGTGCATGTTAAATTCTTTTTTGCTGAAATCCCACTGGAAATCTTAAAGTGCATCTGTCAATATGGATAAAATCACACACATGGTCAACTAATGCCAATATCTTAAGCTGTCCATATCTGGATTTCTCCAAATAGATACGCCATACCTTCCTACAAGAGCATGAAATTTGATGATGCTTTTGGCAAAAGATGCCACCCTGCAAAGGAAAGAGGGAAGAATCGGGTGAAACAGTGGCAGAGTCTTCATGAGATATGTTGTTTATTTCCTAGAACCTTGGAAACCTGGGGAGTGCTTTGTACACTGGTGGTGCTGTCATTCACAAGGTGCATATCTTCCTAATGCAATAGAAAAATGCACTACTACCACAGACCCTGAGATATTCCTAGACAATCAGTGGGTTCTCAGGGCAACCAGCTGGAGGTGGGGAAAGCAGAGCAAAACTAGTGATGAGGGAGGGACATCAAAAAAATTCAACAGAAACTCCAAGGACATGAAATGGTGGGCATTTTAGTATCAGAGCAGGTGACATACTCTGCAAGAAAACACTAAGGAAGGGGTGTTGAGGTAAGCTTACTCTCAAGGGGGCATTTGAGAAGAGAAGGAAACAAAAGATGCTAGAAAGAACAAAACCATGAAACCTACTTACTGAGAAAAAGACTGTGGGAGAGATGCATAAAAAAGAACTTAAAGAGGTGGCACCTGTGTTAAGAAAAAGCTTAAGGAAAACAATGAATCTCTCTATTCACAAGAATTAGAGCAAGATGTGGTGTATCAAGCCTTTGATCCCCGCACTCTGGAGGCAGAGGCAGGTGGATCTCTGAGTTTCAGGCCAGGATGGTCTCCAAAGGGATTCCAGGACAGCCAGGGCTACACAGAGATACCCTGTATCAAAAAAAAAAAAAAGAAAGAAAAGAAAAAAAGAATTAGTATCCATTGCATTTAACCACCTGATGAGGTTAAATCATACACGTAGAGTTCATCCAGGGGCAAAAAAAAAAGAAGAAGTTCACAGTTTCCAGTGATTCCTGTAAAATCTTGCCCGATGAATTAATGTTGATAGAATTAATTCAACAATAATTATAGACTATAAAATATGAAATGATGGAGAAAAGATGGCTTATTTTTTGTAATGGATTTGGTGTTTTGTCATTGTGTTTTGCTTTTAATTACTCAATAAATGTTATTCTTTATAATTTTAATATTTTTATAGTCTAATTATAGTTCCCTTCCTTCTACTTCTCCCAGTTCTTCCACAACCCCCACATCCAGATACATCATCATTCCATCACTTATTAGACAACAAACAGGCTTCTAAAAATAGTAACAAAATAAAATAAACTAGATAGAACAAAAATTAGTACATCAGAATAGGGCCAAACAAACAGAATGAAAGGAGCCCAGGAAAGGGACATGAAACAGATCCAGATGTAGAGACCCACATCATCAACACTCAGAAGTTCCATACAAACACTAAACTGAAGCCATGAGATATGTGTGTGTGTGTGTGTGTGTGTGTGTGTGTGTGTGTGTGTGTGTGTGTGTG
>CAJQZJ010033481.1:4173653-4187884 GCA_907164525.1 Lophiomys imhausi | reverse complement strand
TGTGTGTGTGTGTGTGTGTGTGTGTGTGTGTGTGTGTGTGTGTGTGTGTATGAATATCTTCATGCTTTAATACACAGGTATATTGAGATGTAGTTTCTACAAACAAGCTAACTACACAATGGCATTTTCTTAATCACTATTTTATTGACATGAAGAGACATCAAGACAAGGCAACTATTACAAGATAAAGCATGTTATTGAAGGTTTGCTTACAGTTTCAGATGTTTTGTCCATTACCATCACAGCTGGAAGCATGGCAGCATTCAGACAACACTGGAGCAGAAACTGAGAAATACCCTGATCCCTAGGAAGAGGGAGATGGAATACTCAAAGCCCATCTCTAGTGACATACTTCTTCCAACAAAGCCTCACCTCTTCATCCTTCTAATCCTATCAAAGACAGTTCTACTTACTGTTGAACTAGCATTCAACTGTATGAGCCTATGGTGGCCATTTTTATTCAAACCTCCACAGGCATCCAATATTTGCAATTCTGAAAACTACACTTCTGTGACTAATTCCTAATTTGTTGTTTAGGGATTTTTTTTCTTATATGATGTATTCTCCAGATAAATTTTATGAAAATATTAAGTTAGTATAACCAAAGCCAATGTATCCTTCCCCAAAAAAGTTCGTTTCTCAGTAACATGCATGTGAACATTCACAATCACTTGATTTTAAGGCATTTTTTGAAAAGTAGAAAAAATACTAGTTTTATATTTAGACATGTGACATTCTCTCTTTTGTGACAGCAATCATCATGTAGATCTATAACTAGATGTTTGAATTGAGCAGAACCCAAACTGAAGTGTTATCAGCAGACATTCTTACTCAGTTGAGTTTTTATAAATTTTTCTTTCTAATTGCTTTAGTGAGATTTAGGCATTTCCCCATGTTGCACATGCTCTTCTCTTTTCCTTGGGCTTCCCAGAACAATTACAGATTTAATAGCTGTACTTTGTACCATGGTAAATAAATTCTTTTTTAAAAAATTTATTTATTTATTACTTCAGGTTACATCTCCATCATAGTGTCCTCTTTCCACCCTTCCCAGTCCCACCCTTCCACCCTCTACCCCCTAACCCTTCCATCCCACTCTTCTGGAGTTAAGTGTCCCTACATAACAGTCCCCTGCCCCAGTTCAGTAGTCATATGAGGGTCAAGAGCCTCCTCATACACTGGAGGCCTACAAGGCAGTACCAACAGGGAAACGTGTCTCAATGACAGGGAGAGAAAAAAAAAACAAACAAAAAATATCTATGTCCATGTTCCCTTTGGTGTGTTGGTGGTAGTATAGATATCCTGTACTATATAGCTAAAATCTGACTGTAAGTGAATAGATGCCATATGCTTCCTTCTGAGTCTGGGTTAGCTCACTCAGGATGAGCTTTTCTAGTTCCATCCATTTGGCTGCAAATTGCATAATTTCATTGTTTCTGATAGCTGAGGAATATTACATTTCGTAGATGTACCATAGTTTTTTAACCCATTCTTCAGTTGAGGGACATCTGTGTTGTTTCCAGTTTTTAGCTATTACAAATAAGGCTGCTATGAACATAGATGAGGAAATTTCCTTGTGATTCAATTAGGAGTAGCTTAGATGTATACCCAGAAGTGGTATGGCTGGGTCCTGAGGCAGAGATATTCCAAGTTTTCTAAGATATCGCCAGACTGACCTCCATAGTGGTTGCACAAGCCTGCACTCACACCAGCAATGGAAGAGGGTTCCCGTTTCTCCACACCCTCGCCAGCATGTGCTGTCATTTGGGGTTTTGATCTTAGCCATTCTGACAGGTGTGAGATGGAATCTTAGAGTCATCTTGAGTTGCATTTCTCTGATGATTAAAGAAGGGGTCACTTATGTATACTATCATATCATCTGCAAATAGGGATAGTTTTTCTTCGTTTCCAATTTGTATACTCTTGATCTCCTTTAGTTGTCTTATTGTTCTAGCAAGAACTTCAAGTTCTATATTGAAGAGATATGGCGAAAGTGGGCATCCTTGTCTTGTCCCTGAGTTTAGAAGAAATGCTTCAAGTTTCTCTCCATTTAATTTGATGTTGGCTACTGGCTTGTTCTATATTGCCTTTATTATTTTCAGATATGGTCCTTGTATGCCTGTTCTCTCCAGAACTTTTAGGATGAAGGGGTGCTGGATTTTGACAAATGCTTTTTCCACATCTAGCTAGATTATCATGTGGCTTTTTTTCCTTCATCTTTTTTTATGTGCTGAATTACATTGATGGATTTTCATATGTTGAACCATCCCTGCATTCCTGGGATAAAGCCTACTTGATCATGGTATATGATACTTTTGATGTGTTCTTAGATTCAGTTTTCTAGTATTTTATTAAGTATTTTTGCATCTATGTTCATGAGGGAGAGTGGTCTGAAGTTCTCTTTCTTTGTTGGGTCTTTGTGTGGTTTAGGAATCAGGGTAACTGTGGACTCATAGAATGAGTTTGGCAGTGTTCTTCTGAATCTATTTTGTGAAAAAGTTTGAAGAGTATTGGTATTATCTCTTCTTTGAAAGTCTGATAGAATTCTGTGCTGAAGCCATCTGGTCCTGGGCTTTTTTTGGTTGGGAGATTTTTAATGACTGTTTCTATTTCCTTAGGGGTTATAGGGCTGTTTGATATGTTAACCTGATCTTGATTTAGCTTCTGTAGGTGGAATCTATCAAGAAAACTGTCCATTTCGCTTAAGTTTTCATATTTGGTGGAGTATAGATTTTTAAAGTAGGACCTAAATATTCTCTGTATTTCCTCAATGTCTGTTGTTATTTCTCCCTTTTCATTTCTGATTTTGTTGATTTGAGTTTTTTACCTCTGTCTTTTAGTTAATTTGGCTAAGGGTTTGTATATTTTGTTGATTTTCTCAAAGAACCAGCTCTTGGTTTCATTAATTCTTTGTATCATTCTTTTTGTTTCTAAGTTGTTGATTTCAGCCCTAAGTTTGATGATCTCCTGCCTTCTGCTCCTCTTGGGAGTGTTTGCTTCTTTTTTGTTTCCAGTTCATCCAGTTTGGCTGTTAATTCGCTAATATGCGCTGTCACAATTTTCTTTTTGAAGGCACTTAGTGCTCTGAACTTTTCTTGTAGCACAGCTTTCATTGTGTCCCATAGTTTTGGGTATGTTGTGCCTTCATTTTCATTGGTTTTTAAGAAGTCTTTGATTTCCTTTTTTATTTCTTCCCTGACCCAGTAGTCATCCAGTAAAGAGTTGTTCAATTTCCATGTGTGTGTAGGCTTTCTGTTGATTCTGTTGCTATTGAAGTCCAGCTTTATTTCATGATGGTCTGATAAGATACAAGGGGTTATTGCAATTTTCTTGTATCTGCTGAGGCTATCTTTGTGTCTGACTATATGGTCGATTTGGGAGAAGGTTTCATGCGGTTCTGAGAATAAGGAGTATTCTTTTGTGTTTGGGTGAAACGTTCTGTAGATATCTGTTAGGTCCATTTGGTTCATGAGCTCTGACTCATTATTTCTCTGTTTGGTTTCTGTCTTGATGATCTGTCCATTGTTGGGAGTGGGGTGTTGATTTTCCCACTACAAATGTGTGGGGATCGATGTGCAATTTAAGTTTTAGGTGAGTTTCCTTTTCAAATGTAGGTGCCTTTGTATTTGGGGCATAGGTGTTCAATATTGAGATGTCCTCTTAATGACTATTTCCTGTAACGAGTATGTAATGCCCTTCTCTGTCTTTTTTTTTTTTATTAACTTCTTTGGAAGTCTCTTTTGCTTGATATTAGGATGGCTACTCCAGCTTGCTTCCTGGGTCCATTTGCTTGGAAACCCTTTTCCCAGCCATTTACTCTGAGATAGTGTCTATCTTTGTAAGTAAGATGTGTTTCTTCTAAGCAGCAAAATGATGGGTCTTGTTTACAGATCCAATCTGTAAGCCTGTGTTTTTTTATTGGGGAGTTGAGTCCATTGATGTTAATGGATATTAGTGACCAGAGGTTGTTATTTCCCATTATTTTGGTATAAGTAGTGGTCCTGTGTTTCTTTTGGTTTAGTCCTTGTGCAGATTTCTGTTTCCTCTGTTTTCTTGGGTGTAGTTATCTTCTCTGGGTTAGAATTTTCTTTCTAGGATCTTCTGTAGGTCTGGATTTATGAGTAGATATTGTTTAAATTTGATTTTGTCATGGAATATCTTGACAGCGGCTCTGCTGGTATGGTCCTGTGTGTCCAGGCACAGATTCTGTGGACTGTGGAGGTCCCAAGTTTGGGGGTTGAGACTACCTGCTGGAGTCTTGAAAGGACCCTACTCCACACCCTTAAGGGGAGTCACTCAGCAGTGACTTGTTTTCTTCATATATGTTGATAGAGAGTTTTGCTGGGTATAGTAGTCTGGCTGGGCACCTATGTTCTCTCAGTGCTTGTAGGACATCTGTCCAGTCCCTTCTAGCTTTTAGAGTTTCTGAGGAGAAGTCAGGTGTAATTCTGATGGGTCTGCCATTATACATTACTTGACCTTTTTCTCTTAAGGCTTTTAATATTCTTTCTTTGTTCTGTATATTTGGAGTTTCAATTATTATGTGGCAAGAGGAGTTTCTTTTCTGATCTAATCTGTTTGGTATTCTGTAAGCCTCTTGGAATTTTGTTGGCATCTCTTTCTTTAGGTTTGGGAAGTTTTCTTCTATGATTTTGCTGAAGATGTTTCCTGGACCGTGGAGTCGGGAGTCTTCTCTTTCCTCTATGCCTATAATTCTTAGGTTCTGTCTTTTCATTGAGTCCTTGATATCTTAGATGTTGTGGGTGAGGACTTTTTTAGCTTTCTCATTTACTTTGGATGTTGTACTGATTTCTTCCATCAAATCTTCCATGCCTGAGGTTCTGCATTCCATCTCTTGTATCCTATTTTTGATACTCATGTCTGTACTTCCTGTTCTCTTCCCTTGATTCTCCACTTCCACTCTTAACTCTGACTGTGTTTTCTTTATTCCTTCCATTTCCAGTTTCATGGCTTGAAATATTTTATTTATTTTGTATATTTCCTGTTCCAATTTGCTTGTCTTTGCCTGGAACTCTTTCATCTCTTTTAAAGCTTTCGTTGCCTTGTCTCTTTCCTGTTCAATTTGAGCCACTTGGTTTAGAGCTCTCTAATGGTATTATCCATTGCTTTCACTTGTAAAATTGTAGACTCTTTGAATTCCTTCATAGATTTGAAGTCTTCTTGAAAGGACTTTATCATTTTCCAGACTGTAGAGTTGTCATCATTTTCATGTGTTTCAGCTGTGGTGAAGTGGTCAGAGCTTGCTGTGCTGGCATCGCTGCATTTTGTTGGGCTCATAATTCCCTGGCTTTTGTTGAGTCTGCTTTTTCGCTGTCCTTTTTCCATTTGGTTGTTCTTAGTGTTTGTTCCTGTAGTCTTCTGGACTTGGAGCCAAAGGGGGCACTTTGGTGTAGCAGTCATATTGCTTGGTGATCAGTCGCTTTCCACTGGTGGATGGGGCCTTGTGTGGAGGTTCTCAGTGTTTCTCTGAGAGCTCACCCCTTCCTGTTTTGTTCCAATTGGGGACTCAGGTGAGGGGTTGTGATGGGGATGTGTTCCTGTGGGTTCCTGGGATCCAACTGATCTTTGTATAGATGACAGTGCAGTTTGGTAGGCCACAGGCTGTTGGGTGGAGTTGTAGCTCCCCTGCAGCTTACGTGTTGGACCATGTTTGTGGTCCTCCCTGGCTGCTCACAGGAGTTTCTCAGGGTCAATGTGCATCTAATAGCCAGAAGCACTGTGAGCTGGTGCAGCCTATTCCCAGGCAATGAGGGATGGCCCAGGATTGTTTCACTGCTCACAAGTCAGAGCTCTCTATGTTGCATACTGAGTGTTCAGCCTGCAGCGGCTCTGCTAGTATGGTCCTTTGTGTCCAGGCACAGATTCTGTGGACTCTGGAGGTCCCAAGTTCAGGGGTTGAGACTGCCTGCTGGGAGTCTTGAAAAAACCCTACTCCATGCCCTTAATGTGAGTCACTCAGCACTTTCCCCCAGGTCAAAACCTCACTGATCCAGGGTTGGAACTATATATGCTTAATCTCTGGTTTCCCGCCTGAAGGGCCATCACTAGCAAAAGAGTCGAATAATAACCCCACAATTTGCCTAGGGCTTGGACCCTGTGGAGGACAAATCTGCCTTCCAACCTGGCCACCCTTTGTGCCACTCTAGCAGCTCCACCTATGTGTGTATGGAGCTGGCTTTGGATACTGGCAAATGGGGACACCATCTTCCAAGTTCCACTACACAGCAGTCAAGCTACAGCATAACCTGCTGCTGGAAGTGTATCCTGCGGCTCAGTCCAGCTGCAGTGTTTTTTTCCAATGACTGTAAATCCAATAGAGAGGCCTGTATGTATGTATGTCCAACACCCCTCTGGGGAAGCACAAATATGCTTGCGCTTTCCAAAATGTAGTTGTTGACCTGTTGACCGCTGAACTGACCCATTGTGGAACCGTCAGCTGCTGCGCTTCCTGCCGCTGTGGCACTGCAGGCGCTCTCTCGGGTCAGCAACCTTTTGCTAAATAGCCAGAATGCCTGCCTGGGATCTGGGGGCCCAGTAGACTGGTAAGTAACCCTGTGTAGAGTTTGAGTCTGCCTGGTGGGTATTAGAGTGGTTCTTACCCTGTGTCTCTCCTGGTGAGGGTGCCCAATTCCTGGATTCAGCGGCTTCTGTGAGTGTCCGAGAGAGGGGAAAAGAGTCCTGCCCAGGGACTTTTAATGGTCCCTGAGTAACTGTGTGAAACCCAGGGGGATCAAGTCACTTAGATTGTTGCTCAGCATCTTATAACTCTGTGGCTTTATGGCTCTTTTTCCTGAGTTCAAATGCATCCACACGGGCCGCCGCCATCTTGGATTCCCAATTCTTTTTTTTTATGTTTATTTATTACTTCAAGTTACATCTCCCATCACAGTACCCTCCCTCCACCCCCCCTGGTCCTACTTTCCCACCCTCTCCCCCTTCTCCCACCTAACCTACTCCTCCTGTGTGCGGTGCCCTTACATATCAGCCCCCCCTTGGTTCAGCAGTCATGTGAGGACTAAGAGCTTCCTCTTGCACTGGGGGCCTACATGGCCATTCCAATAGGGAGTGTAGGGTTTGAGTAACAAGTAACCAAGTCTATGTCCCTGTTCCTTTGGGTCTGTTGGTTGTAGCATAGTTATCCTGGACTACTTGGCAAAAATCCAGTTATAAGTGAATATATGCCATGCATGAAGATCTCCCTGTCACTTCAAATTCCAATGTTACACATGTCAGGGAAACTCTATGGACCAAACATCCCCCTTCAAAATCCTTCTGACTGTGCAATCAGCTCCCTGAGAAAGCTTAGCCTGCAATGATAATGTAATGTCAGTGTTCTCAACATCTATGATGAACCCATACTGGACACTTTCTTCAAAGTCCTCCTCTGACCTGTGGTAATTTAAAATTACACTATTATGTCTACTCCATATCATCATTTCCATTTTTTTGTTATTGTTCTGAAGAATACACTTGGGGTCTCAGGATCTGGGACCATTTTCTGGGAGTAAGGATATGCACAGCTCTCTCTTCCTTTCTACATTGTGAGAGCATTTCACTAAGTGTCTAGGATGACCTTGTACTGAATTAGTAGCCAAAGCCAACCTTAACCTTCTACTCTCCTGAGTTACAGGGACTATAGTTTTGAACCACTAATTCCAGCTTAGCAATTCCTTTGTCTAAGTAGCACATCATCTGTCATCCAGGTTTGCATAAAAAGGAAGCCATCCTGGGTGTTTAAGCCATTCCCAGTACTCCCTTTAACCTACAGAATATGACACACAATCGTTTGTTCTAAACCACTAGATTTGGGGTGTCATTTAGTAATAGACAACCAAAGATTTTTTTTCTTTTTTCTTTATTCTTCTCTCATACAATACATTCCAAAAATAAACAAAACAAACAAATAAACCTGAGCTCAGAGAGGTTAAGCAACTCATCCAGTGTTAGTACACCTCCTATGTGAGACAGACTAGAGATGAATATTAGGCTCTAGTATTTGAATGGATGAGTGATCTATAAGATCACAAGTCAAAATGGAGATCAGGTGAGAATGAGGTAAGCTAGAGAAAGGCATGCTGCAATTCTTTATATTCCAGGAATAAAAAAAAAAGCGGAGTGAAGACACAAATGAGATGACAGGAAGAGTGCAGACAGGTGAGACAGTCAAGTTCAGTAAAGCAAACTCAGGGGACAGATGTGGCTGGATAAGTACCTGTTTCACTGCCCTGTGTACCTCCAGTATTCTTTAGAAAAGAGCAGTATTGGAGAGGTTCACAGATGAAAGCCAGACAAGAGTACTTTGCAACAAATTGGTTCTTCCAGTTGCCAACACTTGTCTGGAAACTTTCACCCATGCAATTCTTTTTTTCCTTCCATAAATGCTTAGAGTGAGTATGAATAAAGAACCTTCCCCTGTCTTAGGTCCTGACTCTGCAGTGATGGGTGGCCCAATCACTCTTATGGCTGAAGCACAATGCACTGTGTGAACTTAACCGGCTTTCTCTAAAGGACAAAGGGAATCCACTGAAAGAGGAATCTTGAATAAGAAGGTGACATGACTCTATTGTATTTCAGAATGAACAAATCAGGAGCATTTCAGGAAACAAGAAATAAAGGTTATCTGTAAGTATACACAAAATAACAGGGGATACTTTTAAGTAAAAGATATTGGGAAGCTTCCAATGCACATACACACATGCATTTGTATAACACACACACCCATGCAGGTGCAGAGACATATATACACACCAATACACATTAGACATACACATGTAAAATGGAAAGGTAAATAAAAAGGAAATACTTAATGAAGATAACTTGATCTTGTGTTTGAAAGTGTGTTACAGGAATACTAACCTATATATAACACCTTATACAGTAACCTGCTTCCTTTCAGGATTATCATTTACCAAGGCATGTAATGGTCAAAAATGAAGATGGTGATTGTAAAAACCTACTAGGTGGTATGCAATGGCCAAAAAGTGGCCCTCTTTTTGCATTTTCAGCAATGATATGACATGGGCACCATTATTATTTCATTCAATATGTAAGAGGAGCGAACCAGTGTCAACTGTTTCATTAATTCAAAAAATATACATTACTTATCTTCTGGGTACCATTCATTATGGAGAAAACATGGAGATAAAGAATAGCTTCATGTCATTTGCCCTAGAGATATTCAAGTGGAAGAGTCAACACCAAAAATGGCAAATGATAGTAAAGGGTAACAGGTTGTCACCTCCAGAGTCTGGGACTATGTCAGGGGTGAACAATTTTAATCTGTGGATAAGGTTTAGCTCAAACACACCATAACTAACTCCCTCCTGTTAAACATAAGCTGACAGGTGAGCATCTGTCCACAGCTGAACTGACTGTGCTCTGATAAAGCCCCAGGATTCCCTAATGTCCCCTGTCTCCGTAATGAAATACCTTGACTAAAGTAACTTAAAGAAGTGCAGGTTTATTTTGGCCTACATTTAATGTCTTATCATGATGGGGAAGACAGTGGCTGGGGCTTGAAGTGGCTGGTCATACTGCTCCTGTAGGCAGCAAGCAGAATAATAAATGCCTATGTTGAGTTCATTTTCTTCTTTTTAGCTGTCTGACAGTTAAGATGGGTCTTCCCATCTCCATTTACCTAATCTAGACAGTCATTGTAGACATGCCCAGAGGCTAACAAAGCTAAGAAAGTTTCTGACCAAAGCCTTGTCTTCTAAGCAATTCCAGGTCTTGTCATGTTTAAAATTGGCATTAATCACTACATACCTCCAGTGCTGATAAAAAGTGTCAAAAGTAGGGAGCACATCAGTTAATTTGGCTACTGTGGCATAGTAGATGGAGATAGCAGGATAGATCCTTGCTCTGTTCACCAAACAATGGCACTAGTGTAGGTCTGGATTGTGCAAGAGGTGGGCTACCAACCATAACTTCTCCAATTGCTCCAAAATCCCCACTCTCCTCTCTTCTTCAGGAACTACCTCTATGTAGGATTGCTGATCACTTCCTCCTCAAGCAAAATCCATCCAACCTGCCTGGCCATGGATGTATATGTCATTAGGATAGGTGAGCCAGCATCCCTGGAATTTTTCCATGGTCCCAGATAGAAGACTTTAATGTGTAATGAAGCATGCTGGTACCCACAGCTGATAGGTTAGACAATGGAACTCTCTCTACTTTTCTCAATCTCACGTCCATCCATATGCCATTCCTTCTGGAAAATTTATTGTGAGCTTATTGTATAATCATTTTTAAATTTGCTAATTGAGAAAGAATTTCTTTCAGATAAGGCTTTTTTGTTTGTCTCAGTCCCATCTATAACTTTAAAAGTACTGTAAATAAAATACTTAAGTTAGCTCATGGCTTTTGATTTTTACGTGTAATTTTCCATAGTTGTCAAATTAACCACAAGAAACTGAATCACTGAGCATGTGGTTTATATTCCAAGGTTCTATTTATATAGCAGAGAACTGTGGGTTCTGTGACTGTGGAGAAATTTGATAGCTACATTTTTTAGTACAACAGAAAGAAGTTTAAGAGAGTTCTTCCTAGGAGAGCTGAGGGTCTAGGAGGGAACTCCTGCACAATCAAAACACCACAGGGGATTCCTAACACGAATATGTTAAACAACATGAGGGGAAGAGAGGACATTGTGGGTGTGGGGGTCTTCTGTATTAGTTCATCCTCATTTTTAAAGGTAAAATATACACTTTGTAGGCAAACTTTATCACACTGATTAACTCATTAAGAATAGGCAAGACCCCTCTTTAGGTTGGAATGTTAAATATCAATGACTCAGATAAAGGGAAAAATCACATTGTTAAGGTTCTGAGAAAGCCCCAGATGTTCCTGAGAAGTTCTGATTTATTCAGCTTGTCATCTCCCAGAGAGGTGAGGACTTTGGAATAAACTTTCAGGGAAATTCCTGTTTGTCATTATTGTGATAAGCATTACTAGTTCAAGCAAACAATGTTTATTGCATTTAAATTTGATGGAAAAATCAATACTGATCCCCCCACACACACACAAACACCTTCCCTCCATTGAATTGGAGCCAATGTCGACTCTCAGTTCATGCTGGCTGAGCTGTTTGGCATTTCTGATGGGGCAAGAGTTAATTTGGGGACTTGTGGGATCCTAAGAAACTTGGATGGCTAGAACATGGCTGGCATTTCATGTACTGCAAGATGTAATCTACAAAGCCTGACATGGTACCCTTCCCTCCTATATCTGGCGTGCAGACAGCTTTATTTCGTAAGGATGCCATGACTGCAGAGCGGATGTGAGTGGCGTAGTGTTGGAGATCCAGGTAGTCCAGCATGATACAGCTGGTCAGCAGCATGGCGACAGGGTTGGCAATGTTTCTGTGAGCTAAGTCTGAACCTATTTGCCTTGAACCCATCTCAAATACTGCATACAGATCACCATAATTGGCTCCAGGTACAAGTCCTGACCCTCCAACCAGCCCTGTGCAGATACTGCTGATAATGTTGCCATAAAGATTGGGCATCACCATGACATCAAACTGCTGGGGATTGGATACTAGCTGCAGTGCTGTGTTGTCTACGATCATGTTCTCTAAGGCTATATGAGGGTAGTGAATTGCCACATCCTTACAGCATTGAAAGAAGAGGCCATCTCCTAGTTTCATGATGTTGGCTTTGTGAACCGCTGTCACTTTTTTGCGTCCCATCTTTTGAGCCAACTTGAAGGCATACTCAGCAATGCGCAGAGACTTGGTATCTGTTATAATCTTTAGGCTCTCTACCACCCCTTTCACGCTCTCATGCTCCAGGTTAGTGTACTCGCCCTCTGTGTTCTCTCGAACAATTAGGATGTCTATGTCCTTGTGTCGGGTCTCCACACCAGGAAGAGTCTTGAAATGGATGACGCTGGCATAGAGGTCAAGCATCGTGCGAATCTTGGTGTTGTGAGATTTGAAGATGATAGGCAGATTGTGATTGGATGCAATGTTGCCCTTCAGAGCAACACGGTTCCTTTGGATGGCCATAATAGCATCATGGAGTTCATCATTGGTAGATGTAGAGGTCACCCACACTTCTTCAAAGTCCACTGGCACACAATTTGTTCTGAATATTCTCTTGACATGAACCATAAGCTCAGGCCCAATGCCATCCCCAGGAATCATAGTTACAGTGTGCCTTCCACCATACTTAGCCGAGGGAGGCACTGTGTGTTGTAAGCAGAAATTTCTCCAAGGGGTCACAAGCTCACATATAACTTCCCTAGAATGGCCAAGAATAACAGGTTGGAGAACTGCCTTCACAGAACATCTGGCTACTGTCAGCATCTTCACTATTATGGCTATCCTTTTGCTTTTCGTTAGAAATGGCTTCCTTTGGAGTTCTGGGGCAACAATTCTTTCTTGAGTCACAATTACCTCTCCTTCCTTACATTCTGTTTGACAGACATTCTACTCTAGTAAGAAGGCTAGATATGGAGAGATAGACTGTCTATACTAAAATCTACAAGCATTTGTGAATTGGGTAATAATTCATGTATCACATTACATATGTTGTGCTCTATAAATATGTTTTAAATGATATTTTCATTTCTGAAAAAATATTTATCTTATATAGTACATCCTGACCACAGTTACCCCTCCCTCCACTCCTCCCAGTCCTTCCCCCAAACCTCCCCCCTCCCCCAGAATTACTCCTCAGATTCCCCATACCCCTCTTAGTGGAGCAGGCAGAAAATTATTCTCATATTTTTGAATTTTGGATATTTAATACAGATATACATTGTATTTTGATCATATATATCTACCACTCCAACTTTCCTCCAGCTCCTGCCAGGACTTCCCAACACATCTTCCTACCCTACTGACTCTGATTTGTACTTCCCATATATTTATGGGTGAAAGGTCATCCACCAGAACACAGCAACATAGCAGTGGCCATATCCCTAAAGAAAAGAGACTCTCTTTCCCAAAAGCCTGTGTCTGGGGAGCTAATAGTAGGCTCTAGGGGGAGATCTACTATTGTTTTGCTAAACAGTTGTGTTATCAGAGTATCTTTCAAATATGTTTATATTTAGAGATTTGTGCCACTGATCTCAAATTTGGTCAGAGAAACTTGTTTTTACAGTAGTTAGTGATTAATGCAGAGACCCATTACTGGTTACAGTACTGAGAGTAAGTGGCTCTGAGTGCAGAGCTGCAGATGGGACAACCGTATCAGCTTCCTCTGCCATGAGAGTGCATGAAATGATGCACACATAATTTAATTTTTTTAACTGTGCTTTATTTACCAACAATTACAGGGTCACAGAAGAATTGAGAGGAAGACACTGCCATCCCTTACATGGCCAGGCAATGACATAGGCACAGATTTCCCTCTGGTCAGAAGACTTCCTACAAATACATGTTTAGTGACTGAGACTGAGGAGCGAACATTAGCAAACCTTTGTCACTCATAAGCTATGGCTTGCTTTAGGTTTTTCTTCCAATTTTAAACCTGCTGTAGATTTTCACAAATATATAATGGCAACGTATTCATTGTTATAGTGTCAACAATGGGTTTCTTCATTAACACATTCTAAGAAAAACATTCAGTAAAAAATGCAATGCCTTGGATTACCAGATCAATATATTTATGGAATGAACATGCCTGGAGCTGAAAGAAAAATATATTTTAATAATGTTGGTTCATCTGGAAATGTGAGAGCCACTGGGCTAAGAAATGACCTTAACAGGATGAGCAGCAATATGGGCTGAGAACAGGGATACAAAGAATAATGCTTCCAGAGAGATTTAGCTCAGTAGCAAGACTGGGCTAGGCCTAGGGACACTGAGCATCATTCTGAATACATTTAGCAGACTGGAGGAAAGATACACAGTGAAAACATGGGCAACACTGGAAGACAGTGAATTGGGTGAAGAAAGATGATCAAAATGAGTTCAGTTTCAGTATGCTATGTCTCTAAGTCTGTAAGGCATTCACACAATGACCTCCAGTAAGTGGCCTAATAAATGAATCTTCAGCCCCTGATGAGAGATAATGGGTGATGATATAGATTCAGGAGTTGTCAACATATCAGAGAGTTACATATAAATATAAACAATAGCCTAAAACAAAGAATCCATCTTTGTGTATGTTATTATAAATGACAAATGACATTCACAGGAGATATTCCCATGTAGGTACACACACACACACACACACACACACACACACACACACACACACACA
>CAJQZJ010033481.1:4158615-4173643 GCA_907164525.1 Lophiomys imhausi | reverse complement strand
CACACACACACACACACACACACACACACACACACACACACACACACGAAGTAGCTGGCTAAGTAAAGCGAATGGTTTCTAAACTGTTTTGCAGGAAATAGTCACAAAAAGCAAAATTGTACTAGCAAATGATTATGAAATCTATTTATTGGTTTTAAAGCACATCACTTTAAAGGGAAAATATAGATGCAACTTTTCTAATATTAAAACCATACTGAACTATGTATCAAAAATACAATTCAGGTCTCTCCAGGTAATGTAAGAAGAGCAGCATGTAGAAACATAGACTAAGAAAAATAATTATAATCTAAGCATCAAAGTATACAGAAATTGTATTTCCATGAAGATTTTATGGTAATATTATAGGGCACCACTGACTGAATCTCTCAGTTGGATGATTGCTTTACTCCTGATGCAGAAGTTTCAAGGGCTTAAGGGTAGCCTCACTCTTGTTTCTATCCTATGAGGTAATAGGTAAATATACATTTTTTGTTAGCTTCTCTTCTTAACTAGCTATGCAAAAAAAAAAAAATCAAGGAAACAAAGATATAAGTCCACAGTTCATGGACTGTAGCCTTTCAGAATTTGTTATACGTTTAAAAAATAACTTTATTAATTCTATAAGAATTTTACCCAGTGTATTTAGAGTGATTTCATCCCTCTCCCATTGTTTCCCAGATCCACCACCCAATTTTGTGTCCTCAGTTTTCAAAAGCAATTCAGTCCCTTTGGTACTTCCTGCATATTCTCTGGGTGTGAACATGGGCTAAGTATGCAGACCTAGCAGGGGCTACATCCTAAACTCTTCCCTTAGGTAGCTCTCAGTTACTAACAGTTTCTAAGCTAGTGGTAAGAATTTTTTGCCAACATTTTCCCACTATGCTGATGGTTTTTGTATTTGTTTTTGTTTTTGTTTTCCAGCTTGAGCTCTGCATGGGTTTTGTGTACGCTGTCACAACCATTGTAAGAATTGCTATAATTACAATAGCAACACATCATAGACACTTCAGGAAATATCAACCGATGAATTATGGACCATCTTCCATCACATACAATCCAAGATACTGTATTGAAATCCAGTTGAAGAAATGTTGCATCCTATGAAAGTAAATCTGGGATGAGTCTGACTCATTGAAAAAGCAAACTATTAACAAGAACTTAAAATTTAAGGCTTATGAATATGTGCAGTGTTATTAGGTCATAACTGATTGTGATGCAGTAATAATGTCATGTCCATGTGGCCAAAAAGTGTGTAGCTGGGAAGATGTCTGCAGATTAGCATAAAAGGGGGGTTACAATAATGAATGGTATTTGATATTTTAGAGGAGGATAACTAGAGAAAAGTGCACTGGTGTGCTGGACATACAGAGAGAGGCTATTGCTATCTAAGGGAGGTGACACGTCCATGGACAGGATAGTCGACGCTATCACAGTCCTCTAAAATGGAATGTATGATCAATAACAGCAACAAAGAACTCAATGGCCACCTCAACAATGAAGGCAGACTAATAGTTAACATGGGTTCCAGAAGCCAAGTGGCTCTCTACATCCAAATCTTTCTCTGTGTGTGTATGTGATGTGTGTGTGTGTGTGTGTGTGTGTGTGTGTGTGTGTGTGTGTGTGTACACACAAGCATGTGGAGGCAGAGCTCTCTCCCCTAGGGGGATGTTGATAGTCTCCCTCAGTCACTGCACACCTTATCTTATTCAATAAGGTTGGGTTTCTCAGCCAAACTCAAGCTCCTCAATATGGCAAGACTGGCTAAGCCAGCTTACTCCGGAGATCTGGCCTACTAAGATCACTGTAATTACAGTTGAACTGCCACACCCACCTAGCATTTACATTGCTCCTAGGGTATCTGAATCCCTTCTTTACTCTTTTTTTGGCAAGGACATTATCCATGATGACACCTCCCTAGTCCTCCACCCTAATTTTTTGGGAAGAAAGAAAATTAACTCTCTCAATTAACCTGATTCTCATCAATTCAGTCAAATGGACAATTCAGAAAGTGGCAGCAATCCTTCTGTCTCTCTCTAGCTCCCCAGCACTGAACTTAGAGGTGTGTACCACCGTAGCTGGCTATTTACATTGGTTCCAAAGATCTGAGTATAGGTCCTCACATTTGCACAACAAGAACTTCATAGCATTTCACAGAGGGAGCCATCTCCCAGCTCTTACCACTGTATTCTCTTCAAATTATATTACCTCTTTTAGAATCTGCATTCCAGTGAGAAGGGAAGCACAGACTAAAAATGGATACACAGATGACAGACTGATAGGCATGCAGATCTTTTAATGACATAGTAAAAGTGCTATGAAACAAATACAAATACCTCTATTTTCAAAGAGTTTGAATTCTGGATGGACTTTAAATATATAATTACATATATATATATATATATATATATATATATATATATATATAATGAATAAATGTGAGCATAAATGTAGTGCTAAATGGTCCTTAATTACAGGCCTGGAATTATATGACTTGCCTATGTACCGGGGTAAGGGTATATAAGACAGGGTGTTCAGCCCAACTATAAGGAATGACAAGTACTAGAAAGATACAGATGGAGAGAGAGGCTTTCTGAAATGGAGACAAAATTGAAAAACCTACAGGATCCACTAATTGTTCCTGGTTGGCTGGGTTTACATAGGAAAATAGAGACAGAAAAAAAAAAAGGAAAGTAATTGGGATCAGAGATTAGGAGTCTTCAACAACAAACTTATGGTCTCTATGATACCCTGAGGGCAGCATTGCAGGATTCAGAAATAAAAATGAAGGGCTTTAAGTAATGTGACTTTAAAAAGAATAGCATACATTAGAAAGAATAAGAGAGAGAGGAAACTACAAGGATTATGGTGACTTTCTAGCAAGACTTAGCTTGATACATGCAGAAAAATTTAAATGCACACACACACACATACAGAGAGAGAGAGAGAGAGAGAGAGAGAGAGAGAGAGAGAGAGCGCTATTGGAATCCATTTGATGTTTTGGAGAACTAACTCAAGAATATTGCTTTACGTTTTGCTAAAAGAACACAGTTAGTCTGTTCCATACTCTCCATTGCACATTAATGTAATCTCTTGCACAGATCCTGCCTTTATCATTTGACAACAACAGAAGTAAGAATGCTAAGGATATTAATAATTCCTTATAACTCAATGAAAACACTGGGCCTTGGTCTCTTCACCCTAATTTGCATTCTTCTCCCACATTGTGTAGACTTCCTTGGGTCTGTGACATCACCTTGGGCTGCCTCCCCCTCCTACCCATGAGGTGGAAAGCAAGAGTCACACCCACAAGTACCTGGATCACCATGGCAGAGTTTCCAGCCTTTACAAAACATGCTAATAGCTATGCAGAACTACCCACACCTCTAAGCAAGCATCTAGGTAAAGGGTCCTTTAGAAGAGTGTGCTTGCAATTACTGAATCTGGAAGGCCCACTGAAATTCTTATTCTCTTTCCTGTTTTTCAAGTTTACATATTTGCAAGGGTCATGAGAATTTCAGAGGGTAAACATTTAAAAATTAGAAAGTGGGTAAAGGGGCAATGCCTGCTCCTCAGATATTAAAAGCCAAATGTCAAGCACAGCAGAGGAAGAAAAGGAAATAATTGGGTTTACAACACAGAAGGAACACCTAGGCATTGGCAGATGGAAGTAAGGGGATAGTAAGCTAAAGCCTTATTAAGAATTAGATACCCAGTCTGTTCCTCCTCATTCGGCCCTGTCAGATGGCTGTGGTCCCACCATCCTAAGGGAAGATGGGATCATAATAATAGGTCCAAAGAAATATTGCATGCAACTGAATGCAGACTCAACATTGACTATCAGGGAAACAAGGAAGTTACACTGAGAGCTAGAATGTGGCTATCACTGCCTGGGCAAATGTATTGAAGAACATTTCAACAACCCCTTAAAATTCAAATATAAAATACTGACAATCAGGTGCTTCCCAAGAGAAGGGTCCCAGGTGAAGTCCTCCATGGTCAAATCATCCACCAGAGATTTGTGGTTAAAGTTTCACTGCTCAGCTCTTAAATATGAGTGAAAAATATTTCAGCGAGAAGCATTGGTGGGAAACTTCTAAAATAAAAAGCAGAAGCCGAACAACTCAATAGACAAACATTATGAGGGAGGTACAGGAACCTACTTCATGTATCATCAGTAATGTCTGAACAGGAAAAAGACAAACTATTCATGAAACAAAAACAGTATGCTCTAAAACAAAAACACTATGCTCTGAAAAACAAAAACGAGGTGAAAAGAAGTAGTACTCTGATACAGAAGAGATCAGCAGAACTAAGAAAGGAGAAGAGTGTAGGAAGGTAAAATGAGAAATTTCCACATAAGGAACTGCACATAAACATGAAAACTAATAAGAAAACTGCAAGACCTGGCATCCATGTCATGAGAGTGTTACTAAAAGGAATACTAAAAAGCGTGTGTAAGTCAAAGAATATAGAATTCACCAAAGTCATAAAGCAAGACATTTGTACATTGAAAGTTCATGAGTTTCAAAGTGAAACAGTCCACTGAGTATCCAACATAATGAAAGAAAATTAAATCCATTTGTTCTAGTTTCATTTCCATTGCTGTGATTTAAAAAAAAATACCAAAGAAAAGCAGAATAGAGGAAGAAAGCATTTCCATGGTTTACAATTCCAAGTTATAGTCCATATATATTGTTTTAGGAAAGTCAAGACAGGAACTCAAGAAGCTGGTGGCATCATATGCACAATCAAGACAGAGGGAGGATAAAGTCATCCTTGCTTATTTGCTTCCTCTCAGCTATTTTTTTTCTCTAATATTATTCAAGACTTTCTATGTCAGGAATTATATGACCCACAATGACCTGGGTTTTCCCAAATGAATTAAATATCAAGATAATCCATTGCAGACATGTTCATGGCCCAATCTATGGACATTAGTAAATTAATCTAGAAAAAAATAATTGATCAAAAGTTTCTTCCCAGGTGATTCTAGGCTGGGTCAAAGTGACAATTGACACTGAGTAGCATAACATGTCACTGTAGAACTAAAGAAAAGGGAACCAGGAATACATTGGGTTTTTGAAATATCATATCCTAACATAGAATGATGCTTTAAAATTTGGATGAGAAACTGATTTATAGAGTAAAATAATTTTTAAATTGCTAGTCTCAAGTATAGGTTAAATTAATTTAAAATTGTTTACAATTTGTTCATTATATTTCAGGTTTCTAGCAATCCATAAATATTCAGTCAACATTTGGTAGAGAGACAAAGTCTCAAAACTTTCCCATAAGGCATGTATATTGGGTGTTTCGCCAAGTTAGAACAGTAATACAAGGAAGAGCAGAGATAGTGTGCCAGAAGCTAGGACTCACTTCCACAGGGAGAAGGAAAGGGGATCCTATAGCACAAGCTGTGGAGGGATCTTACAAATAAATCAAATTGGGCAAGGTTTCATATGAAGTAGCTAATGTCTTACAGGGCATAAATTTCTTACATCAGAACTTAAGAATAAATTATGATAAGTACACTGTAAATTAATCAAGAAAATGATTATTACTAGGAAGGGGAACAAAGAGCCTTGCATGTAAGAAAATCAATGTTGTATAATCCATAATCTATCTATTGGTGACCATTACATACACAGGAATACTAACAAGATACAGAATACTGATCTAGGAAGAGTGTAAAGCAGTAACCAGCAGTCAAATTAACTTATGCAGGGGTTCATCTACAAATTGTCAAAATTGGAAATACGATGATGTATTAAGAAGCAAACTATTTTGAGACACAAAGGAAGCTGTGAGAGAGTCTGTAAACAGAACTGAGCATGGTCACCTCATGGGTAGGAAGTCAGAAGGGTTCCTGGGGGCCCATTTTTAAGTAAAGCCTGTTGAGACAGTGGTGTGTAGGAGGTGAATGTCATAGGTGCCTGGGTTCTAATTCTGGTTATTTCAACTACAGATGTTGGAGTCTCACTCTTACAAAACTGCATGACTTTCACCTACAGCTAAGTTTATCTGGCCTGGGGCAGAATGTTGAGTCCTCTCTGCCTCACTTGCCTCTTTTGTAAGAGATGGTAATGTCTTCCTTACAGATTGACAAGAATTGAACATATGTGACTTGAATGCTGCTTAGGTCATTATTATTCATACAGATGCAGTGTTTTGGAGCAGCCTCAGTCCAAATAAATAAGACTGAAACCATATGCTATTTTACTGTATTTGAAGTCAACTTGTCCAGGTAAGCCCAAATTTATAATTTAAAAAATTTCCAAGAACACAGTAGCATTATAGTATACTGAATACTTTGATACCTGAGAACAGCCTCTTATTGTCCTCATTTATTATCTATTCACATATATACAGAAAATTCCTCCACTTACAGAATATTGGAAGCACTTAATAATCCAATTTCCCTTCCCTTAACAATTTGAAAAATTGATGTAAGGTATTAATATGTCTTCTAGGGAAATGAATGAACTCTCATTTATAGTTCACCCCCCTTACCCACAGAAATTATTTTAAGATCTGTCTTCATATTTTGTGAACACTGACTAAGTTTTAATAATTCTTAAGCCCATGTGAGTATGAGTTGAAATGCATTCACCTAAAGAAAAACCAAGAGGCCATTCAATAACCCTCAAGACAAAATATCATTTCACTCCTACAGATGAGGACTGTCTGCTACATGCTGATTAGTTAGTGGCTGGGGTGCCAGCTAGAACTCAGAGCTTTCCTTTGCTCAGTTACAGCTTGGCAACGAATGCCTCAGCATTGAAATGTGCTAACCCAAGTGATCAACCAAACATGAGTATTCCATGTGGCTTTCAATTCCTATGACTATCAGAGATTATGTAAAAAGAAGAAAAAAATTTAAAAGACACCAAAATGATCTGTACTGCCAACACACCATGTGTGCATATCCACACTGCCAGTCATGACATTGCAAGTTGTTCTGCCTGTTTGCTGGGACCCCTAATGAAGACATTCTCATCTGACAGAAGGAGTCTCAGGATGGTGATCTTTCTCTCTCCCGAGGCAGCCTGGAATACTGCCTGTCAAAGATAATTATCAGCAGAACAGAGGACCTATCACTTGCCTATTACCCTGTTAACACACATCCAAAATAAGCACATATAAAGGGAACACAGACAGGTAAGCCTGCTAGAGACCTGGGTTAATGGTACTCACTGCAGTCTGTATGTCAGAAAGAAGATTATGTAGTAAAACTTTGTAACTATTTTCAGAGGCAAATGATGGGTTAGGTTTGCTGAAACTAATTCTAGCCACAGGTAGCAGAGTCTGGGTCTCCTCACACCTACAGACTCTTTGGGTGCTGCTTGACAGAAATAGTTTGAATGTTTTTCTGTTGGCTCTGACCCTAAGCAAAGGATGTGAACTGTCAGCTTTTGTGCAAGGGAATTACAAGAGGGCACTTTGCTTCTGCACATATCTTTGGAAAGGGTCAATTGCTCTTTACAATATCAAACCTGATGGTAGAACTTGCTGGACTCTGTAAAGGAGAAAGCTCAATTCTCAATGGAACACTGTTTGCATCTTGAGTGTTCTGGGCACAGAAGCTAAGGGAAGAATGCTGAGTGTGATGACAGGTGTCTGTAGTCCCAGAACTCAAGACACAGGCAGTGGAACTACAAGGTTGAGATCATCCTGGACTAAGTAGAAAGGCAGAGGTCAGTGTAGGTAGCACAGTGAGATATATTCTCAAAATCCAAATTGAGTTTCTGCCATGACTCTGGATTATATACTCACATATGAAGGACGGAGCTAGGGAGTTCAGAGGGCCATTGTGAATAATGTTCTGCTCTGTATATCCACCACATTTTGTTAGCCCTTTGTCAGTTGAAGGCTATCAAGGTGGTTTCCATTTCCTACCTGAGCAAGTATCTGTGGAGTGGGATGTCAAGTCTTCTGGATATATTCCAAGGAGTGGTATAGCTGCATCATACGGAAGATTTATTTTTCTAGCTTTTTGAGAGAATTCTCCACACTGATTTTCATAGTGGCTACACTAGTTTGCAATCCCACCAACAGTGAATAATGATTCCCTTTTGTCTGCTTTCCTTCAGTATTTGTTTGTTGTTTTTTTGTTCTCTGCCATTCTGACTGGGGTTAGATGAAATCTCAAAGTTGTTTAGATTTGCATTTATCTGATTCATAGAACAATGAACAACATTTCAGACATTTCTTAGTCATTTTTTTGAGAACTCTGTTCAAATCTTGAGCCTATGTTTTAGAAGGGCATTTGGTTTTTTGACTATTTGATTTTTATATTCTTTACATATTGTGTCTATTAATTCTCTGTCAGGTATATAGTTGGAAAACTCCTTCATTCCTTGGACCTCCACTTCACATGATTGTTTCTTTACCTTTGCAGAAGCTTCTTAATTTTATAGGGCCCCACTTGTCAATTTTTGGCCTTAATTCATGAGAAAATGGTGTCAGGAAGTCTTTTTCTATATCTATATCATGTACAATACTTGGTTGTTTTCTTCTAACAGTTTTAGTGTTTTAGGTTTCACAGTTAGGTCCTTGATCCATTCAGAGTTAGTTTTAACATCTTAGTCAAAAAAGATCAATGGCTGAAGTTACATGTACTCATGTTTAGGTCTTTGATTTTGTTCCATTGGTCTACATGTCTGTTTTTGTGACAGTACCAGATTGTTTTTATTACTATGACTGTAATATATACTCAGATCTAGAATGGGAATCCCTCTAACATTGATGTTTTTGCTCGGGATTGCTTTTGTTATCTGGAATTTTTTTGTAGTTCCTATGGTGGAAGTTATGATTTCTTTAGAAACAAGGTTATGCTGAATGAATGTATTTTTGTTTCAGTCTCAAGTATGAGATGTGGGGGTGTTTTCTCCACCACTGAAAAAGATTCAGGGGAAGGTCATACAAAACATCCTTATTAAAGAGCATGTGGTATGGGTGATGTTTGACTAGTCAGAAACTGTCATGTGGGGGGGAGCACCCTTTGTGTTGGAAAACATCCTGTGATGGATGGACTATTTGGAGGGCACATGATCTTGGTCAACATGAAGTATCTTGTTCAGAGGGCATGAGGTTGGCCAATTGGAAAGCATCCTTGTGCAGATTTTTAAGAGGTATAAATGAATGTCCCGGAAATGCAGAGGAGCTTTTACCTGGGCACAACTTTTCATTGCTGCTTTGCTTTGAAAGACTCCAGACAATGCTTTGTCAAAGTTTGCTGCTGCTAAGACTTGCTAAAGATCAGTGCCCAGGTTGGGCTAAGGCCAGGTCAGTCCCCATTTGGGACTGTAAAAGCCACTGCTTCTTCTGCTGTCCTTGCTGGTGCTCCTGGTTATCCATGTTCGCATTGCTGCTGATGGCTGTGTTCCCATTGCTGATTGAACCTGTTCCTGTGTATGTTGTTTTGGCTGGACTGCTGAAAAATCTCCCCAAGAACCTACAGCTAAAGAGGTCTACATCCTCTCATAATTTCCTTTCTTCTGTACCTAGGGTTGGTGGGTTGAAAGATAGATGACTTTAAATAGTTTCAAAGTACGCCTTCAGATTCCATATCAACTATAAGTAACTAAGGAATCCTGACAGTGGGAGAGTCTTCCCCAGGGAAGAACACATCAACAGGTTATTCCATACCAAATGGTAACTCTTGAAAACATATATCTATAAGTAATATTATTTAGACTGAGTAGACTGCATTGATATAATTAGGAACACACATTATATATGTACAAATATCTTCGTAACATTTAAAAATTAGACTTGGAATGTTTAAGAGATCAAAGGGAAGAGGGGAAATGGGTAAAATGATATAACTATATCATAATATATAGACATATAAATAAACAACCAAACTGAAACAAAAAAGGAAGGAAGGAAGGAAAGAAAGAAGGAAGGAAGAACAGAAGGGAGAGAGAGAATGAGAAAAGACTGACCCAACGAATGGAATGAAGAGATGGAAGTAGGGAGAGACTCGATGAAGAGAAAGAAAAAAGAAGCAAAAAGTGAGAAAAAGAGAGGATTAAGGGAAGAGAGAAAACACAAGAAGAAAGATAGAAGACAGGCAGGAGAAAGGTGGGAGAGAAGGGGAGACAACCCCATGTATATACCTACACCTTTGAACCAGAGGGAAGTTGGCAAAAGCAATGCTGTGAAATAAAGTTTTTGAGGGAGCATTTCACAATGACTCAGCGTAGTTTGGGTTATACACAACCCTCTTAAGGTACCTGGCAGCTGAGGACCCTTACCTAAATGTACTCTGCACACATATCCCTCTTGAAACAATCCATTTAGGAATCTGATATCAATGTAGGACCCCCATCTGCATCAAACTATATGCACTCTCCAAACAATAGAATATGGTTTTCCCCTGTTAGACACTGTCAAGCACAGATTCTAACTCCAGTTATGTCTAGCTAAGAGGGATGGGAGGCTAATACAACCTAAACAGCTTTTGGTGTATGTGCTATGAGATACACTCTGTCTTCTAAGTTAATTTATGTGGAGAATCCCTTATTTACCATCTTATGTATATGAATTATTGAGTGTCATGTGATTATTAACATCCAGTGTGTTGGGTTTGTGGCTTATGCTTTAAATCCTAGCACTCAGGAGTTAGAAGCAGCCAGGTCTCTGTGAGTTCCAGGCTACCCTGATCTACATAGTGCATTCCAACCCATGGTTATATAGTAAGAACCTGCATTTTTAAAAAATCAGAAACATTATGCAAAAGGACATGCACAATAGTAAGGTTATATAATTTTAAAACTGTCACTCAGAAGATAGAACCACCAAAAGTAGCCTTGGTAACTAATCCTTCCAAGTCTTTGAGTCCTCTCACTCATGTGGCCTGTCACTCATAACAGTGTGTTTAACCTCTTATACCACTTTTTGAGTATTTTTTAAATGTTATTACTTCAAGTTACAACTCCATCATAGTGCCCTCTTTCTACCCCTCCTGGTTCCACCCTCCCACCATCTCCTCCCTCTCCCACCCAACCCATTCCTCCTATGTGGAATGTCCCTATATAACAGTTCCTCTCAGTCCAACAAATATATAAATATAAGAAGGGGAAAATCTTTCATCAGGCAGCACAGTACCCATTGTGCTTTGGAAAGGGGACCAGAGAGGAGAGAAAGTCTGACCACTAAGGAGATGTGCAGAAGTCAGCTTCCTGAAGGGTCTGTCTTCTTGTCTAGTTCCCTAGCTCTATGAAAAGATGCTCCACATCCCTCTTGCCAATGTTTGTTTGAGCATAATCTTGTCAAACTGCATTTCAATTTTCTCTCAGAAACTAGTTCAGGGAGGGTGTTGTGATAAGAAAATCTGAGTTTAGATGTTAGGTCTATCATGAGTGATTCAAGCAGAGTGGCCCATTTGGCTTATAGTATATCCTAGGGGCTTTCTAAGGATGGCAAATCTGTTTTGCAGCCACTTGAAGAATAAGAAAACAATGTAATGGCTTTTCTGGGAAATGGAGAGTGGAGAGCTCAGATTCCTAACAAACCTAAGGAAGCTGAGGGGTCAACTTTAGGCAGTCAGCTCTCCTGGATATGTGAGATAAATACATCTCCCTGCCGACCTCAATTTGGAAGAACGTAGGCATGCACAGGCAACCTTAGACATGGAGCACTCTCTCTTTGGCTCCACTAAATGCCTGCAGACTTGATTCCTTTTGTTTCCAGCATGAGGGGTCTATAATTTTTGGTACTTTCTTCCTCCCTTCCACCTATTTGTCATTTCAGAGTATGTCTACTCCCTTTGCTCCCCTCCATATTGGGGGAAGGTGAAAGAAGGCACTCCTAGAAATCTGTGGGGCTTGCAGGTCACACAGTCACACTGAAAATCCACAGTGACCACCTCCACACAGTGAGGCTTGCTCAGAGGTAAATGAGACATGTACTGTGAAAAGGAGGGGTGGGAAAACTCAATGGGCAGGCAGTACAGTTCCACCTATTAATCTCTCCACTAGAGATCACTGGTACATCTGCCACTCTCCAGACAAGGGTTAATGGTGAAGACAGCCCTGGCTAGAGAGCACTGAGAGCAATGGTGAACAACTTAGTGGCCCTCAGTTCCCTCAGGCATGTGTAGGCAATGCTGTTGGACAGCTTCGATGCTCCCTCTGCCTCCATGGTCACCTCCTCCATGAACTCCTTCCTTTCCCCATAAGCTGAACAAACGTTACTTTAATATTAACCTTACACATGATATTTAATTTATGCATTTGTTTTCTGGGCATTGGATTTTTAAAGTCATCTATTAATTCATTCTGAAGGCACAATTTCCATAATGTAATTTCTTGAGTAGAAAGGAAATGGCTTTCTTCCATCATTACATTTTCTTCAGGTACCAATATGAATGTTCCATTTAGCCTTGCAATTAGTCTTATACTTAACATATGCTGACTGCTCAGAGAAACGTTTATTATTTTCATTGCCTAATGCTGTAAAAGAGATGCTCGGTGTAGTTCAGTGCCTTACATTTCTCAGGCAATTTTGACAACTGAAGGGCCAGACATATGGGAAGGGAACCTTCACACATATGCTCTGCTCTTTCCTGCAACTGCCTCATAATGTTCCTGCTATAGGAATTCTTCCCACTCTTCATATTTCCATCTTCAAATCTAGGACCTTGTTTATCTCACATATGTCTATTTGCCTTCAAGAGTCCACATAAAAATACCATCCCCAGACCCCCAACTAAATAGACTTCTATACCCCAACTAAAATAGGCATTCAGGTCCCTCTCTCATGTTCCCACAGACTTCAGGCCTTCTGCACTACAATACAGATGCTCAATGCTGCCATTGTCTGGTTTATAATCTACATCCCCCATGAAACTAGTCCTTTCAAATTCAAAGACCATGCTTTGTTGCCTTTGTTTTATATCATATTTCTCTTTTAAATATCTGAGGTATTCTTAACCGACTAATAAGTTTAGGATAAATAGTAGGACTCCAAAATGACCCACCTGCTTCTCTCATATGGAACTACCAATGGAATCATTAGTCTCCTTCACTCACTCTCAGAAGCTTTGTGAGTAGATGGCCTTAAAGGTGTCAGCCACTACACTTGGCTTCTCTCTTTTTTTGCTCTAACCCAGCAGTTCTCAACCTGCAGGTTAAGGTCCCTTTGGGGTCACATATCAGGTATCCTGCATATCAGATATTTACATTATGATTCAAAACAGCAACAATATTACAGTGATGAAGTAGCAATGAACCAATTTTATGGTTGGGGTCACCACAACATGAGGAACTGCATTAAAAGGTTGCAGCGCTAGGAAGGTTGAGAACCACTGCTCTAGCCCTGATGTGAATGTTTGCTCCATCTCCTCCACTACATGCTCCTGCCAAGATGAACTGCAATGCTACAAGATTAAAACCTCCAGCACTGGGAATTCCCAAACACTTTTCTCTTTATAAATTGGTAATCTCACATATACTGTCAGTGATACAAAATTAACACCAACTTCTCATTAGTCCAAGTGTTTCTCCATACTTTCTGACTTATTGAAAATGTTTTCATTCCTTTTGAAACTAAAAAATTAAACACATAAAAGAACAACGTGTACCTCTTTTTTTCAAGGCATGAGGCGATAACATGACCAATTCAGACCCTCTGCCTCCTTGAACTTTTCCCAGAATAGTGTTCTGAAGCCCAGATGCTCTAAGAGATCATCCAAAGCCAGAAATCTGCTTGCTTACTGAGCGCCTCTGACTTACACATCCTTTTTATCCTGATCCATTCTGTCAACTTGAAGCACTCTCCTGTTGCTGCCAACATGTTTCTAGACTGTGGTTATTGATAGATGGTTCCCCTGGATGCTGGATTAATTCACCAGAATGAAAATTCCTTGGCAGTAACTACAACTCCCTTAGTCTCTGATCATTTCCTCCTACATTCCCTGCCTGGTAGAGATGGTGCCAGCCTATCTCAGCAGAGGTCTGTTCTTGCTTGTTACTGCCGCCAGATTAAAATGCCTCTCATTCTATGTGAGGAATACATTTCTTGATGGATATGAGATTGGATAATTTATATATTATCAATTTATATGCTTAGAACTGGCTCTAAGAACTATCAATTTTATAGTTGCCTGATGCTCTGTCTAAACATGTGCTGATTTTTGGTGAAGCTTCATTGGTCGTAGAGAACATGGGAGCCTTAACTGTATCTCTTATCTAAAAATTCCTATGGATGTGTAGAGACTGGAGTGATGGCTCTGTGGTTAAGACCACGTGCTCTTTCAGAGGGCCAAGGCTCAGTTCCCAGCACCAACATGGTGGCTCACAACTACCTGTCCCTCGAGGTCCAGGGTACCCAGTGCCCTCTTCTGACCTCTGTAGTCACCAGGAACATATCTGGTACACATACAGACAGAAGCAAAGCATGCATACACAGAAAATAAATAAATCTTAAGACAAAATGTCCTAGGCTGTGCACTTAACTCAGATCCTGATGCTGTCTATAATATACTGTCATCCCAGCATCATGAATAAAATATACATTATTTTATTTCAAAAAACTCCTTACCTGTAATCAAACAGATTAAAATGGGGTTCTTGATGCTTCATGATAAATCTTCACAGTATCCTCATAAACCTGTGACAATGCTCTGTTAAAACTTCTACTAAATGACTCTTGCATTTGAACCACATTTCAGACTTCTCACAGAAGATGGAACAATATTGAACCAAAATGGAAAAGGGAATATGCCATATGGTATACAATTCTAAGTGTTTCCCAAATGAGTACCAGGAACAGGGTAAAATGCATTGAACAGCTGACACCTTAGCCTAGCCAGGTCACTTCCAGCAGCAAGACACCTCACCCCATATGCTCTATAAGATGCATTTCTGTGTGCCATGACATAAAGCAGGCTGAGAGTCAGTCTTCATTCATTCATTCCAATATTTACATCCTACCATGTAAGAGATTGAATGTTTTGCACAAAGTAATATCATACACACACACACACACACACACACACACACACACACACACACACACACAC
>CAJQZJ010033481.1:4097233-4148927 GCA_907164525.1 Lophiomys imhausi | reverse complement strand
AGATAGATAGATAGATAGATAGATAGATAGATAGATAGATAGATAGAATATATATGTAATGGGGGCAACTCTTTACATCCTAAGGAGATTAACTGTACCTAATTATGTGACTTCAGACCACATGAGAATTAATTCTGATTATCAACTTTATAGGATCTACAATAACCTAGAGAAAAACATCTGGGCATATCTATGAGAGATGATCGAGGTTAGATTAATTGAGGTTGGAAGACTCATCATCATTCTATGAGCTGGGGTCTGACTAATAAAATACGAGAAAGCAAGCTGAGCACCAGTTTGTGTGTCTTTCTGCTTTCTGATGATGGATGTGTTTTGACTACTAAAGACCCCATCACCATGACTACTCCATCAGGATGGAATCCTCTCAAAGTATAAATTGATATAATTTTTTTCTTAAAGAGCTTTAAGTCAGTGTGCTGGTTAGTTTTAAATGTCAACATGCTACAACCTAGAGCCATGTAGGAAGAGAGACTTCCTGAGGACGTTTTCTATATCAAGTTGGCATTTGGGCCTATCTATAGGAGACTGCCTTGATTGTTAATTGATGTAGAAGACCTAGACCATTGTGGGAGGCACCATTCCCTAGGCATTGCTACTAGACTACAAAAGATGGAAAAAAAAACTAACATTCATAGATGTGTTGTTTCTTTATGCTCTTGACTGTGGATGTGGTGAAACTGAGTCGCTACCTCAACTTCCCTCCAATATGACCTACAATTGTAAGATACATAAACCTTTTCTTCTCCAAAGTTGCTTCTTGTCAGAGATTTTTACCATAGAAACAGGAATAAAATTAGGACAGTAAAGTGTTTTGTCACAGCAAAAGTAAAAGCAACTAATACAGATGGTAAGGCAGAAACCTCCAGCAATGTTTTAATCCAGTTTGTCTGTATTGTCTTATTTAAACTCATTAATCACATGAAGCAAGTACCTTTGGTCACCTGATAGAAACAGGGACACTGGTTTGGAGAAATGGGCATTGTTTGGTGCTGTATGTCCTTTGACACCCTTGAAGATGTAGAAATTAGAGTTGATAGAAGCATGGTCATTCACTCATGGATATATTGCTAGTACCAATAAATGCAACCCAGGAACCCAGTATGTCTACCTCCAAAACTCACAACTAGGACACAATTCTCACATATGAGCGAGGTCTCACACAGGGTTCCTTTTCCCATCTTAGCTGAGTGTTTAGTTTTATGCTGTCCACTCCTGCAAAGGCTGTATTTTCTTTGGAATTCTTTAATCTCAAGAAAGAAGGGGACTACCTACTCTTTGGCTTTCTGTTTTGTGCTAGACCTAGAAGGAATCTTTTCCTCGTACCAAAGCTCATTCTGCCTTTCCTCCAGCATAGCCCTCGCTGCTGCCACTGCTCATTTCTTGAAGCACTTCTTCCTCTCAATGATTTCTGCATCAACCCTAACTCTCCACTATTCAGTCTATGAGAAAATAGAAGTTACTGTTTATGATCCTCGCAATCACATCTGTAGTTTTCAAAATTCTAGCTGTAATTCTTTCTGGTGCATACACCATCGGGGAGATGATTGTGGTTTAAGCTATGACAGAGGTCTTCAGTAGTAAGAAATTACTATATTGTGGATTAAGGACAGATGACAGATTTGTTGATGGGGTTGTATGAAAACCAGAAACCAAAGAAAATATTTAGGTCTGTGTTCTTAAGCAATCTGGTGAGAGATGACCCTACTGCCCAGCTACGGAAAGGCTTAGAGGAAGAAGCTAAGAAATTGCTTGGGCTGTACAATTTTGAATCCCCTCCCCAACTTCTTTCATTTTTATTTCTGTGGTGTGGTTACTCACAGAAAACTTCTATCTGAAAATGTTACATGGAAAATTTCAACAATAATTCATAAATATCAAATTGTGCAAGATTCTTGGTTAGCATAATGAGAACAGGTGTGTGTTGCTCTATATTGTCTTGGATATAAACCATATTTCTGTCCAGTGTATCCCTGCTGAATGTGCTGCCTTTCCATTAATATAAGACAACACTATTATGTATACAATATATATTACAAAAATGTGTGTATATATGGTTTTAGCTACATTTGCAGGTATCCATTGATGATCTTGGAGCATATTTCCAGTGGACGAAGGGGACTACTCTACCTGCAGGAGATTCAAGTAGGTGGTTTAAGTAGTTCACTCTGGGGAACTTAGGCAAGTGTTTGGGAGTGGAGGTACAAAGTTGATGCTTATCACAAAATAAATGTGTTTAAGCCTTTATATTTGAACATGGTTACTGAGGAAAAGAAGAGGCGAGAGGAAATGTTGAAAGACTAGCAGAAAAGTTTACCAAAGAAACCAGAGTATTCCTTGAAATAGGAAGAAGTCAAGGAATTAAATGTGGTTGGTGATTTCAAATACTTCAGGGAGTTGAGTTATAGTTTAGTCAAAACCTAACCACTTACCAGTGCCTAGAATAGTTCATAGCCCACAGTGCCTGTAGTAACTATTTATTGAATAATTTAAATGCTGGTTTCCATTTACATAAAACTGATTATAGCATGAAAAAGTTTTCAAGGCAGAATCACCAGTGGGGATTCTAAGAAAAAGGGGGCTTAAATTGCATAGATACATAGAGCAATGTAACAAAGATTCATTCTGCTTAGTAGAAGAAGGGACTATTTTGTAGTCAGTGGAGAACAATGCTTTGCTTAGAATACTCAGCCTAGAGGTTTATTCAGCAGGGTGAGTTCCCAAGGGTGTCTGCAAAGCTATAGCATTTGGGAGACCAACTACAAATTTATGGTTGTTCCTTATTGCCTTTATATCATATCAGATCCTACTTTCTCTGTGATGTCTATATTCAGGAATAATTCACCCATCACACTACAAGAATAAAGGTGGCTTGAGTCAAGTGATCTAGCCCATTCCAACTGCTTGGCAAGTAAACATCATGCATAGGGTCTCATGGCAGTGAGAAGCTAAGTGTGAACTGGTAAGTCTGACTAGACAATAATACATTGAAAAATACATCAGAAGTGAGAGGGCATTTATCTATCCTGACTGAGGAGACCAAGGAAAAATGGTACTTGAGCTGCAGTGAACAGGGTGAGCATAGTAGCACTAATGGGAAGTAGAGGGTGGGAGAGGGTGTTCTAGATCATGAGCAGATTCCCAGGACAGAAAAGCACATGAAGCTATCTTGCCCAGTCAGGAATGTTCAGTGGACCCTCCAGCATGATTGGGGAGTAGAAAGGAGAGACATCTCCTGAGAGATGAGGCTCTAAATATCTATATCTATCTATCTATCTATCTATCTATCTATCTATCTATCTATCTATATATATATATATATATATATATATATAGAAGGGGATAAGTTCCACAAGGTAAGAGGTCTTGTTAGAATGTAGGCTTCTTGTAATAAGAAACAGGTTTTTTTTTTTTTAAGGGGGAAAATGGAGAAAGATTAATAGGTAGATAGAGATGGATAGACAGACAGACAGACAAATTTAATGTTCTGAAAACCACTTCTCAGGTCTGTGCATGCATAAGTATGTTATGTTTTGGGACTGTATGTTCCTGACAAGTAATTTTCTGTCACTGTGTTCAAATTCATGTCCTGTGTTATGCATGTTATCTGACTAGTTGAGTTTACTTGCACTGTAGTTTTCTTCATATTTACATCAGCTTCATCTTTATGCAACTGATTTATAGTCACATTTCTTGATAGTCTTAAGTTTTTAGAGAGTCATAGTCCTTGCAGTAACTTAAGTTAGCCCAAGAATGTCCATATGCAAATAAGGATTCTTACTCACTAATGAAGGGGGATGTTCCTGTACTAACCTCCCTACATAGAAGACTTTAGGTGGGTAGCCTACAATATGAACAGGGGTAAAGATGGAGCATAAATTTAGGGAGTGGCTATCCAATGACTGGTCCAGCTTGAGACCCATGCCATGAGAGGGAGCCAACCCCTGACACTGCTAATGATATTGTGCTATAATTGCAGACAGGAGCCTAGAGCAGCTTCACCCAGCAACTGATGGAAACAGATGCACAGACAATCAGGAAAAGGCATTAGGCAGAGTTTGAGGAATAGTGCAAAAGAGGTGGAGGAAGGATTGTAGGAACCAGAGGGGTCAAGGACACCACAAGTAAACCTACAGAATCAACTAACCTACACCCACACCAACAAGCCTATGTCCACAGACGCTGAACCACCAACTAGGGAGCATGCATGGGATTGATGTAGGCCATTTGCACGTTATAGTTGAATAGCTCTGTCTTTATGTAGGACTCCTAACAATGGGAGAAGTGCTATCTCTGACTCTGTTGGGACACTTTCCTCCTCCTGGGCTGCCTTGTCTGTCTCAATAGAAGAAGATGTGCCTAGTCTTATTGCAACTTGATATGCCAGGACTGATTGATAATCTATAGGAGGTCTTCCCTTCTCTGGAGAGAAACAAAGGATAAGTGGATGGGAGGGAGGACTGTGGAGAGAAAAGACTGGGAGGAGAGGAGGGAGGGAAAACTGCAGCCTGGATGTAAAGTTAGTTGATTAATTATAAAAGGAAGACTTTAGGTGGCTCTGATTGTTACAAGCATATTCCATTAGACTAGAGGAGTGGCTCAGCATTTGAGAGCACTTGCTGTTCTTGCTGAGGATCTGGGTTCAGTTCTCAGCACTGACATAAGTGGTTAGAACCACTTGTAACCCAAATTCCAGAAAATCTGATGGCCACTCTGGCCTCTGCAGATACCTGTGTACACTGAGTGTTCATACAGACATGCAGCCACACAAACATATACAAAATTAAATAAATAATTTTGAAAGAGAATATTTCATGTTTGCTTCGAAAATTCATCTCACTAACTTAAGTCTGGTCTTTGGTTACCCCCAATCTACTCATTTTCTGCCGTTATTAACCAGTCAGAGCTGGTATAAATTTTCAGAATCCTTTCTGAGCTGTTAGGATATTGCTCTGTAAGTAGAGATCTACATACCACCCTTACCTGCTTATGACACAAATGTGTTTTTACAAATGGGCTGGTCTCTTGCTGGGGCAAACTCTCAATCAAAAAAGATTGATCTTATCAGTCAATCTTTTTCATCATTATTCTTCTCAACATTCTGTCTGCAAACCTAACAGCAGAGTTTCAGAAGGAAGCCTTCCTGAGTTCTTCCTCATTACATTAACCCCATTTCGGAACACTGTCTGGAGTGTTGTAAGGACCTTCGCCAAAGGCTTCCCATTTCCCTTGCTATTTGCTTCACAATCTTCAAATTTCATCTTCTCTGATTCATAGCCTGGCAGTTCATCAATTTTATTATTTTCAGTGATAGCTTGCTGTAACAACTTACTATTCCATTCCCTCTCTCTCTCCCTCTTCCACTCACACTGCCTGTAAGCTCCTGAAATCATCTCTGCGCCTGCAAGATGTCTGCTTTCCTTAGGATATCTGCTAACTCAAGATGTCAGTGGCATTGTAAGCGTGAGTGATCATATTCATCTTTCTATGGTAGCCCTTACATAGCCTTCTGTTTCTGCCCTCCTAGCCTATAGCATATCAAGCCTCCCATCAAATAGATGTTTCTAGGAAGTAGCTCTTCTATGCAAATACACTCTGCAAAGTACTCATAATACATCACCTCCTATAACTCCCAGGTTCTTAGAAGCCTTAGAAGAAAGACTCATTTAGGTGCCTAAAATTTATACAGTGAACCTAACTAGTGATTTTCTTTGAAGCCAGCCTCCCATTAGCAGCCCAGGCTTCAGACTGAGGTTGGTCTACATATCTATTTCAGAGACCAATGGTTTCTCAGGTGGGGATAAAGCTTGGGTGACACCCAATGCTTGTGATCCCAGGCAGACTTGATTTCTTATAAAATCTCCTGGATACCGAAGTGCATATTCCACTAAAAAGGCATATTTGCCTAATGTTCCCTCATGAGGAAAATTCCAAGGACTATAGTACACTCTCCTTTTTGCTAAGCATTGTTGCAGATATATTAAGGCACAGTGTGCAGGAAGCAGATGAGTAAACAAGAAGCTGTGATACATGGTGGCACAGGCTGAGGTAGCCTTCAGAGAGCTTCTTAGAACACAGAAAAAGGGTGATCACTCAGCCTAAGGCATCAGGATGGGAACCAGGACTTGAAAAATAACTAGGAATGTGTGCATCTTCACACTTACAGGATCATTAAATACCTGAAAATAAACTCCAGAAAGGAGAAGATTAATTTATTCACTTCTATAGACAAATGAAGAGTATTAAAAGATACTACAAGGATATTACTACCTATCAGCTCCTAAAACCCTGAGAAAGTTTTATTAAGTACCTCCCACTAGCTTTTGGCCGTTTTTCAGAGAGACTATCTGGATATAGAGGTGGTAACAGTAGTTTGCACTTAGCCCCTTACCTCTGATTTCTGTGTAAACAGTTATACATTTTGTAAAAGACTCCTGACAGAGCTCATATATCAGAACATCTATGAAAGGGCAGACACAAATGTTTTGCCACGTCTTAGTGAACATCATCAGAAGTGTGAAGTTCAGGGGAAGGTGCTCACACACCATTGGGCATTCTCTCCTAAGCAATCCCATATGGCCTCTTGACTTACCCTCACAGTCTCCCCTGACTGTGGGTGAATTAGAGAGAGGATGTGGGCATGTTGGATTTAAGCCTTCTAGCTCCTTCTTCACTTCTGCCCTAGGGAATCAGTGTGCCAACAGGATTACCCATTCTAGGTTTTCCTCTGTCCTGAGGAGTGAGAGGAAACTTCATTTTGCTATTTTACCTTCCGTGTGCTTGATTTCTTTAGTTTCCTTCCAGTTGGTACTGAGTGGAGGAACCTACCATTTTGAGTCATTTCCCAAAGCACAACAGTTCTCAAAATAATCAGCAAATAACAGATACGCTGTGAGTCGCGATGAAGAGAATGGATACATCAAGTCCCCTGATCAAACCTAGCTTTTGAGACAAACAAATGGAATCCCAGTCTGTAGTGGGAGATAAATAAGAACAAAGATCCAAACTGCAAGAGAAACCACAAGAGCATGTGGGCCTAGTACTGTATCCCTCAGAACAGTTATCCCCAATCCCAGGCTCCTTTCTGCCCTTAGTTCTGTGACATTCTTGGGAAATCTTCTTTTGTTTCAATTAATTCTAGTTTGTGCCATGCAGGACCAATTATACACGCATGCATCAGCTAGAAGGGAATCCACACTCAGGGTTTGTCATTCTGTAATTACCATGACAAAGTTCCTAATAACTTCATACACAAGAATTTGTTCTAGGTACAGTTTAGTAAGACCCAGAATGGGTGTTCTCCTGGGCACACTGATTCTTAGTACAGACATGAAGAATGAGCAAGGCCACATGCATCCAACATTGTGTGTGTGTGTGTGTGTGTGTGTGTGTGTGTGTGTATCCTCCTACTTACTCACCAGCTCTTGGATAAGACAAGAGGCTGGACTGGATGCCCTAGAAATATTTAGTTCAAGTGCAGTCCCTCCAGATTCCCTGCCTCTTCATCCCACAAAAAGACACTGAAAGGGTTAGGATTGAGCTCACACATGTTGTTCTATTTCCAGAATAAGAATGATGGCAACCTCCCAGGTGCTGCATGTCAAGAACCTGGTGCATCATGCAGACATCCAGGGAACTGCTGCAGAGATTCATCACATCCTTGAGTATCCTGTCTGCTGTGGATTTAGGAAATGAAATTTTAGGAAGGGGAGATGCTTGGTTGGAGTTCTCTGCCTCAGGGAAGGTCAGAGTATGGGAGCCATATCCAAATGAGGATGCCATACTGAAGGAAAGACCCACAGCTATCCTATGCGGCAATAGTCACACAGAGACCGACTCCATGCCCAAGGAAGCAACCCTGAAGAGTCAGTTCTCAGCATCACTGAGAATAAATATTTGGTGTCTTTAAGCTTTGACTGCTTTTGTAACTGAAGCCCGAACTTCCATTTGTCTCTGGGCTCTGCAAATCACAGCCACTGTCCAAGCTTGGGTCCTGTTGCTTGCAAGCAAAGGAATCTTAAAGCATACACAAGCCTAGCACAAGGCTCAATATTTTCATAATTCTTATTCTTATGAGCGCATGCTTTGTAAATTGTACCACTTGGGTTGGAAGCATTTGTTCAAATCGTTTTCCATTTTTAAATGATGAGTCCTCTGGGGCCCAGTCTCACCTCTATTTGTGGCTGCTGTTGTTTCTTTTTGTTTTTGTTGTTGGCTTCGTTTTGTTTTGTGTCCAGATGTAAAATTCACACTCACTGTGTACTTACAAAGTAAATGCCAATATTATCAGCCACTGAGACAAGAATGCTTTCCAGGACCACCAGATTTTATCCAGCTAATGACAAATAAGAAGGGAGGCTTAGTCTATCAGCTACATACTGACAACTGCTTAGTTAAAGCCTGATTTCCATTTCAGCACTAATGCTGGGCTGGCAAGGCAGATAAACACTCTCCTACTCAGAACCTTAACCCTCAGGTCAGGTTATGCTAATCTCATTTGGAACTGTCTGCAAGAATTCTATCCATTTAACCCTAAATCTCAAGATATTTAGCAACATATACTGCTTGGCTTAAAGTGCTTAGTCTGTTTATCAAATATGTGAGCAAAATTTTATTTTAAAAGTTACACATTGTGATTATTACTATTTTTCCTTTTATGCTTTCTTTTCAGTTTCCAGTTACGGAAGGTGAAAGAGATGTAGGAAGGGAAGGAGAGAAGTTGCGTCCCTTTCCTCTTTGATTGATTGGGCTGGTTTCCTCATAGTTAATGAATGGCAATGGTATGCCAAGCACATTCTTTTCCTAGACATTAAGCTGTGGAGACAGGAACATGTGCTTCCTACCCAGGGCTTCCACCCTCCTGGAAAGGCAAATAACACAGAGACAAGCACAAATGTGTAATATACAGTATCCAGTCAGGCTGGTTATGAGAAGCAGATGAGCAAGGTTTGGGATTCGGAACACTAAGGGTGCTTTAATGGCGTGTGGACATCAGAGTAGAGACGTAAAGGAAGTGACCTACCATGAAGGGTGAGAGGATAGCCATGTCCAATGACTGGCAGGAACCAGTGTGCTTCTGTAGAAAAAGTGCGTGTGGATAGTTGGCGGCCAGTTTTAAGGAACCAGGAGTGAGGCCCCACATTCTCATAAGACTGAAGGAAGGGTATGAAGATGAGCATAAATGCACACAAACCCAGAACCCTGACTGAGCTCTAGCAAGCATTTCTCAGTGTAAAGCTTCTCAGTCAAGCAAATGCCATGAATGTGAGCAGGACTGACTGGCACCCACGTGCCTTCTGAGCACAGCTCATCTCGACCCAAATTCACACCAGAATTGTATCTCCCATCATTAGTTCCAATTTACTCTAAGAGGCAATGCTGGAAGACTCCATTCAGATGAGGAACTTCACTAAGACCCACAGCCACATCCCCAGGGCTGCCAAGGCTTTTGTTCCTTGCACAGTGCCCTGGCCAGCAGGTAGACCAGGAGCAGGAACCAGCCATGTTCAGCCACCACAGTAACAGCAGGAATCTCCCTCATAAACATCACAAGCCCAGGTGAGCTAGCAAGTGGAGGTGCCCCACAAGGCAGCAAACCTACCTCTGCAGATGGTACCATTTCCCACATAGCCAGGCTGACAGGTACAGCTGTGTCCCTGGACTGTGTTGGTGCAGATGGCATTTTTGTCACAGTTGTGCTGTCCGCTGCCACAGTCATCATGCTCTGCAGGGTGGGAGAGAAGGAGAGGATATGTCTTCACAAAAGTACGGACAGCTGAGCAGAAGTGTGCTGGAACTCACCAACAAAAAGGACAGTGACTCACCAGTCAATGTGAATCATGCCTTTGACCCCAGCACTTGGGAGAGGGGCTGAGACAAGAGGAATGTCAAGTTTGAGGCAAGCCTGGGATACATAGAACTTTGTCATTGGATCTACTGTCTTTGTCCTAGGGAAGCCAAGGAACTTATCCTATGCTGTTACTTAAGTGTTAGAGGTGCTGATGAAATCTGTCCTAGTGAATGTACTTTATGACCAACTCTCATGTCTATCCCATGATTCTAAACAGCCTGGACACACAATACCAGGCTCCAATAGCACTCCTTGACCCAGTTTATGGCAACCAAAGATCTTCTCAGAGATTACTAAGTGGATCCAGGAATAGAGCAACACAGTGACTCCTGAAAAAAAATAAACATGGCTTAATGCACCCTCTGGCAACTGTGTAACAACACAAATTGATTGACAACACTAATGGTTTCTTATCTGAACTAGGATAATAATAACCAATTTCTATAGTTTCTGTAATTCTTGGAATTACAAAAATCCCAAGGGTATCAAGTACAGAAAATGCAAGGCACAGAAAACCCGTAGTGTATAGTCACTGTCTCTCCCCCACACCTCTCTCTTCCCTCCCTTCCTCCTTCCTTCCCCTCTCCTTCTTTCCTTCTTTCCTTCCTTCCTTCCTTCCTTTTCTCTTCAGATACAGTCTTGACTATACAGAGGCAGATTATAAATCCAAAAAAGAAGGATCAGGTAAGACTGCCTGCCAAAGAACTTTTACCAACATATACTTCCAAAGGCTAGCACAGGGCCTACTATGGAAAGAGGATGGCATTCGGGTCTTTAATGAGGCCTTTCACTGGGCTAGTTCTCCAAATTAGGCGATATTATAGGCTCCAGAACTCTCCTATGGTATGTATATCAATCAGTTATATGGATACTGAAGCACCTGGGGTATAAGTAACCCAGATGGGAGACTGAGCTGCACTACATTATACACTGAAAATATCTAAGTTTGAGAGCATCTCTCCTAAGTAACTACCTTCCCCATATATCCCAGAGATGTAGTTATGTAAATGACAGCTCTATAAATAAACAATATAAAAATATGACCTTTATTTCTCTCAAAATATGCTATTATCACTAACTTCTTAAACATTGCAAGAAGAAAAAAGTCTAATGAAGCTATTAAAATCACAAAGGATTGTAATTAAGAGAGTAAAGTCCACCTAGAAAGTCCAAAGAATAGCACTAATTGGAATAAAAATAAAAATCCAATATAGTTTGTTAAGTAAACTGTTAAATTGATCAACTAAAATGCTTTTCTTTGTTAATTTTTATTTTAAATTTCCTAATAAGATCTTTACCATGAGAAAGGTTAAATCTCACAAAAGCTAGAGTATACATAGAAATGTATTTCTCTCATTGGATGCCTTGTATTTTCCAAAGAGAATGTTTCTTGGGGCCTAAAAAACATTCAGAAATGTCAGAGAGAGACGTGTATAGGTTAGCAAGCAGTGAAAAGAGACAGCAAGGTTTATGAGGACAGACTTCTAGCCTGAGAAAAAAACATCTGCAGCATGCTTCAGAATAAGACAAGCCCATAGGTGTCTAATGCTGATTATACACTACCAGGCATCTAGGATATGTAGGTACAACATCAGATAACACTAGGAACACTAAGGTAAGGATATAGACTCTAGGATTTATAATCTCCTATTTAAATTCATTTCATAAGTAATTATTGAGACCTAACTTGTAATATTAAGACCAGTAGACATAGCCTTTACTCATATTAATGCTTTGTGCTGATCAGATACCAACGTACAGCTAAAAGGAACATAGGAGAGAAGTGATGCAGTTTTAAGTAGGTGACTATATTTCATCATCCATCTGGACATATCTAAAGCAAAGGATACTCTGTTAATAATAGTGTCCTGATAATGGGCATAATTATGAATGATTTGGACAAACCAATATTTATGGTCATGCTAAGAGGAGCACATACAGCCTGGAATGAGAAGTCATGACAGAGAAGTCATTACATCTACAGGAGAGAAGATGCTCTGTGGAGGAACACATAAACTTGTCTTTCAAGAGTTGGGGAGGTCTTCCCAGCTAGAGTTGCCTAAAAAAGAATACTCAAAACAAAAGGACAGTGTGTGTTTGGGGGTGCGGGTGGGGATGTGGTGGATAGCATTCCAAAGTCAGGCCCATGTTCAACCCCCTGCTCATGTCTCTCAGTATCCTAGCAGACAATTCTCCTATGTGATGAGCTGGTACCATCGCTTTCCTGGCAATATGATTTTATTCCTGTCCTATCTGGGTCTTTCTGACTCAAAATACTCTCCCCTCCACATGGTTGGAATAAATATAGCCCTGCCTAGCTTTAAATACCACTTCAAACCCACATTAAAAATTCTTTTCTATATATCCTCTCTTAGACCACGTGAATTTCACCCACTTTCGTGTGTAGTTTATTGTTTTAGGCCACTTTGAAGAAACTTATTTAGGGGACATTTTGAAGTCCTCACTTTATCTGTCAATGTTTTAGATAACGGTACTGAACCAAGAGAATGGTGAACACTGAACTACATTTTACAAGTAGTTTACCATTTAATTCACCCAACAACCATGAGTTTTCTTATTTCATGATGAAGAAAGTGACAAAAAAAAGACATTAAACAATTGCCCAGTGTGGTTGAGTGAAGGTCTCAGATTTGAGAATCTTGATAGCAGGTGAACCATTCCTGCACTGAGCCATGATTGGAAGCTGTCTGGTTATGACCAGCGCAAAACCATGACAAGTGGAAGTGGCCTCATCTTGCCAAAGAAGAAACAAGCATTTTCTATACTGCTCCTGGTTTCCCAAAGATCTCCTAACACTTCCTAAGAGTCTGGTTCTATCCCACAGGATGAAGCTTACGAAGCTCCCATATCTCATTACTTATAGTCTTGTCCAAGTCTACAAAATGACTGATCCTTTTTTAAAAAATGTATGCTAAGTCTTATAATTTTCATAACTGTGGCCTAATTATTTTTGTTATGCTGTATTGTATTTGTTGCTATAAGACAAGGAACCATTTGTTGGACTGAAAGGGGGAGCTGTTGGGGAAAAAGATATACCCTAAATTACAAAAAAAAAAGGAAGTGGATGGGGGGGAGCGGAGCATGGGGCAGAAGAGGGTGGGACCAGAGGCGGGAGTAGGGAGGGGATTGTGATTGAGATGTAATTTGAAGAAATAAAAAATAAATAAATAATTTTAAAAAAATGTATCTAACAGAAAGGAACAAGCAATACAGTATTTCCTTCTAAAAATATCAAACTGCCATTCCAGATGCTATAAACAATGCCAAACATATATGATATGTAAGGAGTCATGAGAGGTAATGAGATATAAAGATGGAGAAAATAGAATCCGGAACCAGATACCCCAGCTGGTTGAAGATCCTGGGTTTGATAGTTTCTAGCTATGTGCACTATTACAGTAAGTTATGCAGTCTCTGTGTGTCTTATTTACTAAGAGTAAAAAGTGCATCAACAGAACCCATCCCCTGAGATTGTGGTGAAAGTTAAGTTAGTTAATGAAAAGGAAACACAGCATATTGCTGCTAGTAAGTGCTCCAAGAGTAAGTTACTTTACTATCATTGTTACCGGCACTACTAATTCTACTGCCATTCAGAGTGCTTCAATGACTTTTGGACTCACTTATTAGATGGTAGTTAAAATTAATAAAATGTTTACTTTCTCTCAGTTTTCACAGGCTGAACTCAACAAAGTAGTTACTGTCAAATGATAGCAGAAGAAACAGCCAGGGAGTCATTACTTGTTTTTTGGTGACACCTTTTATCATAATGTGTTATACTAATTCATATCCCAGCTGTGGAGATTACCTGGTCCCATTCCCACCACCACACTGCTCACACAGCACTGAAGCCTCATCTACACCTTTCCAATTACCCCATCCCCCTCACTGTTGTTCCTCTCCCAATTCATCACAGGGCATGTACAGAAATCTTTGGGAAACAAAATCTGATTATCTTATCATTCCTAATTAAAAACAAATGAAAGCCAACCACTTCCTTACTGTTCTTAAGTAAACAGTTTTTAAAAATCACCACACACAGCACAGTGTTGTTTCTGCTGCTTTCCAATCACACGTGCTTTGTTGCCTCTTTTAAAAGGTCCTTATCCCCTCTTGTCCATATGCACTTCCCTCTTGTTCCTATATCATAGTTTTCTTCTTGTCCTTGAAATCTCAAACTTTCACCCCATCCCAAGAAGAAAACTAGATTTCCTAGGCTGGAGTCATTTGTCCTGTAACATTTTCACATCACAGCCAGAATGTCTCTGTCATGGATTAATCACACTTATGTTTCTACATTCATTAATGTATGACGGATGTCTTCCTTCTATACTACAGCACAAATCTCTTTTAGATAGAAATTATATCCTTTTCTTTTTCTTCATTATCCTCAGCCTCTGGAAGAACTTCTGAAATTTAAGTGCTAATACAAATACTCATTTTTAAGAAGAGGGAAGGAAGGAGTGGGGGAATAGGGAGGGACAATAAAAGCTGCAGAAGGGTCAAGGAGAATTAAGACAAAGTATTATTGATGTGGTAGGGGACATTGAGAGGATAAAAGCTAAACAATGAAGCAAGCTGACAATAGCATGGGGTTGTATTTGTTTTTTACAGTGATTCTGTGGAGACAGGCCAAGAAGGAATAGGGTTGAAGACATAATACAAAAATTGAAAGAATGTGTTTTTTTTCAGCCATGTATCTATTTAAAAGTCTGAATGTAAATTATGTAAAGAACCTTTATAATGCAATACTAAAATGTTAGTTGTGTTTTAAAGGGGTGCAAAATATTCAGTGGAGATTTCCTCAAAGAAGATAAGAAGATATACAGATAGCAATAAATACATGAAGAAATGTATGTATAGTAGGAAATTTTAAGATCAATCTGAAATATTACCTCAAACCCATTAGAATAACCATGAATAGCAGAAAATAATAAATTGATAAATTACATAAAGAAATTGAATCATTCATACATTGCTAGTAGATGTATAGAACATTTCAACCACTTTGGAAATTAATTTGGCAATTTCTCAAACTATGAAGCAAAGGCTTATCATAACGATCCCAGCAATATATTCAAGAGAAAAGAAAACGTATGTCCACACAGAGACTTGTATCCCAATGTTTAACAGCTGAAAGTGAGGTGGTGGTCAGATGAATGTATAAAGGAAATGTAAAATCATCAGACAGTGCATTACCCAGCGATGATATGGGATAAAGTGCAAAGAGATGACACGATGTGAATCACACTTGCCAAAATGCTTCTGTGAAAAGAGCCAATCATAAGGAACATGTGTTAAGGGTTTCAGTTTTATATATATTGATTCAGATTGGGTAAATTTATAAATACAGAAAATGGATTCATGGTTACTGATGACTACGTGAATGGGGGGATGACTATTGATGGACATGAGGTTCTCTCTTTGAGGTGATGGACACATAAAACTAGGTCATGGAAATGGTTTTGTGACTCTGGCAAGATGCCTCAGCAAAGAAGAGCACTTGTCACTGTCCCTGATGCATTACTTTGATTCCTGAGACTCACATGGTGAAAGGAGAGAACGAATTCCTGTCATTTGTGACCTGACCTCCACACATGCTGTGGTGTACATGCTCCTCCCCCACACAAAATAAATAAAACATAATAATTTTAAAGGAGTGAGTGTCATGTTCTATAAGCTAAATATCATTACATGTATTAAAAAGATCACATAAGATGTTCTCTCCCTGCATTTGCAGTAATATAAAAATCTCACTGGGGTTTAGAATTAAATGAAATGGACATCAGAGAGTAGAAATTCTCTGTGTTGAATATCTTGTTAATGACCCAGATATGTTCTGTTCTTCTCTAGTTGAAAACTCTGTTTATTTCATAGTAACATGCGAGATATGTCATGTACAAAATAAACACTGCAATTAAAAAACACTCCCTACTTTCCTAAACACAGATTCTGAAAGTCTTATGATTTGGCCTTAAGGATGTAGGTTATTTATAATACAACACAGTTTTGTTGTCATTGTTATTTTGTCTTCTTCTTCTTCTTCTTCTTCTTCTTCTTCTTCTTCTTCTTCTTCTCTGTTCTTTTGTTTCAAGTAGCATTTTTTTAAGTCAAAATAAAAGCAGCTGTAGGATCACTATGTGCCAGGATGGAAGTCTAAATCATACTCATTACTGTGTCCCTTTTACCCAGCAGGGTCCCACCACAGTTCCAGAAATCTGGGAAAGCTTTTGGGACAAGCTATCCATGCCTCACAGCAGGTATTAGCCTAACCAGAAAAAGGTCTTGGAGGCTAAAGCCCTGCTGATTCCCTGCTGAATTGAGGGGCTAAAATCTAAGCCAATTCTCCATGGGGTATCAGTCTTCATGCTTGAGGAACACACCAGCATAAAAACCTTCAGGACTATAGCTTCCCTCTCCTGAGACAAACTGATTTAGCTTAAACTACTTCCAGCCCTACAAACATCCATCCTGGCCCCCCAGGAGAGGTTGCTTCTTGGAGTAGCTCAACTGTGCACTAGTATAGCTGGCTTCCAAAACCTGTGTTGTCCTTAAGGCTCTGAGTAGGGTGACAGCCAGGACAGAATGAATATGGCACAAAGGGGCAATAGAGGCAGTGGAAGAAATGGGTAATAAGACCCACTAATATCCTTCCTAATTCCTCTAAAGCAGGAAGAAGCAAAATGGAAGGTAAAAACTTAATCTTGTGCTTTTGACTTTGATAGATGCTGTTATGTAATAAGTGTGGCAAGCTGTATGCACTATGTAACAATACTTACACATGACTATCTCGTGCACATGTAGAGACAGCCTATAACACTCTATGCTACACCATTAACAGTGATTTGTTGTTTAGTTGGGCAGAGGATAAATGGGAGACACTTGTACTATTTCCTATTCACTTCAGGTTTTTGAAATTTTTACAACCAAGGTGTATACTTTATTGCTAAATAATATTTATCCCTCTCAGGTCTCTGAGGTGGTTGAAGAATAGATAGCTAGAGTCTCATAGTTAAATTTTGAGTTGTTTAGGAATCAAGAGGGTGTTCTGGATCTAAGAAGATATTTTTAAAATTATGAGGCAAGTTAGTATGAAAGCTGAGTTAGATATAGAACTTTAGACTCATGGAGATGGTTAGATAGTAGAATGTTAAAGTCAGGTGCCAAATACATATGGACTGGACATTGGGAATGTATGCTAAGCCATATAACTCTTATAATTGTGGTCTATTTATTTCTGTTGTTTTGTATTGTATTTATAGTTATAAGAAAAAGAACCATTTTTTGGACTGAAAGGGAGAGCTGTTGGGGGGAAAAAGAAATACATTAAACTAAAAAAAAAAAAAAAAGAAGGGAAGAGGATGGGGGGGTTGAGGGGGAGGAGGGTGGAAGGGTGGGACTGGAGGGGGGAATAGGGAGGGGATTGTGATTGAGATGTAACTTGAAGAAATAAAAAATAAATTATTAAAAAAAAGAATTTGGGTGGTTTGGAGGTAGAACTAAGAAGCATGAAAATGAATTTCAGATACATCCAAGATTTCCTGTGAAGAGGCAAAGTTTTGAAGACTGGAAAAAGTGGTTGAGGATGTCCAAGTTTTCCCCTACAGGACCATTGACAAATGGTGGTCCCATGTGCATGGAAAATGTGGTCAGTGCTGAGGGAAAGACTTAGTCTTCATTTCCTCAGATCTAAACAGATTATCCCACAAAGCAAATGTTCAAGAGACATTATGTAACAATGCCATATACATGATAAACATTTTACTTCCACTACTCATGGAAGTAAAGTTTATCATGTATATGGCATTGTTAATGGAAAAAAAGTAGGTGTGTTAAAATGACACTGCCACCATCATTAGTGTCACCATTATCATCTTCATCGCCAGAAACACCATCATCACCGTTTTGTTCAGTCTGTCACCCAAAGCATTCTTACTACATCAACACCACTACCATTATACTATCACTCACCACCAAAACCCTTATTACCACTAGCAACCTCATTACCATCACCACCACCACCACCACAATCACCATCTCTACCAGCATCAGCACTAGCACCAGCAGCATTAAGGTTAATTTTTGCTTGAAGACATCCTCAAGGCTTCCAGGAATGTTTTGCTAATTATTTGTGTTTCCTCTAGGTCTGTAATTTCAAGACCTCCAGAAATCCTGGAAAATCAAAAGATGTGCATTCGAAATCAAATCTCTCTTTATGTTTAATTTACTCACTTCATAGTCTTAGAAAGCATGCTCAATGCCTTTGGGTCACTTGGTTGCCTCCCCAAAATGTGAGCAGTAAGATCAGTTCAGAGAGATGTTGGGAGAATTAGCAGAGAGGGCAAGCAAAAAGGGAACATTTTTCCCCCAGACACAACAGGGCTGATGCACATTGGAACTCACAACGATTGTAACAGCATGCACAAACCTGCAGAAGCACAAGCCTGACAAGACCCCAGCACAGGGAGGGAAGGGAAAGTGGACACAAAGACTCACTCCTAGCCAAGAAGTTAGTTGCAATTCACAGCTCCTAGGAGAGAAAAAATCAGTTTTCTCTAATGGAGTGTCACTTGCTCTATCAACCACATTTCAGGGCAGCCTCATGTTCAGGAATATTTCGCCAACACAAAACAGAATCTATGGTTTGGTTTTGTTTCCATCTTGGCTTAGATTTTGACTAAGGAAGAAAGAACACGAAGCTAGTTGGGTTAGAAGGAGGTGGAGTGTCTGACAGGGATTGGGGAAGGAGGAAAAAAATATGATCAGATATATTGTTTCAAAATAAGAGAAAATAAATAAAAACATAAAAAGTGCTAAGCAACTTCCTAGCCACGTGATACAGATTCAAGAACCATTAGTCACTGTAGCACAGGGATAATTTGGAAATGCACCACTAAACTATGAAATTAAGGAATAACTGGTATCTGTGCCTGTGCTGTGGTGTTTCTCTTAAAACCCCTGGTCCAACAGGAATATTTACAACTAGCATAAAAGAAAGACATGAAGCTGTTTGTTTGACTTTGGTTTCTTTTAATGGTCACATGCTATGCACAACCCCAAAGTGACCCTTTCCCTGAACACTTTATCTGTCTGCTGTGAAGAAAGCGGCTTCTGATTTTTTCCTTTGGTTCCACAGCTACCTAGAAAAACTATAAAGAAACTGTAAAAATAAAACATGGCAAGAAAAATAATGCTGGGTTAATGGGGTTTTTTTCTTTATCATAGACGTTTGCTTCCACTTAGGGGATTCTGTCTGAATAGATTGTTCTTTCTCTTCCTGTAAAATAGAAGTGATGGCAGAGAAACTATTTTCTTCTTCTTCATAGGTAATCCTGATGCTACCCAGAGGGAGCTCAGGACTTGTGAAATTCCAGAAGAAAAGAGAAGAAAGATTAAAGGCCTGCAAAAGCTTGGGAACATGCCATCATTGTGACCACAGATCTCAGTGCATCCTTTATTCTGTCTGAATTCTTCCACCATACCCAAGTGCAACTGACTGGATGCCCCCTAACATTTTATGCTGGCCAGGAACCTCAGAATATGATATTATTGGAGAAATAGATATCTAAAGGCAGTTTTCATGGTCACCCTCAGGATTAGAGTAAACCAAAATGCAATGAAAATATCCTTATCAGAAGAAATGACATGCAGATACATGGAAGGAAAAAGATAAACAGAGGACATGGCAAATACTAGATGCTGCTTGTATGCAAGGAACTCCAGGAGTTCCAGATGCCAAGCACCCTGGACACCAGGAAGCCAGACAACTATAAAAGGCAAAAAGACTCCAGTGGAGACTGTAGAATTTTTGATTATTCCTTTAATTCTGGGTTCCAATCCTCCAAAACCATGAGAGACAAAAAATAAAATAAAATAAAAACTACTGGAAAACTGCTGGAAGTCACCCAATATGTGCAGACTTAGGAAGCCATACAATCAGACTTCTGTGTAATTCCTGAGAGAGTAGTGAGGAGTGGGGCTCAGTAGCCTTCAGTGGTTGCTGAGGAGACCATAAAACACTGGGAAATATTCATAGGTGTGTATATCCAAAGTGTTTGAAGGTGGAGAGAAATGAAATGATATTACATACATACTAAACCTCATCCACAGCACCAACATGAAGCAGCTATGAGCTACAGGGAACACTCCTGCTCCTTAGTCTGTTTCCTTCTATGTTAACTAAATAAAACAAAAATAGAATTACAGAAAAACACTCTCTCAGTGCAGCGCTCCTTCCACATTTAATACATCTCTTTATTTCTACTGACTTCATCCTCTAACTCCACTGTATTTGCCTGACTGGTGTTCCCCAAGTCTCTTATTTTCCTTGCTGAGGACCATGAGAATTAAGAAAAGTACAATAGGGAGTACTGATCAGAGTTTAACATCCAGCAGATTCCTAAGTCTTGTCATGTTTCCCTTTATCTAACTTTTAGACTCAAACTACAAGACCCAGCAAAATAGAAAACATCAGACTAGCCAACCACCAATGTGAACATTTACTGAGACCGAAGGAAAGCTTAAAGGAATCCATCTCTGGCATCTTGGCTCTCCCAACAGTTTACTTCATGACACTGAGAAGAAAATCCCAGGAGCTAAAGTCCAGTACAATGGAAGAGTGCTTTCCTTCCTTTGATATACAAGTTCTAAGTTCAACCCCTAGTGTTCTAAGTAAGTAAAATTTCTGCAGGGTAATAAAGCCCGGTCTGCTCTAAGTCAGATACCTGTGCTACTTTTCTTTATTGACAACACTTAAGTTGAAATCCTTTTCCATAATTTTGACCAGCAGAATCAATCTGTGGTCCAGAAGCCAGTAAGTATGGTAAAATAATTACACCCATGAAAGAAGAAGGAGAAGGAAGAATAAGAAGAGGAAGGGGAGGAGAAGGAAAAGAAGTAGAAGAAAAGGAGGAGAGCAGAAGGGAGTAGAGTGGTGGTGAGGAAGAGAACAAGGACCAAGAGGCAGAGGAGGGAGATGAGAAGGTAGGGGAGCATCATGGTATATCTGTGGTCCTTTTCTTCCTTGGGTTACGTAGTTCACATTCAGGAAATATATGGAAAAAGAACAAACAAAACACAAACTTCAACAATATATCATGCACAGGGAATATGATAGAATAGGCAGACACTGAGCCTGACTTCATGGATTCTACAATCTAGAGACACAAATGACCATTCTAATCCCAGGTAATACCAAGAGGCAAACTGGGTACCACAAAAACACACAGCAGGGGACCATAATCCAGGAGTCTGACAAGATTTGTTAAGATAGGTGGCATTTAATGAAAGGATTGAATGAGAATTGTCCAAGCAACATGATACCTTTTAAATAAACACAGTGTGGCTACTACATATAACAGATGTATAAAAATGGTCATAATGAGAACCTGCAATGGAAGTGGAAATATGAGACTGAGTTAGTGACCCTCTGTATGTGCACATAATGTGGTCACATGATGCATTTGCCTCCCCACCAGTGATTCAGCTCTTGTTACCCACAGGCAATAACAAATAGCATTTTCCTGTGTGTGGGGAAGTATACATTTTCTAAAATTGACTTTAACATTACTTCCCATCCCACATGCTGATCCTCAATGTAGTTTTATCCACCTCTATCAAAAGTCCAATCTAATACTCCCTTTGAATTAGGTCTATGTGACTAACAAAATGTAACATCAACTATGCTACTGTCGAGACTTGTGAGAAGTTGAGCAGTTTCTGGAATACGCCATGTCTGGAGATTTCATGTCCAGTTATCAGTCTCAAAACCCAGCTACCATGGTATCAGAAACTAAGCAACCCTGTGTCTGATTTAAAAAGTGATACTTAATCTGAAAACAAATAAGACAGAGCTAGGAGATGAGGGCATGCAACAATCCTAATGGATGCTAGGCATCCTATTGTGCCATCAACCCCATGACTGTTTTTTCCTTGTGAAAACCCTAGCAAGGGAACAGAAGACCACCTGCAGAAAAACATCTGATTGGGACAAAGTTGTATGCATAAGGTTATTGTGTAACTCAAATTTTGAATCTGTATCCCTACCATATCTGGTTGCAATCCTTGTTCTGAGAATCTGTTTGTCTTAATGTTGTGCAAACACTGCTTCCCAATTGTCCCCTGATGTGCCAAAAAAATCACCTTACAGCCAGTTGCTGGGCAAGAGATAGAATAGGGCTGGACTTCTTGCCCTCCACGGGAGGAGGAGTTAGAGGAGGAAGTAGGGGATTCAGCCACAGGCAGAGGTGTAGGAAACTGAAGGAAGATTCAGCTGGAGCAAAGAAAGAACTAAAAAGCAAATATCTCGAGGATTTTTAACAAAGAGGGAGTCAATGTAGCATAGAGGGTTAAGATCAGAGTAAAACTTTTCAAAATTATACTGTAAAGCCATGCTAAAACAATATAACTAAATCTCAACTATTTTGGTGATAGCCTGGTTAAGAGAGAAACTGTGAAACAAACAACATTATATAAATTTACACTAACACAATGTCCCTGAATGGTGAAACTGTAGAGGCTCCGACCAGGCCATACTTTTGTTCCTGACCCAAGATTTAAACCTCGTCTATCCAACAGGGCAACTGACTAACAACAAGTGGCTACCAGGCTTTCCAATACGGTTAGCATAGACTGAGATGAGCCACCATTAGAATATATGTCCTGGATTTCATAGACTGAGATGAGCCACCATTAGAATATACGTCCTGGATTTCATAGACTGAGATGAGCCACCATTAGAATATACGTCCTGGATTTCATAGACTGAGATGTGCCACCATTAGAATATATGTCCTGGATTTCAAAGATATTCTAAAAAAAGGATAAAATGTCTCGTTAATAATTTTATACTGGTTATAAATTGAAATATTTTGAATATTCTGCATTCAGTTAAAATTATTTTAAAATTTTATTTCACTGGTTATCATTTTACTTTTTTGACAAGGATACTAAATATTTTAAATTATTTATTTGGTGTAATATATATGCATTATATGTAAAATATATATATATATATATATATATTCTGTTGTCAAACAGAACTAGTGCTTAGTAAATATGAACAGGAAGAAAGTGGAGAAAGGGGAACATCTTTGAGATTTTGCATTTTTAATTAGATTGGTAATCAGATACTCACTGTGTGGTAGTGGTTGCCTAGAGTATTATATTTTAAAAGAATGAACACCAAACACCAGTTCAGGAGGAAGGCTGCTCTGCTCAGTTAATTTTAAATATTTGGCATGGATATCACAGGAGAGTGCAGTGAATACACCATGTGTTGACTGTCCTCCAGCCACCTGCAGTGAACAAGGCATGCCTGCTGGAAGCCTTGGCTGCTAACAGGAACTCCTGCTGGAAGGCCCTCTTCCCTGGGATGCTGGTGGTCAGCATGGACCTTTATGATCTGCTTGCTCTCAGTGGTTGACGGCCCATCTCATCCTGGACTTGGGGCTATGCCATCCACTTTCTAGATGGGAAACGCACCCTTAGCCTCTTTTCTCACCTTCAGAGGCTGGCCTAGACAGTAGTTCTCAAGCTCTGGCATGTGTCTGAATGGTTTGCAGGGCAGATTCCCAGATGCTGCACGTGTAAAGTTTCTGAGAAATTTGAACTGGTTTGAGGCCTGAGGATCCAGACTGCCAACAAGTTACCTGGTGCTGCTGATATTATTGGTGTGTGAGTTGATTGAATAAATATACCTTGGGCCAGTTCCCTGATGTTGCCTGTGCATCTAATAATCTAGGCAATTTAAACAGAAATTTTAAGTGTCTAAGTGAATACAAAACGAGACTACACAACTAGGAATGTCCATGGGGGAGAGTCCAAACACAAGCACCTAATAAGTACTGGTCTATTTGGTCTTCCTATTAACCCTCCTTTCTAGATAGCCCAAGGACAGGGTTGAGGTAGAGGGGAGATAACCAGACCCATTTCCATCAAGGACCCTTATCTGGGTCCGCAGTGTCCCAAAGGAGGCCCAGGCTGAAGTCCAGCCCACCAGTTAATGGGTAGAGTCAGAATGGGTGCTAGGGGCCAGGCACAAAGCTGGAAGCATAGCAGAAGCCTGAGTTCTCAGAAATGCCATCCAGTCACGGGCATGAGAGTAATTCACAGTGATCCTTTAACGCTATCTTAATAGCAACTAAAGGTCATTCTGGACTTATTCCCTATCATCTGCCTTATAACCAGTTTTGTAACATGAAGGAAACAGGCATTATAACCATCAACTGACTCTGTAGAGGTGAAGTTTGATGGAATGGAGTAATCAGCATTCAACAAGGGTCCCCAGAAGGAAACCCCATGAGCCTAAGCATCTAATCATATAATGTCTACAAAATGCAGAATTTATGCTATAAACATCATGAGGTGTTTTTTTTTTTTTTTTTACCCCCATGAAAGTGGGACAGACCTCAGACTCTGAAATCTGATATTGACTTCTTCTATAGTACCCAAAGTGAAGCCTGCAGACAGTCTTTAAAACATCCTTTATCTAAATCACTCAAAAGAGAGAAAAAGCTCTGACACATCAAATGAAATGACTTATCTGTGCAATTTTCTGGTGCTTGGTAACTGCAGAAACACAACTCAAAATGTCCCAGCATCTGCTTGTCAGAAAGTTCTCAACTCTCCACATCCACTTTAGATTTACTTACAGACTTATTTTTGCTGCTAAAAAACAGTATCTCTCTTTTTTTTTAATAATTTATTTTTTATTTCTTCAAGTTACATCTCAATCACAATCCCCTCCCGACTCCCCCCTCCAGTCCCACCCTTCCACCCTCCTCCCCCTCAACCCCCCCATCCTCTTCCCTTTTTTTTTTTTTTTTTTTAGTTTAAGGTATTTCTTTTTTTCCACCAACAGCTCTCCCTTTCAGTCCAAAAAAATGGTTCTTTTTCTTATAACTATAAATACAATACAAAACAACAGAAATAAATAGGCCACAATTATAAGAGTTATATGGCTTAGCATACATTCCCAATGTCCAGTCCATATGCATTTGGCACCTAACTTTAACATTCTACTATCTAACCATCTCCATGAGTTTAAAGTTCTATATCTAACTCAGCTTTCATACTAACTTGCCTCATAATTTTAAAAATATCTTCTTAGATCCAGAACACCCTCTTGATTCCTAAACAACTCAAAATTTAACTATGAGACTCTAGCTATCTATTCTTCAACCACCTCAGAGACCTGAGAGGGATAAATATATCTGATTATATAGGAAGTGCAGGGCCTGCAGCTTCCAAAACTAAAAAATGACATACCAGTGGCTGCCTGGACAGTTCCCATTTTCTCTCCATACATTACAGCATCAATCTTCAGCCATTAGGCCCCATTTCTCTGACAGACATTGGTTGTAGAGCAGGAATTATGAAGGACTTACCTACCCTGTCTTGGCAGAGCTAGGCTGTCGACTTATCTGCTTCCAAGTTTTGTCCTTTTTGGACAGAAGTCTGTCTACAGTTGAAGCAAGGAGTTTTTCTTGCCAAGAGAACATCTTACCACCAATTCAATCATCTCCCACTGGAGATTCTTCGATGCTCATCTTCTACTTAGAGTAGAATAGGGGGTGCTGTCAGGAGCTGACATGTCTCGATCTCTTTTTAAATGATTTTTTTTTATTGCCCAGTGGCTATGGGAAAGATGCTGACTGCCTCTAAAATACAAATTAATTTTCAAATATTTATCAATTTTATTCCACAAGACATCTGTAACAAGATGCCACATGTTACACTCTTTCCTCTGTAGGGTACAGTCAGACAGCCTTTTAAAAGGCAGCCTCTTCCCACTGTTTTCTGTGAGTTGTCAGGCAATGCTCTCATTCTATGCTTCTCACTGATCTGTGCTGATTTGTACTGATCGAATCTGCCAACCTTTTATGTGAAGTTTTCCAGTCCCAATCCAACCTTTTTGAGATGAATCCTATTTTTTAATAAGTAAATTTATTGTTTACAGCCTTTAAAAACTTTTCCATTTGCCTATCTGATCCAAGAGTTGGACTTTGATATATTAGCTGTATAATATCCCTCCTTGAACTTTGTTATTAGAAAAGAAGGCACACCAAGGAATGAATAGCCAGGGCTTGTAATACAGTCATATATATCACTGTTAACCATCCACATTTTATGAATGATTTTCATTCACATGAACTAATGACCACAATTTATAAGCAATGAGTGGCACTCTTACCAAAATCTGATCATTAAAGACTTGAAGATATCACTTATGACAAAGAAAAATGTGTATGTGAAGTTCACCCCAGAATCAAACCATCTCAAATGTTTGACTAGCTGCAATATCTCCACTGACAAGACTATATATTTATGCATAAAAGTGTGGCCACACCCCCTTCCTAGGCATTCCGTTTAGTTTAACTTTCTCTTATGCTCCAGTATGAAATTTAAATAAAAGTCTTCATAAAATCTCCACAGAATATAGTGATAAGAAAATAATATCACTATAGAATGTGTTCTTTAACTCTGTCCAGGAGTTAACTGGAAAATAAGAACAGGAAATAAGTTATCTGTAACAATGTATATTGCTGGTTTTAAAAATAGGACTACACAATTATATTGCAGCCTAATGTTTACTTCTCAGTATGTCAGTATGCACACACACACACACACACACACACACACACACATACAAACAGACTTGGTATGCTTTTGACTCCAATAAAATAATACATTAAAAGGTAAACTAGGCATTAAATCTTAATTTCATTTGCTTAAGTTTACTGACTTAAAATGTATCCAATCAAAATTAATGATAAATATTTGTGATTTGCTAAAATATTAGCATGCAGTTCAATGAGAACTCTGCCAATACAAAGACTAAAGAAAAATATACCTTTGTAAACTTCCAAAGCATGTCATGAAATAGGAAAATTATCCTGAGCACACGAGTCATCCCTTTACTCACTCTGAGCTGAATTGGGTAAATATCATCATGCTTGTATTTGGACATTATAAGCAAAATTTCAATTAAATAATAACTCATACCTCTGACATTTTGGATAAAGAACAATAATTATACTACATTAACAGGAAATGTAAATTCCATAAAAGCAAGGTATCTTAAAAGAAAACAAAACGTGTCACTCAGGACCAATACTATCCAGTACTGCAGTGTGTTTTCTATAAATGAATAACTACGTGCTATAGTTTGGCCTTTTTTTATGCCTCTGATAGGTTTTCTAATAAAGTCACATGATAGATGAGTTAATTCACAATGAGGTATTATATATGATTAGTACTTTAGTTAGTGGCACACCAGTATCAGCCCCTCCAATGCTGAAGGAACACTGCAGAAAAGGGACACTAAAAATCCAAGAGCTAGATGACGTGAAGAGGGCCATGGCTGTCTTCAGTGCATGGCAAAGCCATGGTCCTTACGGACTCATAGCAGCTGCACTTACCTGCATGGAACCTGAACAAGATTGAGCCTGTCAACAGGTAGAAGAGTGAGAGCCCATGGGACTCTGCTCCTCTAGAAAGTCAATGACAGTCAAGAGCTGCTAGGGGAGTAGCAGTCACTATCTTTGTTGATGTAGCCACTGGTGAGTTACTCATACCCCAGAGGATAATGCACCACTCATAACCACATAGGAGGCCCCAGTTAAACCAAGTACATCACAAAGCCAAGACTAACCAGCTAGCTAACTAACTAAGTGACTAACTGAGGACAAGGAAGTATGGAGAGTGGTTCGATGAATTTGAGCAGAATGAATAGTTTTTATCTATTAGATATCAAACAATAAATTATGTTTTTAAAAAGCTAAGATGATTCCATTTGTTTCTCAAGTCAATTTTACAAGAAAGTCAGGAAGTTGACCTTAATAGTTGTAATACACATGTGAAGATCTTGGCCCCTGGTGTGGTGATGGTAAACAGTGGAATGGGAGACTATGAGTGCTCAAGGTGAAGTTCTTCAGACCGAGCTGATGAAGTAGCTGGAGTGTCATGATCTGTATCTTGGAATGCAAACAAAACTCAAACTGTGTATAGCCACCAGGGCTCTGCCTTGGTTTCTGAGGTACCTGCCACATTTGTGAAGGCATGCATGAGACAATATTCCCTATCCTACTCTCCCTCTGAATGCTAAAAACACTTATGATTTCGTGAAACTATTAATGTCCTGTGAATTCTGATTGGTGATGTAAACTGGTAGTTAAGGTAGACTGCTCAGGTTCGACCAATGAGATGCTTTCCGTAGTCTACACAGAGTCATCATTCCCTCGTTGTTGTCAATGCTGCCAAGCATGACAAATACCTAAATTCAACTCAAAAAACAAAGAAAGTCTTTTCTCTGCTTACAACATCTCTTGTCCAGCTAATAAAACACCAGCAGCCGCTACCTACAACAAAGCCAAACAAAAACTTAAACAGCTCTAGCATGTGGGTGTTTAGGTCTGATCAGGAGAGACACACTCCAAGGCACAGAGCAAAGAGATTAGGCATGATCAAAACATGTCAAGGAATTTGTATCCAGCAGGCTTAATGGTGATTCAAGTGTATCCACACAGTCCAGCTGCTTGGGTCAACATCCACATGATCACACACAATAGTAACTAACTGCAAAAGCATGTTGCCCACATATAATGGGAATTTTGTTGACAGCAGGTTGCCCATCTTTCTGCTAAAATTGAATATGTGATGTATGCCGCATGAATGAAAACAGTGAATTTGAGATTCTTCATCATTGCTCAAGTTAACAAGTCATGATAAAATAAATAAGCCTAGGAATAAGCCATCGGAACAGTGGGTTTCCAACTTTTAGCAGCAATTTGGCAACTTTAAGGGAAGTTAAAGATGTACAGCCAGGAGAGATTTCACCAGGACATTAATTCCAGCATTATTTACCATTGTAAAAGCTAGTCAGCAAGAAAAGGGATAAGTGAGATGTGGACAATTCACACAATTGATTAACATACAGTAATTAAGATGAATGAACTAGGACATCTGCAAGCCTGGATAAATGCCAAAATTGCTGTGTGAAGGACTGGAGAGAGCTTAGCCTCTAAAGTCCTTGCCATTGCAAGCATAGATACTTGATTTTGATTCCAAGCTCCCAACTGAAACACAAAACACAACAAATCAAACAAACAAATAGGGCTTGTTGAGGTGTCCTTGTAATCCTAGTAGTTGGGGTGGGAGGCAGAGAAAGGAGGTTCCCTGAGGATCATTAGGGAGAAAAATCTGTCTCAAAAAGCAAGGTGGGTAGTGATTGAGATCAAAACCTGAGACTGACTTCTGGCCTGAGTATGCATTCCTACATATACATACACAAACTTGGACTAGAACACAGGACTATGAACATACAATTCTGTGTGTGCACATACTGTGCAGACACACACACACACACACACACACACACACACACACACACACACTACACACCCATCATCAGTGATTAAAAAGCAACTATTGGTTCAATGTATACAATATGCTGGCATTACTTTTCTGGAAATAAACCATTTTGAACACAAATATCATTTACAGACATATGAACATGCAATAATAGTATTTGACACACACAGAAATGATAAGTTTCATGTGCAAGAAAAAGCAATTATGGGAGGGAAGACTGAAATTGAAGAGCAACATTCTGATGGGTGATCTTGACTGTCAATCTGAGTGGGTTGCAAAGACCAGAGATTAATAAAGCATATGACTAGTAGGGCTATTCCAAGTTTTCTAACATAACGCCAGTCTGATTTCCATAGTGTTTGTACATGTTTGCACTCACACCAGCAATGGAGGCATGTTCCCCTTTCTCCACAATCTTGCCAGCATGTGCTGTCATTTGAGTTTTTGATCTTAGCCATTCTGACAGGTGTGAGACAGAATCTCAGAGTCATCTTGAGTTGCATTTCTTTGATGATTAAGGATGCTGAGCATTTCTTCAAATGTCTCACTGCCATTAGAGATTCCTCCTTTGTGATTCTTGGTTTAGCTCTGTTTCCGGGATTTTTTCATTGGATTATTTGGTTTCTTGGTGTTTAATTTCATGAATTCTTTATAAATTTTGGATATTACCCCTCCATCAGAAGTGGGTTTAATAAAGATATTTTCCCAATCTCTAGGTTGCCATTTTGTTCCCAGCCATACTACTTCTGGGTATCCACCCAAACAATTCCTCACCAAACCACAAGGACATGTCCTCATCTATGTTCATAGCAGCCTTAGTTGCAGTACCTAGAAATTGGAAACAACCCAGATGTCCCTCAACTGACGAATGGATAAAAATTTGTGGTACATTTACACAATGGGATGCTATTCAGCTATCAGAAGCAAGTAAATCATGCAATTTGCAGCCAAATAGATGGAACTAGAAAAGCTCATCCTGAGTGAGCTAACCCAGACTCAGAAAGATGCACATGGCATCTACACACTTTTAATTGGATTTTAGCCATTTAGTACAGGATAACTATCCTACAACCAACACACCAAAAAGATCAAGAACATAGGCTTTGTTAGCTATCAATGGGTCAATTTGCCCTACATGCTTCCATGTAGGCCCCCAGTGCAAGAGGAAGCTTTTAGCCCTCATATAACTGTTGAACTGAGAGGGGCTGATTTGTAGGGACACTCCACGTTGGAGGAGTGGGTTGGGTGGGAGAGAGAGGAGAGGATGGGAGGGTAGAACCAGGAAGGGTGGAAAGAGGGCACTATGATGGAGACATAACTTGATGTAATAAATAAACATTATAATAAAAAAGCACATGACTAGTGTACAATCTGTCAGTGAGGTGCTTCCACAGAGAATTAACTAAGACAAGGGAAACACAGACTGAAAATGGGGAGCCCAGTCCCATAAGCTGGAGACCTAGATGACATAAAAGGGATAAAGGATGAAGGAGTTTTCTCTCTTCCTTCTTCCCTTGATGGTGTGGAAAATGAAACTGAGTCAAAATGAATCCTTACTCCCTTGAATTGCTTATGTCAGGCATTTCCCCACAATGATGAAAAGGTAATAGGAGGCTCTTCAATGCTACATACAGGTTTTCTCAAAGAACACATATATACATGGCAACATGTTAAGATTAGGGATATGTAACATAATTTTTTTTAAATCTATTCTTCAGTTGAGGGACATCGGGGTTGTTTCCAGTTTCTAGCTATTAGATATAAGATGGCTATAAACATAGTTGAGATGTCCTTGTGGTTTGGTGAAGAATCTTCTCGATGTATGTCCAGGAGGGTACATTTACACAATGGAATACTACTCAGCTATCAGAAACAAGGAAATCATGCAATTTGTTGCCAAATGGATGGAACTAGAAAAGCTCATCTTTAGTGAGCTAACTCAGACCCTGAAAGACTCACATTGCATGTATTCACTTAAAATTGGATATTAGCCATTTAGTACAGGATAACTATCCAACAACCAACAGACCTGAAAGAAACAGGAACATGGACTTAATGGGACACTTTGCCCTAGCAGAGCTGCCATGTAAGCCCCAAGTGCAAGAGGAAGCTCTTAGCACTCATATAACTGATAAACTGAGGGGGCTGAGATTAGGGGCACCCCACACCAGGGGAGTAGGATTGCTGGGAGTGGGGGTAGAGGGTGAGAGGGTGGAAGGGTAAGAGGGATGGAGGGAGGGGACTGTGATGGAGATGTAACTTGAAGTTATAAATAAATTTAATTAAAAATGAATAAATAAATGTTGCTACAATTAAAATAAAAACAATTATTTTTATAGATTGAAAACAAAAAAGATTAGGAACATGATTGTTTATCACTTTTACTCTAAATTTGTCTGTGTTCTTACAGTAGTTTGTGGAAATATTAGAAGTTTTACACCAGTTTTACATGTGGTTCTGTGCAGGATGAGCACTGTTTGGTATACACAGGGCCCTGGGTACAGATACCAAATAAACAAAACAGCAAGGATTATGCACTCGGTGTCAAAAACATTGTGCTAGAAGGGACTCTAGAAATATGCACCACCCAGTGACCCAGGCCACAGAGCAGAGCTCCACTCCAGCAAAGAAGCAGGGCTGCTCTTCTAGTCCAGGCTCCCTCTTCTGTCTGTCCTCCTGCCACTGTGCCTCAGAGTACCTTAAAATTACCTCTCCTCCCTAGATCTTGTTAAATGAAAAAGAAGTTTTAATAAGAGAGAAAAATCTCACTTTAACATTTCCTCACTTCTGGATAAGAGTCTTTGTACCTGTAGCCTTACTTTACTTGAAGAACAAGTAACAGTGAGAGAAAAGAGAGCAGCAAAGCCTTCTGAAAGTCTTGTCGTGTTCGAGCTGGAAGGAAATTGCCCTCATATATACCCCCATATGAGAGCAATATACATTTGCAGAGTTATGGACGCTGGGGTGCAGCTATTCTTAATGGAAATGGCAGCCGTCTGTCTCAGCCTTCAACTGCCAGCCTACATTCCAACTAGGATCTGAAGGAGGATCCCAAGACCAGGCATAATGAGGACAGACTGAGCCTGATACTTCTTCAGTCAGTGACACTAACTAGAAAAAGATCAAAGGCAAACCCCAGCTATATTCAGAAGCATGCAGTGGTTTTGCCTTGCCCTTTGGGATTTTCCCTGGAGGGGTGCTATCACCCACTATTTAAATTATAGAACACAAATCAGTCCCAGAGGATAGAGAAGGGAGCCAGCAATTACTGAACCCATGCTCTGCAGGAGTCTCCTCATTTCAACCCTAGAGCCATATCCAGGCAGGAGTTGTCACCCTTCTTTTATGGAAAGATATCCAAATTGATGCAATTTGTAATATATAAGATATTCACCCACAATTCCTGTGTTTGTTTATTTGTTTTGTTTTTGGCATGAGGCTACCAAAGTCATCATCACTGACACCTTATTTTTTTTCAACTGACAAGAAGATGGGTGCAGGTAGCCAATATTGAGCATTCTATGATTGAGTAAGGCAACCTTGAAATGACAGACAGGATATGAACTCCAACACAGAAAGAGAAGAAAAAAAAAAAAAAAACAAGAACAGAAGCTGTGGCAAATAAGCCACTGCCATCATATGCTATGTAAGACTTTAAAATTAAAAAGCTTGAAAGTATCCATCACTTAATAGACTAGTCAATCTAACTATGTTTAGATTGACTATGTTTAGATTGGCACCTGGGCCATTGGGTGAATTAATCCCATTGTGTTATTTTGATTGCCTATGTCCTAAGTCATGAAACACCCCAACCAACATCCAGTTATCTTCCTATTGTCTTCTATTCTTTCTAAGATAATTATTCTTTTTGAGTGTGTGTGTTTTTTTCTTCTTTATCTTCTTTATTTTTTATTTCTTAAAGTTACACCTCAATCACAATCCCCTCCCTACTCCCCCTCCAGTCCCACCCTCCCACCCTTAGCCCCCCATCCTATTCCCTTTTTTTTTAAGTTTAAGATATATCTTATTTCCCCCAACAGCTCTCCCTTTCAGTCCAACAAATGGCTCTTTCTCTTGTAATAATAAACACAATACAAAACAACAGAGGTAATTAGGCCACAGTTATGAGGGTTATATGGCTTAGCATACATTCTCAATGTCCAGTCCATATGTATTTGGCACCTGACTTTAACATTCTACTATCTAACCATCTCCATGAGTTTAAAGTTCTATATCTAACTCAACTTTCATACTAACTTGCAACACAATTTTAAAAACATCTTCTTAGATCCATAACACTCTCTTGACTCCTAAACAACTCAAAATTTAACTATGAGACTCTAGTTATCTATTCTTCAACCACCTCAGAGACCTGAGAGGGATAAATATATCTGATTATATAGGAAGTTCAGGGCCTGCAGCTTCCAAAACTAAGAAATGACATACCAGTGGCTGCCTGGACAGTTCCCACTTTCTCTCCATACATTACAGCATTGATCTTCAGTCGTTTGGCCCCGTTTCTCTGACAGACATTGATTGTAGAGCAGGGGTTATGAAGGACTTGCCTACCCTGTCTTGGCAGAGCTAGGCTGTCGACTTATCTGCTTCCAAGTTTTGTCCTTTTTGGACAGCATTCTGTCTACAGTTGGAGCAAGGGGTTTTTCCTGCCAAGAGATAGGCTTGCGACTAATTCAATCATCTCCCACTGGAGATTCTTCGATGCTCTTCTTCTACTTTGAGTAGAATGGGGGTGCTGTCAGGAGTTGATATGTCTCGATATAAAAAGAATCTAAAGTTAAGAAAACATCTTTGAATGCCATATTCTGCAGATCTCTTGAGGTTTTTGAAGAGGCCCTATCTATCTCTTATATTAGGATAAGTGTGTTTTTTTAAATATTTATTTATTACTTCAGGTTACATCTCCATCACAGTGTCCTCTTCTCACCCCTCCCAGTTCTGCCCTCCCACCCTCTAACCCCTATCCCTTCCATCCCACTCTTCTGGAGTGGAGTGTCCCTACATAACAGTCCCCTACCCCAGTTCAGCAGTCATATGAGGGCCAAGAGCCTCCTCATACACTGGGGGCCTACAAGGCAGCACCACTAGGGCAAAGTGTCTCATTGATAGGAAAGGAAACAAAGTCTATGTTCCTGTTCCCTTTGGTGCATTGGTTGTAGTACAGTTATCCTGTACACTATATGGCTAAAATCTGATTATAAGTGAATAGATTCCATGTGCATCCTCCTGAGACTGGGTTAGCTCACTCAGGATGAGCTTCTCTAGTTCCATCCATTTGGCTGCAAAATTGCATGATTTCATTGTTTCTGATGGCTGAATAATATTCTATTGTGCAGATGTACCACAGTTTTTTTTTAATCCATTTGTCAGTTTCGGGACATTTGGATTGTTTTCAGTTTCTAGCTATTACAAATAAGGCTGCTATGAACATAGATGAGAAAACTTCCTTGTGATTTGGGAGGAATCTTTTGGATGTATACCCAGAAGTGGTATGGCTGGGTCTTGAGGTAGAGCTATTCCAAGTTTTCTAAGATAAGATAATTATTGTAATAATCAGGGAGGGGGAACAGATCCTGTACACTTCCAGCTTTCACTTTTGTTTTTGTTTATTGGTTTGTTTATGGAAAGGTCTCATGTACCCCAGGATGGCTTCTGAACTATGTATATGAGGATGCTTTTAACTCCTGATGCCCTTCTCTCAGGCTTCTGCATGCAAGAGTTACAGACAGGAGTCAGCACACCTGGTTTAATTATCTTATCTTCTTTATTTATATTTTTCCATCTTTTTTTTTCTAATAAGATATTTGCCTTTCCCCATCAACAGCAGCCCCAGGTTCCTCCTGCTGAGGTCTCCTCTCAATAATCTCAACAGGACCCAGTGATTTCAATTACTTCACATCCCCTTGTCTCTTTGGTGCCCAGGAAAGAGGAAATTAGATTTTTGAATTTTATTCCCACCATGTGCCAGATATTCAGCCTTAACAAGTGTAATTACATGAATCACCCTCAACCCTGACCTGCTTGGCATTGTTACTCACTCCTGTCGCGCCAGTGACACAACTGAGACACAGCAATGTTGCAATGACTGTTCCAATGCAAATGCCATGGGCCTGTTCAGAAGTGACTATCACATTAACCTATGACTAAGCCCCAAACCAAAGACTGGCTCCATGCAGACAAAAGATAAATTCATTAAGATAAATCTGCTGGAGTGTGTAGAAATGCAGATGCCTGTTCAGATTTCCTCCCATCCTGGCTGAGGTCAGATTTTTCCAATCTTTGTTCCACTCCTTTGGTTCTTAAAATTAAACCACGAGGCTTGCATTGCTAGATACTCAGCTGATATAAAAATAAAACTATTTCCTTTCAATAAGTATCATTCATGTTGACTGAAGATAGCGGACACGAAAGCAAATGCTTTATTCTTCCCCTGAAACCAACCGCAGTGACTAGCACGGAAAATCGTCAAATTCAGTTGCCACATTCAATAAAGACTTAACAAGGATTGGAGATGGTCCAGAAGTGATTGACACTCCCTGGGAGATGGAGAGGCCTGCCCTTGAGGAACAAACAGAATCAATCAAGACCTGTAAGTTCACTGACAAGGACAGAAATGTTGGATTTGGGGTCCGTAAAACTACAATGATGGTCACATTTTCTGTCTGGGTGGCATTCAGCACTGGGTCCTCCTCTGCCTGGCACCTGGAGTTCTTGTGCTCTTCACAAGTGTCCACCTTATGGAAGAGGGAATGTCCTGAACTCTCCCACCACCACAGGACTTAGGGAAAGGAGCCTTCTTTTTAATATGCCCAGTAAAGCCATTGAGAAGTCGTGTAACTTAAGTTCCACCCATCAGAAGACTCTTTTTTTATTAAATTGATTTTTAACTTTATATACATATATATGTACTATATTTACAAACTTTGCTTTCCTCTGTCCAACTTCTCTTGCCCTCACTCTGTCTCAAATACATGGCCTCATTTTAACCACTATTGTAACACGTATAGACACATATATACTTATATATAAATATCTAAAGCGTCTGATTAAATCCCACCTCAGAGGGTCGTTGTGAGACTCCAATACATAAATACAACCTGCTGGACCCATTTAGTGTTGATTGACTGTATATCTTTTTAGAGATGATCACTTGGTACTGGATAACCAATTAGGGAGCTCATGCCTGGGAAAGACTAACTCCCTCAACAGTAGTTAATTTCCTGGTGCCCCGTGAGGATGTGCAAGCTGGCCTGGGCCTAGAAGTTGGGTATGTTGCCAAGCAAAGCAAGTAGACATCATGCTCGTCCTTTAACTTTGAATCTTCAGAGCTTTGTGGGCAGAAGGTCCAGCCAACCCCTATAGAGAGCAACCCTTCCTTCCTGTTCCTTGATGTAAGTAAGGATCCCTCTGCATCCTGGTATCAATATACAAGTTTCCCATCCTGTCAATCAACTAATTATAATTTCATGAGAGCCTTGTAGTAAATTCCATTAGTCCTTTCAGATACTTCTTTCCTTAGAAACCATCATATTCATTAAAGCCTGGGTAGGGTGCTAAAAAGCAGTAGGACTGCAGTCAGCAATTGCTAGCAAGCACACAGGGGAGGGAACTAATCCAGGCTGGAGACACCACTAACAGCTTGATGCCTCTTAACACATTTGCATCTCACACCAATCCTCTGAGGTAGGACTTAATCTGAGGCTTAGGAAGAAGCTCAAACTAAGTGGTAAGGAGTTGAAGCATGGAGAGTGAAGTGCATGTCCCCAGGCAAATTATAAAGTATTGAACAAAAACAAATAATATTTGGAGCATTTATTTAATGCTGTAGAAGGCTTCAAGAAAGGAGACACTCTTTTACAACAGGACTGAATGACGATTCCCAAGGGAAGATACATAGATAGATGAATAGATGGTTGGATAGCTTGATGAAAAGATGACAGTTGATAGGATTCAGAGGAGGGCAATTCCTATTTGATCAACTGTCATGCCCCCCCCCCCAACAACTGGTGTTGGTGGTAACAATAAGACACCGTTATAATAGGGTGGCGAGATGGTACACCATGGTCCATGCCAAAGTGTACTCACTGAGAAAGTCATGCCATGACACCCAACAGGTCTGGTATTAAGGATTTATTAGGATAGGAAAGATGAAGACAGTTGACGGCAGGCAAGTGAGGCAGAGAAAGAAGGAGAGGGAGAGGAAGGGGGAAGAGAGAGGGGTTGGGGACAGAGGGGCAGAAGGAGAGAGCAGGAGAAAGAGACAAGAGAGAGGTGGGCAGGGGCTTTTATCCTGCCACATCTGGCATATGGGCAGGTGATGATGTAAACAATTAGGATCCTGAACGACCCCTGAAGACTGACTAGTGGAAACACCTGTAGACTTACAACTGTGTCTAAAATTGCTGTTTGAAGGTGTGGTATGTACTGACTTCACTGCCCATACAGACTTTTTCATATTGCACTTAGGAGAGTTAAGACATTTACAAGCCATTTTCCAACCATATGTCTTCCAGCTTTCCACCTCAACAACTAAGCCCGGAGGCAAGAGTAGGCACAACATTAGTGCTTTTCAGAACAGACTCAGGCACCTTTATCTTGCTAAAACGCATCATAAACTCAGCTCTTTCCTTCGTTCTGGTTGGAGTGGTAAGTTCTTTCTTTCAGAGGGACTGGTAGGCATTCTTTCAAAGTTAAAGATCTCTTCGACAATGGACTCATTTCATACAATGCACAGTGTGGGAGGAAAATAAGAGAAGAGCAGTGGGATTGGGGAAAGTGACATAGGGAATTCTTCCCACACAGGCCAGGAACCTGGAGGCAGAAAATGAAGCAATGGCCATGGAGGGATACTATTTACTGACTTATTCCTTATAGAACCAAAGACCACCAACTCGGGGGTGGTACCACCCACATTAAGTGGAGCCCATCCACATTAATCATCAGTTGAGAAAATGTCAAACAGACTTGCCTACAGGCCAACATTATGGAGACATTTCATTTTTTCACGTAAGATTCCCACTTCCCAGTTATGTCTAAATTTTGCCAAGTTGACAAAAAACCTGCTAGCACAGATGTATCAGGAAAGTTTGTAGTCCTTAGGTGAAAAAAAGATTTCATACTGGATAGGGGAGCTGGCTCAATTAGAAGGTACTTGTCTTCCAAGGGTTAGGACCTAAATTCAACTTCCCAGAATCTATGTTGGTTTTTTTTTATAAGTCAACCATGCTGACTAACATTTCTGTTAGTGAAAGAACTCTTCACACTATGAGAGGAGAAAGGTAATATCAACCAGCTACCAACACTGGGACTGACAACAGTGACCTAATTCAAGATAGACTGGTGCAATACCGTCACAATGTTCTGGGAGTAACCAACCACTTACTGATTGGATTTAAAGCTAACTCGATGAGGTAGAACCCACAAGTCACACTGTTAACGTGGCCAAGAATGTGAGACTAGATGGGTCATGGCCTAGAGGAAAACCTAATACTATTATTCTACTAAAGAAGCATAGTGATAAAATAATATATTGCTATGCCTGTAGATCACTGCCTCACTCAGCCCTCATCAAAGAAGCTTTTTCTTGCAGTATATGAGACTTAACACAGACATAGCTCTGTCACTCTAGTCCTTTGCTACATTGGAATGGCAGGTACACATCCTTCAGAAGCTTGATAAGAGATAATAGAGTCCACATATGCACAATTTAGCACTGTTAGATTTTGGCTTTGTCAGAGAGATCTTTACAAAATTCAGAAATCCTGAGTTCCTGAGGCCTTGGTCCTAGGTATGGAAAAGAGGGGGAAGGGCTAACCCTTCCCCTGCAGTTGGTTTCTGTTCCTTCCACCTGTACTAGGTTTTACTTCCACAAAGAAAAGTGGGGCTAAGTCCCAAAGTTGTCACAACTGGTAAGCAGTAATTTCCATATCTGTGTCCTGAAACAGAGATAGAGGACCCTACTGCATAATTTTTCATGCTCAAGGTCAGAAACAGAGGATATAATTCTCTTGCTAAAAGCACTTTCTAAATACTTTACTCTCAGTAGAGAAGAAGGGAGGTCTCTGAAGAGGGTGTTCTTGACCTAAGGAAAATGTAGTCCCCCCTTGGGGTGAGCGCTTTCTAGTTCTGGGCCTCTTCCCCACCCCAGAAGAAGGTAATGTTTGTCAATAAACTTGACTTTTACATTTCTCTATGCAATTGTCTTTATTTCAACTCTTCCTTGTATGGAGGAAAAGAACCCTCCACCTAGCCAGTGTCACTCCTGTAAAGAGTTTTTGGAAGATGAAGGGACCAACTAACTGTGCTGAATTTTCTACTTAAATGGAGACTTGAGGCATCTGGAAGTTCACTGGATCCAGTTTAAACAGTGAGAAAAATCAATGTGCTATCAGATACAGAACACAAGGGAGTGTGAGGTAAACTGAAGGAGGCATTACTGTCTCCAGGGGCATGAAAATTCATGTTTTGCTGAGGCAGCATCTTAGAGCCGGGACATAGCACAGAGTGAGGGGTGAATTCTATGCCCAGAGCCATGTTCTAGCTCCAGCATACCCATGGTCTACTCTGACGTAAGGATGTTTTCTTGATCCCTGGAGGCACGTAGATAAAGCTCTCAGGGGGGGAATTTCTTTGCTCCTTTGAATAGTCTACAAACATACTCAACTTCCTTACTGGGCCTTATCCTGTGCTTCTTTTCTGCTTCTCCTCATAAATACAATATGAAAGTATGGCTCATCCTTACTTACCTGTCAAATAAAGCCACTGAGCCTCAAGGATGACTAACAGTTTCATTTTAAAAGGACTGAACCTATACTGGCCTCTGCTAGGTTACTTCTGGGAGGGAAAGAGAGAGGAGGTGGGGAAGAGAGGAGAGAGGAGGGAAAAAAACAGGAGAGAAAAGAGTAGAAGGAAGAAGGGGAGGATAAATGAGGAGAAAATAAAGAGAAGGAAGGAGAAAGGTGGAGAAAATGGGAGACAAAGAAGACCTCTGGATGAGAGAAACAGATGAGAGAATGATAGAAGAGAGGAGAGAGGGAAGTAAGAAAGAGAAGGAAAGGATGAGACAGAAGAGAGAGAAAAGAGAAGGGCTGAGAAGGAGAGGCAGAGAGGAAAAAGAGAGGAGACACAGAAGATGGGAGGAAGGAGAGAGAGAAAGAAAACAGAAAAAGAAGGATAGAATGAAGAAAGGAGAGAGGAATGGAAAACAAGGTGAAAGAGAAAGAGAGGAGAGAAGTGGTGGTGTGGCCTTTGAACTTCACAGAGATTTGCACATATCTGCAATCTTCCTGTTTAAAGAGGGTTCTCTGATTTGGGGCTCATTCTGCCAACACATCAGTGAGGAGATGCAAAGAAAGTAGCTGGGATCCCAGATCCACCTGAACAGTGCAGGGTTTTACCCAGAGGACACTTTAAAAAGTAAGATTCAAATGCTGAGAAGGGATTTCTTGGAGTAAAGCTTCCTTTAAAGACATTGGGAATGTATGCTAAGCCATATAACTCTCATAATCATGGCCTATTTATTTCTGTTGTTTTGTATTGTATTTATTGTTATAAGAGAAAGAACCATTTGTTGGACTGAAAGGGGGAGCTGTTGGGGGGAAAAGATATACCTTAAACTAAAAAAAGGGGGAGGTAGAGGATGGGGAGGTTGAGGAGAAAGAGGGTGGAAGGGTGGGATTGGAGGGGGGAGTAGGGAGAGGATTGTGATTGAGATGTAACTTGAAGAAATAAAAAATAAATTATATATATATAAAAAAAAAGAATTAGGACCAGGAATGATGGCTTACCCAAGTAATCTCAGCACTAGGGAAGAGGAGGCAGGAAGGTTGGTGTGAGTTCTCACCCAGTCTGGCCTACATGGTTAGCCTCTGTGTGACACACAAATGGATGAATAACTGGAAATTTAGGCAGAAGGTTGATAAAAGCTGCTTACAGGTGGCTTGAGCCAGCCATGACCCTAAGCTGTGGTCCAAGGAGTGGACAGGGAAATACACATGAGACAAATAGGAGACTGCATGATACTCAACTGAAAATCTTCCAGACAAAATTTAGAGCAATTGCTAAGCCCAAGTGCCCTTTGCTCAGCAAGAGGAAGAACAAATCTCCCTCCTAAATTGGGTACTAAGCGTTTCCCAGCTGTAAATAAATAGAAACGAATGACTCATTTCTACATTAATTTGCCAAGTCATTTTTCTTCCACAGCAAAGAAAATTGTCTAGTCTTGATCTTAAAGTATTTTCTGATTGCTCAGAGAGAATGTCAGAGACAGAAGAGAGTCTCTGCATAATCCCTGTGATGAAAATCCAAAGCAGCAGTGTGCCAAACAGAATCCAGCAGGCATCACTAATCTAAATCAGAGCACGCATCAGGCATCTAAGAATTTATTTTCCAATTAACACTCAAAGACTTATACAACAAACAGGAAATATGTTGTAATAACCTCAGCTTTGGAAACAACTGTGGATTTGGTTTAGTTTTAGTTTCCTGGTAAGAGGGTATAGGTCAGAGGTTACACAGCACGGGTTAATTTAATTCTATAAGAATAGCAAAATAATATCTGATGTTTTGAATGGGGAAATAACACTGCATTATCTACTATATCACATTCCTGCAAATTTGTAACAGAGGGTCAGATTCAGTTCTCATGCCCAAACCAGTCTCAACCACCCGCCTTCTGCAAATACAGTTTATTGGGAAATAGTTACATGCCTTTGTTTACATACGTATAACTGCTGCTTTCCTGCTACAAAGTCAGACCTGAGTAGCAGACACCAGACAGTAGAGTCTGCAAAAACCTATGATACTTACTGTCTCTTCCTTAAAATACCAGGTCATGGACTCTTGTCCCGAAGACATACTTTTCTGTATTTCAACTGCAAAAATAGTCTAGGACACTCAAACAGTGAAAAATCACAGGGCTCCATTATGCAGATGAGACTCTCCAAGGTGAGTGGCCTTGCAGTCAATGCAGTCAAGTTCCAGTGTGGTCACACACCACCCCAGAATCTGGAATCTGTGCAATTCCTTGCACTTTGATTGTGTAGCCAGTCAAATGACCAGCTTTCTTGCTTTGGCTAAGGGACATTAGGTAGAGATGATGCAAGCAAAGGCCTAAAATGTATGTTTGTGCATTGAGGGTACTGACTTCCTGTAGTGCCCTTGCCCCCCTCATCTGCTATCCCAAGGAGGATTCAGAACATTCAATAGCAGAGTCCCAGAATGAAACAGAGCCATGTTAGCAGACTGCCAAGCCATTGAAAATAGTTTTTTTTTTTTTCTGTTTAGCAACTGACTTTGGGATGGTTTGTTAAAGATCACTATTGTGACAATTGCTAATAAATATACTCTCAGGTGACTCTGCAAAGTAATTCAATTCCTCTGCAGCTGGACAGCTGCTAACCTTCTGCCTAAACAAGCCTCTTTGTTACTTCATTGCTAAAAGATTTTGTATTTTTAGGACTAAACTCCAGCGTAACTCCTGCAAAGAGAGGTCCTGAGATGACTATCTTAAAAAGAGCATTATTATTTATTATTCCCTATGTTACTTTGGGGCTGGAGTTCATCAGCAATGAATTAATCATTCTATAAATCAGTAATCCATAGTTTGAAATAATTTGTATTATTTGAGAACATTATTTTTCTTTTACTTACTAAATGCAACCAATAGGAAAGTTTAGAATTGAAAATGACATTTTAAAAACTGAAGTAAAATTTTACTATGCTGCCAAAATTCAAACTATTGTGTATAGCCATAGCAAAGTTCCCCTAGAGTAAGATAGTACACCTTCTGCATTTTGGGAAGAAAGATGACTGATTATTTTTTGTTGTTGTTGTTAATTTCATCTGCTAAGCCAGATGCAACTTCCTTGAAGATGAGGATCAATTTTCATGAAATATTCAGTTATTGGTGGCCTCAGGCTCACCCAAGGAGATACTGTGAGATACAGGGGCCTTTGTTAGAAAAATAAAATCATAGAAATATTTGAAATACTTCTCGTCCTATATCATCAATTTTCATAATTCATATTAATGCCTAAGAGTCAGAGAGTTTCACATAGCAAAGGAGTAAAGAGGAGCAAAGGTTAGAAGAGCAAGCCTGCACATGAGACAGCAAACAGAGAATCACTTCAGAAAACACATAAGGGACTCACACTGCTCAGTAAAGCTACAATGCAAACTTAATGACTAACTTACAAGATTAGCAAAAATCCCAAATGAACTTTTCTAAGAAAAGGATATACAAATGACATGAATGAAAAAAGTCCCAATATTGGTAACAAACAAATAAAAATTAAGCCCATGATGTCAATCACACCTGTTCAAAAAGGACTGTGTTCAAAAGGAGGAATAATAACAAGTACCAGCAAAGACATGGAAAAGATGGAAGTTTTTATGGAGCTGGTCAGGATGGAAGTCAGAATTGCTGTAATAGAATTGACAAGTGACTCAGCAATATCACTACCGGGTACCAATTTAGAAGAAGAGATATCAGTATTTCAAGCTATCTGCATGCCTGTGTTCACTGCAACATCACTAACGGGGCCCAAACTTCAGGGCTGTGGGAATCTCCAAAAGAGACTAAATGAATGGAGAGAAAAACAAAAAAGAAACTCATTTGTAACAATCCGTAGATGAACTTAGAGAGAGACTATGTAACCTGCGAAAGGCCCAGAACAGAAAAGCAAATACTGCATGATGTCATTTGGGTTCATAGAAACACAGAGTAGAATGGGGATTACCAGAGGTGAGGGTGGCAAGGACAGACAGGAAGGGAGATGTTGGTTTGGGGACACAAGAATAAGTTCTGGGGCTCTGCGGTGTTCTGCTGCATATGATGATAACCATAGTTAATGGTGTATTGCAAATTTCAAATTTGCTAAATGAGTGAATGGGCTACTGTTCCTGGCACTGTACTAGGACACCCAACAGAAACAATTTAAGGTGGGAAAATTTAATTTGGCTCCCAGTTCAGAGGGTTCGATCCATAGACATTAGGGAAGCTCCACCTACAGCAGCAGGTGTGTGTGAAAAAGGAGCTCTTTGTATCCTAGCACATCAAGAAGCAAAAAGAAGATCAGGGTCGCAGCTCCTACCCCTGCGTGGGATACGAGTGGCGCCCTCAGTGCACTGAGCCCCTCCTTCCCCCCTTCCCCCCCTTCCCCCCGAAATAAACCTCTTGCGATTGCATCAAAATGGTCTCTTGCGAGTTTTGGGGCGGCCGTGATATCCTGAGTGTTGGGTGAGGAACTTCTCTCCCCCGGGTCTTTCACTTGGTGCATTGGCAGGAAATTTTTGGCCATCCCAATCTCCACAAGAACCCACTTGGAGGTGAGATTTCTATGTCTTGGGCCTATTTCTGTTGTCTGGTTTGTGAGATTTCTGTCTCTGTGTCCTGGGTTTGTCTCTGTTGTCTGGTCCTGTTATATGGTTTGCGCAAAAGTTAAAAGTTGTCTGGTTTGTGAGATTTCTATCTCTGTCCTGGGTTTGTCTCTGTTGTCTGGTTCTGTTATATGGTTTGCGTTAAAAGTTGGCTTCGCGAAGGTTGTTTTCAGTTTGACAGCCGTTTCTGTCTCATGAGGAGACGGATGGGTGATCAGGCAGACGTGCTAATGGATCAGCGGCTGTAGCCCTGGGAGACGTCCCAGGAGGACAGGGACCCCAGGGACGCCTGGGAGGGTCCCATCTGGGTGCCGGGGAGGATACAGTGGTCCTCTTGAGAGAGGGGACGCGAGAGACCTCCCGGCCGTCTGTTTATCTGAGTGCCAGGGAGGATACAGTGGTCCTCTTGAGAGAGGGGACGCGAGAGACCTCCTGGCCATCTGTTTTTCTGGAGTGGTGCCGGCATTTGAGAGTGAGAAGGATTTTTCGTAGTGTATCTTGTGTTTATGTTTTGTGTTACTTGTGACAATGGGACAGACTGTAACAACTCCTCTAAGTTTGACACTGGATCATTGGACTGAAGTTAGAACTAGGGCTCATAATTTGGCAGTTGAGGTTAAAAAGAGACCATGACAGACTTTTTGTGCTTCGGAGTGGCCTATTTTTGACGTCGGGTGGCCACCCGAAGGGACTTTTGACTGGACCATTATTTTTGAGGTAAAAACTATTGTCTTTAAGGAAGGACCAGGGTCTCATCCGATCAACAGCCATACATTACTGTTTGGCAAGACCTGGTCCAGAACCCACCCCCATGGGTAAAACCTTGGGTGAGAGGAAGGAAGCCAGGCTCCCGAGCCCTGGCTCTCCATGGCACAGAGCCTAAATCAAAACAAAAGCCAGCTTCGGAAACAACACCTTCGGCTCTGCCTAAGATCTATCCCGAGATGGAGGAGCCACCAGAGTGATCGAGCCCACCGCGGCCACCCCCCTACCCCAAGCCACCACAGGCGACCCCATGCCAGCCCCAGCTCTGGCCCAAGCCTGGAACTACAAGGAGCAGAGAGGGGAGGGCCGGCAACTGGCACTCGGAGCCAGAGAGGGTTGAGTCCAGAGGGACCCGATTCCACTGTGGCTCTACCCCTCAGAACGGTCGGGCCCCCATGGACCCACCATCTTTTCAACCCTTACAATATTGGCCTTTCTCCTCGGCTGATTTATATAATTAAAAAACTAACCACCCATCTTTCTCTGAAAACCCTGCTAGTCTTACAGGTTTGATGGAATCCATGATGTTTTCTCACCAACCCACCTGGGATGATTGCCAGCAGCTTTTGTAGGTTCTCTTTACTACAGAGGAGAGGGAGAGAATTCTCTTGGAGGCACAAAAGAATGTCCCAGGAGACAATGGGACCCCCACTACCCTCCCGAATGAGATTGATGCTGGGTTCCCCCTTGATCGACCAGATTGGGACTTCAACACGGCTGCAGGTAGGGAACAGATGACAGTTTTTCCGCTGGACTCTAGTGGCAGGTCTCAGAGGTGCGCTTGGCGCCCCACCAATTTGGCCAAGGTAAGAGGAGTACTTCAGGGTCTTGTTGAGCCACCGTGCGTATTCCTTGAGAGGTTGATGGAGGCCTACAGGCGGCACACTCCCTTTGACCCACCTCTGAGGGAACAACAAGCGGCTGTGGCTATGGCCTTTATAGAAATTTTGTTAGAGAGACAGAGAAAGTGTATCATAAGAGAGAGACTGAGGAAGAGAAACAAAAAAAAGAGAGAGAGGACAGGCGGGATTGCAAACAAGAAAGAAACTTGACTAGGATACTGGCCGCAGTTGTAGGAGATAGAGAGAACAGGGCCTAGACAGACAGGGAACCTGGGCAACAAAAGACCTAGACCAAATGGGAATGGAGAACAGAAACGACATTCACAGACAGGGCATCTTGGTTCCCTGCCAGCCACCATGGAACACCCCCCTGTTACCGGTAAAGAAGCCAGGCACTAATGATTACAGGCCAGTCCAAGATTTAAGACTGTTCTAGATCTAAAGGATGCTTTTTTCTGCTTGAAGTTACATCCTGACAGCCAACCCATCTTTGCCTTCGAATGGAGAGATCCTGACACTGGACTGGTGGGACAGTTAACTTGGACTAGATTGCCACAAGGATTCAAAAAACTCCACTACCCTCTTTAAAGAGGCTCTTCATCGGGATCTGGCCTCCTTCAGAGCTAAAAATCCTCAGCTAACATTGTTACAGTACGCTGATGATTTACTCTTGACAACATCAACTAAACCTAAATGTCTCCAAGGAACTAAGAGTCTGCTGACGGAACTTGGTGAGTTGGGGTATCGGGCTTCTGCTAAGAAGGCTCAGTTATGTAACATTGAGGTTACCTATCTGGGATACACCCTGAGAGATGAAAAGCGATGGCTGACAGAAGCCAGGAAAAAGACTGTCACCCAGATTCCTGTCCCGACCACCCCGCGCCAGGTAAGAAAATTCCTGGACACTGCTGGTTTTTGTAGACTATGGATTCCGGGTTTCACTATGCTGGCAGCTACCTTATTTCCCCTCACCAAGGAGGGAGGAGGGTTCACCTGGACCTCTGAACATCAGAAGGCCTTTAAAGATGTCAAAAAGGTCTTGTTAACGGCACCAGCTTTAGCCCTACCGGATTTAACCAAGCCTTTCACTCTATATGCAGATGAAAGGACAGGGGTTGCCAGAGGCGTTCTTACTCAGACTTTAGGACCTTGGAAGAGGCAGGTAGCCTGCTTATCTAAGAAACTGGATCCTGTTGCAAGCAGATGGCCCACATGCCTGAAAGCTATTGCGGCTGTGGCCTTACTTGTCAAAGATGCTGCTGATAAACTGACTTTGGGACAGTACATTACAGTGGTGGCACCCCATGCCCTTGAGAACATTATCCGGCAGCCCCCTGACTGGTGGATGCTAAAATGACTCACTACCAGAGCCTATTATTGACTGAAAGGGTAATATTTGCCCCCCTTCCCCCGGCCGTCCTGAATCCTGCTACTCTACTACCTGAGGCGGATGATCACTGCCCTGACATCCTGGCAGAAGAAACAGCTTCATGGTTGAAGGGTCGGCTGGAGAATCACCTTGTGGTATGGTTAAAACAGAGGATGGTAAAAGAGTCCTGCCTCAGAAAAAGGACGCGAGTATGTCACCAATTTACACCGTCTGACTCACCTAGGGAAAAAAAAAACTACAAGATATGGTAAGGTCCTCTGACTATTATGTAATTGGACTTTCTGACTTAACAACAGAAATAGTCAGAAACTGCAAAGCCTGTGCTCTGACTAATGCCAGACCTTCCATGTATAACATGAAAAAAAGACTCAGGAGAGATGGACTGGGGGCCTATTGGGAAGTGGATTTTACAGAAATTAAACTGGCTAAATATAAAAACAAATATCTTTTAGTTTTTATAGATACATTTTCAGGGTGGGTAGAGGCCTTCCCTACAAGGACTGAGACTGCCAATACAGTGGCCAAGAAGATTCTTAAAGAAATTTTTCCGAGGTTTGGAGTACCCAAGGTAATTGGGTTTGATAATGGACCCGCTTTTGTTGCCCAGGTAAGTCAGGGACTGGCCACTCAACTGGGGATTAAATAAAAATTACATTGTGCCTACCATCCCCAAAGTTCAGGACAGGTAAAAAGGATAAATAGAATTCTAAAAGAGACCTTGACTAAATTAGCCTTAGAGACCGGCGGGGGGACTGGACAGCCCTCCTTCCTTTTGCCTTGTTCCAGGTCAGGAACACCCCGGAGGCGGTTTAAGCTGACACCTTATGAGATTCTCTGTGGGGGGCCTCCTCCTCTTACTGAGGCTGACTGAATGTTCCATCCTGATGTTGTCCTTTCTAACCCCTTGTTCACCCGCATGAAAGCCCTTAAAGTAGTTCGGCGTGAGGCCTGGGAGCAGCTCAGGGAGGCTTATGAAGCTGGAGACTGGAGCGTGCCTCATCAGTTCCAGGTTGGAGAAACCATACTTGTCCGGTGCCATCGAGCTGGAAACCTTGAGCCTCACTGAAAGGGACCATACCTGGTGCTCTCGACTACCCCCACCACAATGAAGGTAGAGGACATCTCTGCTTGGATCCACGCCTCGCACGTAAAGAAAGCTCCTGAACCTCCTAAGGATGAGTGGAGATTAAAAAAAAAAAAAAAAAAAAAAAAAAAAGACTGTAGACCCTCTTAAGCTACGCCTGCGTTGCAGGTGCTCTCCAGATGGGGAATAACAACCCCCATGCCCCTCAAAAATGTACTTGACAGGTAGCTTCCCAAACTGGGCAAGTCGTCTGGTCAATCTCTAAGGTAGCTCCCTCCCTTTCCTGACTTCTGCCAGCTAGCTACAGTCCTAGAACAGTGGGATATTCCTGAGGCAGACCCCCAGAACCTCCCTGAGAGGGACCCTCGATGAAGACACCCTAAAGAGCTAGAAACAAAGCTCAGTGTGGGAGGCCAGAGGGACGCTGTGGGCTGGCTCAACAAGATTTTTTACATCTGCCCAAGGAAAGGTAGGGACAGGAGTGCGGCTAGGCAGTGTGGAGGATGTTGGCTCTGTTTAACTTCTGGACCCCCTTACTATGAGGGCATCGCCGCGTTGAGTACTTTTAATGACACCACCAACCATGACGCCTGCTCATGACATGAGAAGAACAAAGTGATCCTAACTGAAGTATCAGGGTAAAGGATTTGTTTAGGAAACCCACCTACTGCTTATAAACACTAAACACTTATGCAATGAGACCCTGAGGTCTCCAAAGACTTCTGATACCAGATACTTATATCCTGGCATAGATAGATGGTGGGCCTGCAACATAGGATTAATTCCCTGTGTTGCCACTAATATCTTTAATAATACCAAAGATTATTGTATGTTAGTACAGTTTATGCCTAGAGTACTCTATCTCCCCACAGATGCCTTTGTGGATGAGTTTGATTTCCGCCCCAAGTGATTTAAGAGAGAGCCTATTTCCCTGACTTTAGCTGTAATTTTAGGATCAGGTGTGGCACTGGAACAGCTGCCCTAGTGCAGGCCCCTCAGTACTTTAATCAATTAAGAGTAAGTGCTGTACAGATTTTAATGCTGAAACAGTATCAAGGGTTACGGGGACAAGATAATAATAAATAAAATAAAACAGATGTATAGGTTCTAAGATTAGAACAATGAACTAAAAGGAGTGGGGAATGAAGGGAATAAAAATTATTAAGAGACCCCCTAAGTCGGCAGTAGAGCCAAGCCAGCTGCCAGGTCCCAGGAACTTAGCTGACCATAAAAAGGATGGAACCAAGAATAAAGGTCAATCGGGCCATGGGCCCCCAGGGTTTCAGGAACTGGCTGACCACAAAGTAGATAACAAAACAAGATTAGATTCATTCCTGAGAAAAACAGATGTAGGATGTTTCCCGCTGACTAACTAATGGGCTGGTACATTCCACCTGTTTTCTCCTCCCCCTTGGGTTGTGGTAAACAATGGGCTGGGCTGGTACTTCCCACCTGTAATTTCCCCCACCCCCTTAATCTGTGGTGCTCCCCTATAAAATACTCTACTCTCTCCCAATTCATGGTCGCGACTCCTACCCCTGCATGGGATACGAGTGGCGCCCTCAGTGCACTGAGCTTCCCCCTTCCCCCCTTCCCCCCTTCCCCCTGAAATAAACCTCTTGCGATTGCAAAAAAAAAGATCAGAAGTAGGGCTAGGCTATATGCCTCAAGTTCCACCCCTACTGGCCTACACATACCAGACAGTTCATTCATCCCTATGTTTCCATGGTATCCAGAACAGTGCTGGGGACCAAGGGCTCAAACTCATGAGCATGGGAGGGGGGCATTTTACATGGAAAACAACAACAAATGAATTTTATTCGCCTGGGTTTACTATTAGGCTTCTCATTTTGGAAATCTTTCAACATATTAACAAACGTTGAACTGTTTAAACACGGATGGCAGGGAAGGCAGAGGTTTCCATCAGAACCTACACTATCAGAAATCCACATCTGGATACCACGTATGCTTTTCTTCATTTTCTGTCAGCAAATGCTAGTTCTATAAAACAGTGAGTTTCATCATATTTCCACATAATGTGTTGGTGTACCTATGTCTATGTTTTGTTTTATTTATAAATTCTGCACTTGAGAATTTGCACATGGAGTTAGTCTGAATCTGGCTAACTTCACTTAACATGATTTTTAGTCCCACTCATTTTCCAGATGACAGGTGACATAATTTTATTCTTCTTCATAGTTTATGCTTACCAATACTTCGTTTTATTAATTAATTTATTTGTTAACTGGAACCTGGACTAGCTGATGAAAACAGAGAGTAGAGAGAGCCCAGTTCTTTGCTCATATTAGATGAGACACAAAGACAGGTCAGTGTGCAGGTATATTATCATATCTTATCTATCTATCTATCTATCTATCTATCTATCTATCTATCTATCTATCTATCTATCATCTGTCTGTCTGTCTGTCTGTCTGTCCGTCTGTCCATCCATCCTTCCGTCCGTCCATCCATCTATCTATCTATCATTTCAGAGAAGGGGTTTATTTTGGATTACACTTTAAGAAAGTTTACAATCCACCATGGCAGGGAAGGCATGGTGGCAAGAACATAAATGTCTGATCACATTACATCTATAGTCAAGAAGCAAAGAGGGGACATGGAAAGATGCCAATCTAAGCAAACTCAAGGCCCTCATTAGTGACACATTTCCTGCAGCAAAGCCTCACCTCAAGGTTCAACCCACAGTTGGAGAGCAAATGGGAGCCTATGGGGGAGTGTTCACTTTCAAACCACAAAATGCTGTCTGTCCTTTACCCCTGAAGGATCACAGCCATCTCCTAAAGTGAAAGACATTGCTTTGAACCTCAAAAGTGTCTATAGTCTTCAACAGTCCAAATAATATTCGAAAGTCTAAAATCTCTTCTGAATCTCAAGGAAATCTCTACATTGTAAGCCCCTATGTCAGTGTCTTTGAGTTCAGGAGGCATTAGGGTTTGGAA
>CAJQZJ010033481.1:4047698-4089217 GCA_907164525.1 Lophiomys imhausi | reverse complement strand
TGTTTTATTAAATCAGCCACATATATTTTATATAGCTTTAGACAGATAGCTAGCTATTAACAGATACAGGTTATGTTTATAAGTATCCCTCTATTTTATATGTGTGTGTGTATTTATGAACATTGACTTCTATTTTTGTGAAGTACTTAAGGAAACATACAAAATGTATAGGGAATATATAAGATATTATATTTTAGATAAATAGGATGGAAACATCCATTATTTTGGAGGAGTGACAGGAATCTATTTTGGGGATATAACCATGGCATAAAGGATTGGATCAATTTTCAGTCGTAAATGGACTTCAAATTATGTCTTTAAAATTCATTCCCCGTTCTCTCTTCTCTCCTCCTACCTCCTCCTCTTTCTGTCCTCCTCCCCCTACTCTTTCTCCCTTATTCTCCTTCCTCTCCCTTCTCAGTCCCTTCATGCCTTTATTTGGGTTCATTCTGATTCTCTCATTACTGTATCAAGACAGGTCATATAGAAAAGTACTGCTTGGAAGAAAGTATGCCATTTGCAGTTCAAAGCCTCTACCCTTATAATCCCAAACCCCTCAGAGGTTTCCCCAGAGATGTCTTCAGATTATTCTAACGAGCATGTTTGGAGCCTATGTCTAGCCATGTATTTAAAAGGGTCATGTTAGTACCCTGACCATTAAAAGTGACCAATGAGTGGTTGACAATAATGCAAGGCAACTGGATATTAAAGAGAGATGTCCCAAAACTAAAGGAATAAAGGACATCTCCTCCAAATAACTCCCATTTGCATAGCTCATTACAAGATAGAAAAATTTTCAAAAACTCTTATATTTTCACATTAAAAGGAAAATATGGATGAGGTAGTTAACCCAATAGTCATGTTGATAGCAGAAATAAGTAGTGCACAGTTCTTCCATGGTGTGTATAAGCCCAAATATAACTTCCTAATGTTTAGCAGTCACTAAAAGCATGAAATATAAAGTTATCTAAAAGCTCACATTACAAAATAACAAGTCAAACACTGCTTTTTCTTCATTTGATACTGAAACCTGAAAAAGTATCTCTTATGTCTTCACAACAAAAAGGGGGCTACTCTGTATCATGGCCTGGGAATTGCTAGCTACACCCTACAGTACAAACAACCAACTTCACTTTGTTGACCCACAACACACGTGCCTCTGCATTAGTTACTAGGCTAAATTTAAAATATCACATGTCAAAAGCAGTTGTTGGGGTAGTGTTAAGCATTCTAAATGTTAACTAATTGGTCCTGCTTGCTGTCTGTTTCTTACATTGACTCTGATTGGTTAAATAAAATGCCGAGGCCTGAGATTGGGCAAAGACAGAGAAAGGTGGGACTTCCTAACAGGAAGCCTGCGCTTTAGAAAGAGAAGAAAACATTCCAGCTAGCAGCAGGGAGAAGAAGAGCATTCCAGCCAGGAGCAGCAGGAAGGAGGCACACACCATGGGTTAGAGAAAAGAACCTCATTCCACATGGCCAGGAACATCGGCATATCATGGAGAATGGCAGTCCAAGGGGACGTATGTATATATGGGGTCATATTTGGGTAGTAGAATTAAGAGCTGGCTTAGATGGGCCAAAATTCCACAACTCAGGCCAAGGTTTGTTAAAATCCACGTGGTGTCTCGGTGTGTGCTCATTTGTAATGGCTGCTTAAAGATTAACAACTGCCGAGCCAATTAACAATAATATAAATACTGGGTAAATAACTTATTAGCCATATTTTTTTACAAGTAGTTCTGTGGGGAAGGGCACCAAGTTTGTACAAGATACTGCTCCAGTGGTCTGATAAGACTGAAAGCCCTAATTTAGAGCCTTTGGAACTGATTTTGAGCCAGTGGGTCTTGACTCCCTTGGGAGACACAGTGGTCACCTAAGACTATCATATATATATATCAGATATTTACATTACAATTCATAACAATAGCAAAATTATGGTTATGGAGTAGCAACAAAAAATAATTTTATGTTTGAAGGTCACCACAACTATATTAAAAGGTGACAGCATTAGGAAGATTGAGAACCAGTGATTTGAAATGACGGTTGGACTAAACATCCCTCTGGCAGACACATGTTTCTGATAAGAATTATGCAATAGCATCAAGTTCTACCTCTCCAAGAATGGGTACAGTGCCCCACCATTGCAGAACTGGGTCATGGGCACTGAAATCTTTCTGGGGAAAAGTTGGCACAAAAGTCATTTGAGGCAGCCCATTAGTCTAATCAATGTGCAGATGAGAGGCCACCTGACTTCCCCAGAAAATGATTCTCCAAAGACAGTTTGGTGTCTGCCAACAGAAAGGAAGAAGGGCCATTGAAAACAAGCATAATTTCACAAGTAAGTGTACCTGAGACTTGTTTTCAGCACTTGAGGAAAACACTACAAAGTTTCAACTGAATATAAGTTCCCTGGTAATCGATATCCCAAACATAAAGAAGACTACGATCTGGTAGATTCTAACAGAAACCAGGGAGAGGTCCCACTTAGCAGACCTGAATAACAACACCAGCATCACAAGCATGGCCAGAAATAGACAATCTGAAACATGCTAATTGATGAGTCATCAGGTTGCTGAGGAATGTCAAAATCTTGTTAGACAAGAACAGATGGAGACATTAGGGAAATCTAAGTTTAAAGGCAAGAAGACATAGAACCAGAGGAGGATGTGATAGCTGCCTTCAATGTCATGAAACAGTATTAAACTCAAATTGGACTCTAGGGAACAGAACTATGTAAGCCTATCTAGGTCATGGTATTATTTAACTCAGTTAAAATGTGCGTCAGGGGCATGGTATTCTAATGAGTCAATGGTGGATGATCAGCCTGGGGAGACAGTAAATTAAGTGTCACCAGGACTGGTCTGTCAAAGGATAGATGGCCATTTGTCAAAGATGGCCTTTCAATTTTCTTCCATCACAGGCATTCTTAGGAATTTAGGAGACCACTCATTTATGACTTTATACTTACTGAGTGCCAACTGTGTTCGAGACATTTTATTATGTGCTAAGAATCTAGGATGGAGTAAGATCCCCAAAAGATTCAAACATAATGAAAAACTAGCAATAAGTAGGAAATTGTTGTGAGTTTTGATACATGTTATAAAAGAAAATTGAATAATGTAGCATAACTAAGAGGCAGTGAAGGGCTACATAAAATGTTTCCTACCTAAGTCGTCCAAGTAAAAATTTGCTAGCAGGTGCTTTTAACCTGTAATCTAAACAATATATATTCTCTCTCAAAACCAGCCTTGTGAAACACAAAGCAGGGAGGACGCTGAGGCAGATGGAACAGTAGTCAAATGTCCTGAGTCAGAGAATTGCTGATCATTTTCAAAGACAAAAAGCAGCCCAAGACCATTACAGGAGATAGGGAAAGAGAAGGCTGAGGTTAGAAGCAGGAGCGGTTACAGAATGTTCCTGAAACACAAGCAACTGTCACTTGGCAACAGCACAGTGATTTATTCTTTCGTCCTAAACTATATCCCAGATTTTACATCCCCAGTGTTTGGGAAAGCTGAGCTAATCACAACACCAGAGGGGAGATCCACTGAACTAAGGGTACCACAACACCCTCCCCCCCCACCATGTGACTGTCAGAAATCACAGAACCCAGGTCAGGCCTGTCTAAGCCAACAACATAATCCCAGCTCATTAGTTTGACTTGTTTTTAGAGCAGTCTCCTTTCTCTTAAGACTGGAAACAGAAAGTATGCCCTCGTCGCATTCTCAGACCAGAAAGGGAAGCAGCACCTCTGATTTTGATAAAATTACATGTAACTAAATCCAAGAAAAGAAAAGAAAACCCAATCACAAAATACCATGGATTCACTGGATTCTGCTTCTCCCCAAATCAGCTTCATGACCAGACTTTCAAGTTTCAGAGGTCATTCTGTCTTCTTTATCGCTTAAGCCATTTGTAGTGGTTTTCTAGTCTTTTGTGTGCAAAAGACCCTGATTAGTATACAGTATTATGAGGATATGAGTATATGAAGATTCAAACTTATCATATGAAAAAGGGAACACACTAGAGACCTTTTGAAAAGAAATTATCTTATTAATATTTTTAATACTCTAAATAACCTTATCTTGTAATGATCTACTTTTTTATAGTAAGTGTTCCAATGGGCATTCTATTCCTTTGTGTGTTTATGTTCTGTTGTATTTAGTCACATCCTCTTTTGTCCTTTGATTAAAATCGTAAGATATTCATATATAGAAGAATGAAGGTAATCCCAACCTCTAATCAAACAAAAATCAATTTCAACTATTTTAGAGACCTTAATGAACTTCTGAATTTATTAGCAAAGATTCAGGTGCTAGATTCCAGTACAATTCCGTATGGGTGGCACTCATAGAAGTGACCTCATAAAGTAAATAGTCAAATCCTATCAGGAGATGCTGTGCAGAGATATCCATATTGTTTCCATCTTCTTGGTGGGAATATATCATAACAAAAGATTCTCCGTACTCTGGGACTGCTCTTTCTTCAACCCTGTTCTACTTTTAAATGAATGCCAAGCTATAGTATCATAGTTTTTGCAGGAGTTGGAATACTGGTGATCCTTCTACAGCAAATTAAAAGTATTAATATCCAATAACAGCCTAAACGGAAGAAGACAAAGAGAATTGGACACATAAGCCATTCTGGCTAGTTAGGTGGATAAAGAGACAAGCAGCCCCATTAAAGATGCATTAAATGGCCCTTCCAAGTATAACATCACCTTATTAAGGATGAGCAGAAATGCTATGTCTGCAGAATTCTGATACTCGTTTGTTCATCCTGATATTCCGTTAACTTCATTTGAGCCATAAAAGGTCCCTTGCTCTTCACAAAGTAACAATTTTATTTCTCATGTTTGTCACAAAATACAGAGAGTAAAGCATCACCAATGAACACGTCAATAAGTGAGACTGATTTACTATCCAAATGGTAAAACAAGGAAATTCTCTCAAAGTCTTGCAGGGCAAACCTCCAAGGTCATGGTGGGGCACACTTGCTTTCTGACAGACCTGCCCTTATCCATATGTTTTTACATGGACTTTTTTCTATATGTGCCTGTGATTATGAGATCTGCTTGTTTTCCTGCAAGTACACCAACCAGTCCTGTTGAGTAAGAGTCCCCTTCTGATGACCTCTGTCGTGCACTCAATGATGACCATTCATGTTCTTCAGCTATGTATCAGAAGCCCTAATTTCTACTGTGATGATTTGTAGAAGGAGGGACTTTGGGAGATGGCTAGTTCTACATTATTTCACAAAGGTAGAACCTGTGTGATGGGATTCACATCATTAGGAAAAGAGGAAGAAAGAATAGTGCTTCCTCCCCACTCTATGAGGACACAGCAAGAAGGCAGCCATGTGTAAGCTAAGAATTAAGGGCTTCAGGTAAAGTGCATCTTCAGTTACTGGAGCTTCCAGTACAATTAGAAATAAATGACTATGATATAATGTTACTGCAGACCAACCTGATGAACAAAACCTCATTTTATCTTGTCTCCTTAAAGTACTGGTAAGGCTTCAACCCAGGTGGTTTAGTGGAACACATTTCAAACCACAGCAGCCACTAAGACCTAAATGTCTATCTTCCAAATAGTAGATCCCAAACCTATCTTCATGGCCACTGACTTATTACTAGGAATCTTTATTCTTTATCTAGACTATTGCCGAAACTTCTAAAACAGTCGATCTTTAGATAACATTGCATCGTGTTCCAGACACCTTCAAAAATGACACTGCCTAAACATTGTCTTTGCACTACATTCTCTAGCACAACATTCAAGCTCCTCACATGGCAGCCAGTTGCTGTGATCTGAGTCTACCTGGCATCCCATCTTCATTTATGTTGACAGCACCATACTCTTGTTGGAAACCAATTCCTATGAAGCCACGTGAAGTTCCCTCTCAATTCCTCTGCTTGGATGCTCAGCCCTTCTCATCTCTCAAGTTTATTGGTTTTCCCTCAAATTTTGAAGCTAGAGTCATTAACGTAGAAAAGTCTTTCTGTTCCATAAGTAGGTGTAGCCTTTCTTTCTCAGTGCATTCCTTTAGCCCATTCCTACCATTCTACTCTTATAGTATCCTACACCTCTCTTCTTACACTATAAACATCTTGGGTATAGAGAACTGGACTGATTTTTTTGTACCAATATCTCAATTATATCATTGAATTAAATTGCTAGAAACATAATAGTATACAAAGAGCACACATTACAAACATTCCTAAGCAAGTGACTACTGTCCAGAACAGTGAAAGAGAGCTGATACATAATGGCCTTTAGCTATTTGCAGCTGCTATATAGGAGATTACCACCCCCAATGCAAACACAGACACACACACACACACACACACACACACACACACACACACACACACACACACACACCATTCCAGCGGAGATTCTATAACATGAAACAAGCTGAACATCTTAAAGGGCAAACTTCACCAATTTCATTTAGAAAGTCATTCCAAACCCAAGGCATTCTTCAGGAGAGTTTTGTTCTTTTCCCTCTGACACAGAAGTTATCTCAGACTGTAAACCTAGTCATTCTGGAGAGGATAAATGCACAAATGTGTTGCAGAATCCTAAGGCAAAATAAGCTGCAATAAAGCCACCGGGCAAGGTTCTGCCTTCAAGCCCATTAGCCTAGTTACTTCTAATAGCTTCCTTGATCCTTAGCCCTCACCTCAACTGCAGCCCATCTGATCCATAGTCCTAGTAGCCCCTCTCTCCTCTAGGCTCAGAACAACAAAGCAAACAAGCTAAGTGGAAGGTTGTCTTCTCCCAGAGTTGGCATGAAGATTCTTGCATCAGCAGGACACTGGTCATATGACATGTGCCTCGTCCAAATGAAGATGTACTGTGAGTGTAAAGTACATTCTGACTTTCAAAGGCTCTGTTGTTATTTTTAAATAAAATAATGTAAAGGGCTGAGGTATAGTTAAGTTGGCAGAGTTGTTGCCTAGCTTGAAGGAAGCCCAGTGTTAGAACCCTAAAACTATATAGACTTGGTGTGGTGGCATATGCCAGGAGGTAGAGGCAAGAGGATCAGAAGACAGTCTATGCAAATTGGTCTCAAACAAACAAGCAAATAATATACAATACCTCACTAGTGATAGATTAGCTTCCTGTTAGATAAGATTTTGTCATAAGAATTAAATAAAATATTTTTAAAGTAGTACTTTCTATTCAAACTTTGACTCATAAAAATTGAAAGATGGCTCTCACTTTATTTTTGCAATGTCATCCTGTGTGGGAGGGGAGAAGGAGAGGGAGTGTGGCGTGGGTGGCAATTCAAGTAAGAAAGGATGGAGGTGACAGAGGAGATTGCCCAGTGGAAAGGAAGGGTGCCTGGGGACAGAGAAGATTCCCTGAGACCAGCTGTTCAAGCTGGAGTTCTGGGATTTTTGGCTTATATAAACTATTTCTAAATAAAACTGAAATAGAAAATGCTAGTGTGTGTGTGTATGTATATAGGCTAAGAAATGGGTTAAAAAGAATTAAAGTGCTAAATCCATGACAGTGCTACATGTTCAAATTAAATAAGTTATTTAAAATCAAAATGTTGCGGCTAAAATTATTTCTTTCCAAAAGTGACTACAATAATGCATGCATATGAAAAAAAAACATGACCTTTCCGTGTGTTGCAGAACTAAAGCAAAACACAGAAATAGTAATGTCTAAGTTCCCTTTGTTTCTATGAAAACACACTATCAGTCTAGTTTCTTTTTGCCTTGATATAAAATATCCATTGCTAAAGGCTTGTAAAATATTCATAAATAAATTACTTTTCCTGAAAGCTCCATTTGTTTCCCTTAAACAAAAGAATGGGATATTTCAAATGTGGTGATCACACACAGAGAAAGATGAATACCTGTCATGGAATATCAGAAAAATACAAATTGCCAAACAGAGTCTAGTGCATCTGGGAAAACCCTGTTCCCCTTTGACTGTAACACAGAAACAAAAAGATACACATAACGAAATTGAAGAACCCTGAACAGTGAAGAGTGATTTAAGATGAAAAAATCCTTTCTATTCTGAATGGTTAAACCAGAGAACACCCTATCAGAAAAAGGGTCAGAACAGCCATTTACAACAGGATCTGATGAAATATTAGCTGAAAAAAGTCTCCAAGCAATGACTGGTAACAGTGGCCAGCTGAGGACACTTGAGTGGGTCCCATGAAGCTTAATCCCACAGGTTGTTTTGTTTTGTTTATAGTCTAAGTTCTTTCTGGAGTTTTCACTTCTCCTTATTTTAAAAGGGGGTTGGGAGGCAGATCTATCTAGACTTCCTTTGTACTCTTTAATAGTATGTGTTTTCCCTTAATGATATCCTAATGGGAAAAAAAATGGAAAGATGTAGTTGCTTGGTGATGTGGGATTACTTAATGGGACATGATGTGCCTTGAGAGAGTCCTAAAGACATTAGGAATCACTACCATTATGCTTTCTAGGTAGTGTAAGTAAATTGCTGGTAGAAGCTTAAGTATGCTTCTTAAGAGAAACCATCTGATCCAAAGTATAACTCCCCACTGAACAGGTGAATGTTGTCTGACTCATAAGCCTAAATACAATAGGTAGCTATGATGGAGAGGGGAAAGGAACCCTTACAAGCTCCAGGAGAGTAGACAATTGACACAGTTTACTTTTGTGTTTCAACCAACAATTAAAAATATGTCAGACTTATGTGTTGTTTTGTTCATATAAAAATTCACATTGAATTCTGTCTTGTGCACTGAGTCTTACGTCCAACTAAAAAACAGTTGGTTACCCCCATAATATTCATGTCACTACTGTACCAATGGACATATCTTACCATGTTGGTAATTATTATAGTTCATAGTATTCACAGGTAGATAAGAGTTTACTTTGGAAATGTGCATCCTGGAAGGTTGTCCATGCTACAGTGGACAGTGGTCTTACACCCACACACATGGAAATAGGACTAATTAGACTTAATATGTTAAAAAATAAACATGACTGAAGTTGGGAGTGATTTTACCCAGAGAATGTCTGAGAGAAACTAGAGAAAAGAGAGAACTGATATGATCAAAATACATTTATGCATGTATTACATTCTCAAAGAAGAAACTAAAAATCTCATATTGAGGATGATTTCTCCAAGGCAGTAGTGAGTAGTGATGAGATCCTGTGAATTCTTCTCTTGAGAGGTATTAATGCCTTTATCTCATGGGTGAGTTATATCTATCAGGCAAGACTAGTTACCAAGGAGGTGGGTTATTATAAAATTGGGCCACTGCATATGCCTGGCCTGTTCTTTACATACTCTGTGTCTCAATCATGTTGGTACACAGCCAGAAAGCTCATACTCAACACCAGCATCATATGCCAGGCATGGTGGTGCATGCCTTTAATCCCAGCACTCAGGATCTCTGTGAGATCAAAGCCATCCTGGTCTACAAAGTGAGTCCAGGACAGCCAGAGATACACAGAAAAACCCTGTCTCGAAAAACCAAAAAAAAAAAAAATGAATACCAGCATCATGCTATTTAGACTTTCAGGCCACTATAATCAGGCTTTAGGAACATCTCTTTCCTTTGCAAGGCTTCTAGTCTCAGATACTCATAGCATCATAAAATGGGATAAGAATTCTTTTTAATTTACGTTTTTTGAGAATTTCATACATGAGTATTGTATTTACATCATTTTTACCCTACCCTCTGTCCCCTCATAACACCTCTCATCTCTCCCTACGCCCTCAAATATGCATGAACATACATATATGTTCTGCTGAGAGTGTGCGGTTGGCAAATATCAGGCAGGTTTTGACTAGAACTGAGGCTTGAGATCAAAGTGTCATTCATGAAACTATATTTGATTGCCATCAATATAAATTCCTAAGGCAATTAACTTACAAAGAGAAAAAATACATTTTTGGCTTACAATTTTTAGAGTCTTTTGTTTAACCATGTTGTTTTGGTACTTTTATCAACGAGCCCAAGAAAGTCAGTATATATGGCAGAATGAACCTTGTCACGCAGGAAGTCAAAGAAATGACAGAAAGAAGCCAACGTCCTATTGTGCCTTTTGAAAGGCAACTCATAATAACTTAAGAATATAATACTTGTTCCCGCATCTTAAAAAGATCCATTATCTTTGAACCCCTTGTGGAATTCAACATCCAAACTATAGCAGAATCTGATCAGACCACTTCTAAATTAAGATCCACTTTCTTGGTCCATATTCTGAAACACTAATTCGATGTACTCCTAATATGTTTATGTTCTGCTTAATTACAATCAGGTATGTTAAGTTTTACTGTTAGAAAACCAAGGACATGTGGTTTGGAGATACAAGTAAAAAGCTTCAGAAAGGTTTGTGTGGCAATTATCTTAGTGATCAACTGGGAGTCAGAGATCTAGACAAACCTCTGAAGAATTCCATTGTCAAAAATATTACTAATCATTCTCACAAGCTCAGAGAACAATGATCACATATGGTTCAATTCTTAATATTTTATTTTTTTCTATTGAAAAGAAAGACATAGAAAAGTTGGATTTTACTGCAAATTAAAATAATTTTAGTAAATGCAGATGAACAAAATATGCTGCCCACTCAGTCCTATGCCAGTTAACTAGAAGTCTGAATGAAATCTATATACAATAGATGGCTAAAAGTTTATTTTTTCCAGATGAAAATGAACACTACACCATCTAGGAGTCATGGTGAACCACACTTGTAAATCCTATACTTAGAGGAAAGTCTGAAACAGCAGGGCAGACTTCAGTTTGAGGGCACATAGTGAGGTCTAGGTTGGCTGGGCTTTAGAACGAGACTGTTTCAGAAAACAGACAAACAGAAAAAAAACAGACAAAGCAAGACTATCCAAGAGTGACATCACAGACTACTACAGTCTGAGACATAGGGCGACTAAGAGTCAAAAAGGAGAACAAAGAGATGTCAAGATGACAGGACCATGTTCTGCACTTAAGTGATTATTCATCTACATGAAAGCAAATTTGCTAGAAAAATAAAACAGACCTCCTATAAAATGGCCATGCATTGCTTAAAATATTCATGTATCTTTTTAATTGACTCACACAACTTTTTTGAACCTTATTTAACATTTACACCTATTCTATGAGATGACTATAGCATTGTACTCATTTTAGATACAAGAAAACTGAGCCACAGCAGGGGTCAGCTAATTGTCTCAGGGTAAGCAATTGCAAACAGGGTTTTACACAGCAGACTGGCTCCAGAGTTTGTATTAAAGTCTTATGTCATACTGCTTCTCAAAAAAATTAAAAGTAATGTTATTGAAGAGCAGAATCTCAGAAATATGAATTCAAAATTGAACAGCTAACGTACATAATCAATTTAAGATTATGGCTTTCATTTGAGGCAGAGACAATTTGCTTTCTTGTGTCTCAGCAAGAACCACTGTACCAAGAGTTATAAAGAGAAGTGCATGTACTCTGTCAATCATCTGTGTGAGCTTGCAAAATGTAGAAGTTGGTGGCAAATATTTTAATTCATTCCATATTGTATACTTATGCTTCCACACTCAATGTTTGGTGTAATATGCTTGTATAATTTTCTATTGCAAATAAATAGATATGGTACTGTATTTTCTATTTGTGTGGGGAGAAAAACTGAAAGGGTAAATAGATATTCAGATTGAATGAGTCAGCAAAGACAAGGCAAATATTCAAGAGGCTGAGATTTTAAAATGTTATTTTAGTGTGCATATTGCTAATTTAATGACTTTCCCCAAAACCTTCATGGGTGACCCACTGGCCAGGGTATTTTCAAGTTATAACATCTTTAATTCTAACAGTTTTTACATCACTTCCCTTCAGTGTCTTCTTTACATCACAGCCTGCTGGATATTGCCATCATCTGGAAGTAAGCCACATAAGGAATCTCAGGCTCCAGGATCCCAAGTTCTCTACAATTTAATCTCCTTTCACATCTTCACCTCCCTTGCTCCTGCTCTCACTTCTCTTTCCTTTGTAGGTGTTACTCCCACCCATTGTTCTCCTCTGTGTGACTACTTAGCCTAGATAAGAACCACACAGAGTCTGTCACTTACACTCATGTCTCTCCATCAGACACAACTCCCTGCACAGGGAAGCTCAGTCCTAAAGACAGTCTCTTCTATGACAGTGTGGACAACTGTTCCCTGTGAGGTAAAGTCACTTGCCCCTGCAGCTGGGTTTGGCTCAGACATTCACTTTTCCAATTCCAACTAGATCTATAACACTCCAAATTATTTTTTCCAATTCTGGGGAGATCCTATCCCTATATTCTCACTGTTTTTGATTTTTTATTCTCTTTCATTGCCAGCAGACGCCTTAGTCCCAGTGCAACTCAGAACCCTCAGTCTAGTACCTGCTGACCTAATGATGAACTTCCATTATGTGGTATATCATCATTTCTTCCATCATCTTGACTCTTGTTCTTTCCAAAGTGAGAACTTTCCATGTTAGCTAACACTGAGAACATTTTGTTGGTCTTCAGCCTCTGACTTGTTACTGAAATCTCACCTTAAGGTCTTCTACTGTATCCTAGCCAATCATTTGTAAAGTTGCCTCTTTCCTCCCCTCCTCATATCCTTAATTTTTTTCTACCCAAAGTCTTGGAAATTTTTATTTATACCATCTGTCTTCATTTCTTGATCACCTACCCACACTCCACTATGTATCCACGATTTCTGTTCACTGTCCCCTCGTGTACTCAGCTGAGCTCACAGCGCAGTCTTATGTGCTAAACCAAGCACCCTAAGGCAAGAGTCACAGTGCAATGCTACATGTTAAGCTAAGGCTCCGACACACTCTGACTTTTGTGCACTGTCCGTATCACATCCTTAGTGATGATACTACCTCATCACTACCTCATCATGTGATACGATCCTCAGGGTGAAACCAAGGCACATTGAATGACACTTGACCTCGGAGTCTTCAGTTCCTTCCTCCTTCAAACCCTGGCCTCCTTCCATTGAAACAATATACTACCACTGTTTTCCCTACCTTTTAAGGTCTCCTCAGTTTCCTTGGCTGTTTTGCTCTCCTCCTTAATCACTTACATGCTGATTTGCCTTGGGCTCTGGTCTGTGTTCTCTCTGATGTAATTTTGCACATTTCTACACTTGTTTTGGTGCTGGGAACTGAACACAGGACCTCATGCACAGTGACCTTGTGCCCTATCACTGTGTTCCACATTCAAGGACAGGGCATTTTTAAATGACACTTTTATCTTGACATCCCCCAAATGCTAATCTCCATGCCCAGTGTCTCAAAAGTTTCAGCCATGGGCATCTAATCAAGCCCTGATTATTTCCAGCAGAGTTTCTAAAGCTGCCTTCATCCATCTGCCCAAACTGAACAAATAACATCTGGGCAGTGAAACTGCCAATCATCCATGTCCTTGAGTCAGAGGCTGAGAGTCAATCTCTGAAGACTTCTCTCTCATCAGCAACTAAACCCACTGGTCAGTCTCCAGTACTGCTTCCTTCACCTCAGACCAAACCTTCCTTCTCTTTCCTCATTGACTTGATTCAGGGCACTCTCTTACCTAGAACAGTGCATTTGCTGTTAGTATGAATTTTCTGCTCTAACTTGATCACAAAGCCTTCCGAGAAAGGTACTAACAACCAAGTCCTTCAAATTCTTCCCTATGTGCAAGATCTTCCATGATATGGTATATGATAGGCTGAGGACCTGGAATGAGGACCCAATGGACCATGTGCTAAGGTTTGCTGACCAGGCTGTGATAATCCTGGGAACTAATGTGACTTGTAGAAGTTGAGGGCTAGTGGATGAAACTAGGTCAATGAGAGAATGGCCTTGGTGATGGGCTAGTTAGACTCTGGCATCTGGCTATGCTTCCTTACTTTTGAGTGGCACAAATTCCTCTCATGACCAATACTGCTAAGAGATACTACCTCATCACAGACCCAATAACCACAAGGAAGCTGTTCGAGGAACCAAAGCTCCAACACTTTGAGTAAACCTTTTTTATTTTTATTTATTTATTGGGGGGGGGGTTGAGACAGGGTTTTTCTATGTATTCATGGCTGTCCTGGACTCACTTTGTAGACCAGGCTGGCCTTGAACTCAGAGAGATCCTTTTTTATTTTTAAATTTATTGCTTCATGTATTTTGCAGGAGTGATAGAAAACTTACTGCATTAGCAACTGTTCTTCTTTTTGTGATGAAATACCAGAAAAATAAATAACTTTAGGGAGGAAAGGCTTATTTTGGGTTTGAGAATGTAGTCCATCACATCAGAGGAGGCATTTTGGCAAGAGCTTAGGTTGCTGGTCACATTACATTTGCACTTGGGCAGCAGAGAGAGCACTCAAGGGCTGCCTCTTTGTTCCCATCTCCTTTTTATTCACTCCAAGATTCCAACGAACATTTGAAGTGGGTCTTCCAACCTCAGTCAGCCCAGGCTAAGAATCTCCTTCACGGATATGGACAGAGTCTGGTCTCCTGGGTGATTCTACAGCTTGTTAAGCAATATTCTTTTATTTAAATTCATTTATTTATTGCTTCAGGTTACATCTCCATCATAGTGTCCTCTTTCCACACATCCCAGTCCTGCCCTCCCACCCTCTACTCCCTAACCCTTCCATCCCACTCCTCTAGAGTGGAGTGTCCCTACATAACAGTCCCCTGCCCCAGTTCAACAGTCATATGAGGGCCAAGAGCCTCCTCATACACTGGAGGCCTACAAGGCCGCACCACTAAGGAAAAGTGTCTCATTGACAGGAAAAAAAAAGTCTATGTCCATGTTCCCTTTGGTGCATTGGTTGTAGTATAGATATACTGTACTATATGGTTAAAATCCAGCTATAAGTGAATAGATGCCATGTGCATCCTTCTGAGACTGGGTTAGCTCACTCAGGATGAGCTTCTCTAGTTCCATCCATTTGGCTGCAAATTGCATAATTTCATTGTTCCTGATAGCTGAGTAGTATTCCATTGTGTAGATGTACCACAGTTTTTTAATCCATTCTTTGGTTGAGGAACATCTGGATTGTTTTCAATTTCTAGCTATTACAAATAAGGCTGCTATGAACATAGATGAGGAAACTACCTTGTGATTTGGTGAGGAGTCATTTGGATGTATACCCAGAAGTGGTATGGCTGGGTCCCAAGGCAGAGCTATTCCAAGTTTTCTAAGATATTGCCAGACTGACCTCCATAGTGGTTACAGAAGCCTGCACTCCCACCAGCAATGGAGGAGGGTTCCCCTTTCTCCACAACCTTGCCAGCATGTGCTGTCATTTGAGCTTTTGATCTTAGCCATTCTGACAGGTGTGAGATGGAATCTTAGAGTCCTCTTGAGTTGCATTTCTGTGATGGTTAAGGATGCTGAGCATTTCTTCAAGTGTCTTTCAGCCATTAGGAATTCTTCCTTTGTGAATTCTCTGTTTAGCTCTTTCCCCCATTTTTTGATTGGATTATTTGGTTTCCTGGCATTTAATTTCTTGAGTTCTTTGTAAATTTTGGATATTAGCCCTCTGTCAGACGTGGGGTTGGTGAAGATTTTTTTCCCAATCTGTAGGCAGGCGTTTTGTTCAAATGACAGTGTCTTTTGCTTACAGAAGCTTTTCAGTTTCATGAGGTTCTCAATTTCATATGGAACAACAAAAAACCAAGAATAGCTAAATCAATCCTGTACAATAAAAATACATCTGGAGGTATCAACATCCCAGATTTTAAGCTGTACTACAGAGCAATAGTAGTAAAAAAAGCATGGTACTGGTATATAAACAGGCCAGTGGATCAATGGAATCAAATTGAAGACCCCGAAATGAACCCACACACCTATGGTCACTTAATTTTTGACAAAGAAGCCAAAACCGCACAATGGAAAAAGGACAGCTTCTTCAACAAATGGTGCTTGTCCAACTGGATGTCCACATGTAATAGAATGAAATTAGACCCATACTTATCACCTTGCACAAAACTTAAGTCCAAGTGGATCAAAGATCTTAACATAAGGCCAGGACACACCAAATCTACTAGAAGAGAAAGTGGGAAAAACCCTCAAACTCATTGGCACAGGTGACAACTTCCTGAACAGAACACCAACAGCTCAGGACCTAAGACCAACAATCAATAAATGGGACCTCCTGAAATTGTTAAGCAATATTAACCATCATATCAACTAAAGCAGCATGTGTGCTTCTGTTTCATTCCTTACTCACTAAAGGAAGGGAGTTCCTGTATCCTTCTCAGACTTATTTCATGGAGCTGCCCATTGAATCTGTCTCCAATGATCAGAATACCATATCTGTTGTCATGATTGCTGGTTGCCTCCTAATATTCTACAAAACTCTTCACATTTCCTCAAGAAAGCCTTACTCAACTCTTTCTATCTTCCTGTGTTTTGTTATGTTTTGTTGAGATAAGGTTTCTCTGTGTAGCCTTGGTTATCCTGGAAACTATCTGTAGCCCAGGCTGGCCTTGAACTCAGAGATTCACCTGTCTCTGCTTCCTGAGTGCTGTAATTAAAGGTCCAAGACACTACTACTCAGCTCTATCTTCCTATCTTTTTATGTTAATTTCTGTCTCCTTGAGATTGGTTGGAAATTTTTTACATTTGTTTGTAATTGCCACACTCGAGTTAAAAGAAAATCTACATTTTTACACAAATGCCTGACAATTTTAATTTGTGTTTATTAAAAGAAAAAGGAATCCTGCAGTTTATTCACATCCAAATTCTCAGAATTTAACAAGAAGCCTAGCAGTTGACAGTCACTCAGTGAACAGAACACCCAATGGACTTAGTCTAATCGAATTTCCCAGCTCAGTTTTTCTCTTCAGAAAGTCTACAAAGATAGATTTCTCTTGCCACACCAAGTTCCCAGCCAATCATCCTTCACTACTCCCACAGGATGAAAAAGAATTCTCCAAGATGTATATGTTTATTTTAGATAATCAAAGAGTCAAGTAGATACAAAAGTAGAGTCTTAAAACCCATTCATTCCATTTTATCATTGTTAAAAAAAACCCTTCAGGATGAATGTTTTCTCTACAATAGATCACAGCTCAATCAGAACTTCCAACACAAGTCATGAAGTCATGTGCCCTATTATTTGGGCAAGCTAGTTCCATTGCAGAGTTTTTATATATTGCCCACAAAGTAGGAAGCTAGAAAGAGCCATGCATTTTGTCACACATGAGCTCTTTGATGCTGCCCTGAGCACAGCTTTCAATCCTAGAGGATAGGTCTGCTAAATCAAAGGCTGCCCCCAAAGGTTGAAAGTAGGATTTCTAATGGGTAAGAACCCTGTTATAATATTTAAAGAGAAAAAGCAAAATGGAAGATAAAGGGTATAAGCTTTGAAGTTATACAGTCTTTAATGCAGCTCTTATCAGTGGTATAATCTCTAGAAATTGATCTTAACCCATGAACTTCAATTTTCCTCCCTAGAAAAAAAAAGAGTAAAAAGACTTAGGTCATTGACTCAGTATGTGTAACTATTGTAAATGAGGTAACGTGATATATCCAGTTGTCTAGAAAAGTTGTAGGCCGTAAATAAGTGTTGATTCCTTTTTCCCCCCTCTTCATTCCAACTCCTAAAGTCTCAATGGTGATGCAGTACAAAAGGACAGAACTACATGTCTGTGCCTTTGTTTTTGTGTTCCCAGTGCATAGGATCATGCCCGTTGTAAAGCAAGTTCTCAAAAGCCACCTATTTAAAGAAGTTAGTAAAGAGCTGTTACTTTTCTGTTGCTGTAATAAAACACCATGACCAAGGCAACTTATAGAGAAAAGTGTTTATTTGGGCTCATGATTCCAAATGGATCGAGTCCGTGATGCATGGAACAGAGGCAGCAGGCATAGCTAGTAACTGGAGCAGAAGAGAGGGTTCAGGCCCTTAACAGCAAGCACAAGACAGAAAACACACTGAGGGTGCCACAAGGCTTTTGAAACACCAAAGCCTGACCCCATCAACATAGTTCCTCCAGGAAGGCCATATTCCTAAACCTACACAAACTGTACCATCAAGTGGGGGGCTAAGCGTTCAGACATCTGAACTGAAGTGCCACAGTGTCATTCAAACCACCACAGGCTTGGAGTGTAGTCAAAGAGAGACTAGTTAGCTTGGTAGGCACCAAGCCCTGGGTATGCTTCAATGAATATTAATTTATTCTTACCTATAATAGCCCTCCACGACCCTCCCACATGCATACCCACAAATATGCACACATACACACATGCATATGCATGGACACACACATACACACACGCACATGCACACACGCACACACCATGAACTCACACACAATACCCCAAACTGAGTTTTTCTTTTTTGAAAACATGTCTTCTAACCTCAGACAGACTTAATGAATGGTCCATCTGGTTAAATAAAAAAAAAATTCTATTTAATACACTAGCAATTTTATGATTTATAAAATACCTGATAAAAACACAATTGCATTTTAAATGTCTGGATTGAAATCCATCTACTCTAAGAAGGTTAAGAGGAACATAAAAAGGCCCAACTGCCTCAAGCCATCTGCCTCAACAGGAAGGAAGCATCACATGAGCCTCAGAAAAATAATTCACAGAGTCACTACAAAATATTACAGTGTAACAAATATAAAAATCGCAGAAGACAAACTGGGGATAATATTGGGATTTTCTTTGAGAAAGCCTATGTAAATGCAGAAAAGCAGGGAAGCAATTGAGGCCAATCTCTAATGACATTCAGATATAATTAGGTAAAAAGCCCCTGGGAATAGATATCTTTAAAAAGAATACAAAGTACCTCATGCCTAAAATATTTTATTCTCAGGCTCATTCTTACAAAAAAAATAAATAAATCATGTAGTTTCCCACTTGCATATTTTCGTTTAATTAAAAAGAAAACTCAATTGATGGAATTCTAATTTGGAGAACCATTTTATAATAGCTGGCCTTAAAGATAAAAAGGAGACTGGGCTTGATAAGATGAACCAGCAATAGCTGTACACCTAAGTGTCCCCAGTGTGAACAGAATGTGCCAAGGTCAACAGTATTTCAAGCCCAGCTTTTTCATTTCCTGCAACTCCCAACACCCACAGAACCTTTCTGACAAGAAAACAAATGCAGACTGCATTTTCCAAAAACATATTTGAAATGGTGTCTCTTGCCCAACCTGTCTTTGCTGGGTCAAGGTTCCGTATGCATTTCGCTTTGAGAAATGGAGTTAGAACTTTAATCAGTGTCAAATGGAAACATACCACCTGCCAAAAACCCATAGCAGGGGCGGGGGGGAGCCTGACAGATGAGTGGCAGTTAGGAAAGAATTGGGATCATGCACCAGATTAAAAATATAAATTTTCTCAAGCACATGGGTGCATGCACTGCCAGACAACAAACAAACGTTTTAGGTAAACCAAGAGTTGTCCTCCCCAGTCACTCCCCACAAGGCGAAGAAAACATTCGGAACTGTGGTGTGACACACCAGGATCCTAGAAACTTCATGAGTAGTTCGAACAGTCCAGTGTTCCACACACCCTAAATCAAACTCATTCCCCTTAAGGAGCAGGTGTCGTCCATACCCACTAAGTCATCAACCAGGGTGACAGTCAAGACTGTGCATGCTCTATATTAGCAGCTTACTTAACTTTTGCCACAGTGCTGTTTGACAGTAACACTATTTCCACTTAACTTATACAAATGGGACACAGAAAGGTAACATAAATTCATTAAGATCTCATCTCCATCTCAAGACTTCTAAGGAAGTCTTACTGTGATCATGGCACTAGGCACACAGCATCATCCCAACTAATCCCTACAAGAAGCACACAAGGCTGGTCTCCACTGACACACAGGGTAGAAATTAAAGATCAGAGAAGAAAAATCATTTAACAAGGTCATTATAGATGAATGGCTGAGGAGATATAAGTTCTCTCTCAAATTCACATGTATTACCATGGACACCATTACTACAGAACATAGAAATGCCAATTAGACACACTCTGCACCACATATAAACATACACATACACACAACTCTTGCATCATATACAAATTATATCTAAATGCATCACCCATACAAATTAACCACATAAATTACACACATATGGCACACAATTATACCATCAAAACACATACAAACATACACACACACACACACACACCACAGATACACATATCACAGACACACCTGTTGGTAGAAATACTTGAGTTATCACCCGAGGAACAGATCCCTACAATTTGATAAAGGATCTTGGTTCTAAAGCTGAAATCATTGGGGAAATGCCTTTGGGAAAATAAACAACAGTGAACTGGCAATGTGTATCTCTCCAGACCAGAAGAACAGGCCTAGATCACCTAGGTTTGAGGAAAATATGTAAATCTGGGTCTTGTGCCAGACCAATCAATTTAGGATCTTTAGATGGGAGTACAGGGTCCTGGGCCCCATTATTAAAATATTCGCCCACATCAGATAACTGAGATATGGGGTCATTTAGCTTTGGCAATTCTTCTGCCCTTCCAAGATGTTTACACAAAAGCAGCATACAAAAACCCACCAGTGTGGAAAAGGCAAAAGTCTCTGCTTCCCTTTGCCGGCTGCCTTCACACATCTAGTCCCTCAAGTCTTTCCTGAATAGCCACTCTTGCTCAGCCTTCATCCTGCCCCTGGTGATTTGCTGGAATGGCCCTGCTTGGTTTTCTTCATAGCATTCAACATTGGCTGGGGCCATGTCGTGACACTAGAGAGTACAGAGTGAAAACTGCCCTGCTTGCTTGTCTCTTCTCACCTATATTAGTTCAACAAGAGTAAGAGATCTGCATGACATTCATCCTTATCTCCCTAGTAACCATACCCAACTTTTAGTTGGTGCTTGATAACTATCTGACTAAATGCAGGTCAAATGAATAAAAATGGGCAGGCCTATTCATTAGGTTTTAGGGAAGCTGAAATAGGAGATACATCCCTTACCAGACAGGGCACCAGCACAGCAGTCAAGCTCAGCCCACGTCTGCCAATGTCTGTGTTCTTAAGCACTGTGTGGCTACAGAATGTGGTTGCCCTTCATGAATACAACCAAAAGTCACTGTAAAACTGGAACAAAAATCAGATGGCTTTTTTCTGATGCTTTTTCTGATGTGTGTGATGGTCAGCAGCACAAAGAAAGGAGATGGAAGGGGCAATACAGCTTCTGACCAAGTGCAGAAAGCATCTATTTTGCAACATGTGAAATTTAAGTTCCAAGACTGTAACATAGCCCTAAGTGCTACAATACAAGGAGACATGGTGTCACAGGGATGCAGCAAATGTATCATTGTGTGTGTGCTTGTGCCCATTCGTGCACAAGTGAGCATGTGTTCAGGAACAAGTGTGCAAACATGGAAGTCAAAGGTCAGCTCTGGGTGACATTCCTCAGGTGATGTCTACCTTGTTTTCTGAGTCTGGATCTCCCATTGGTCTTATAGCTCACAAGCTGAGCTGACTGTCCAGCAAGACCCAGTGAAACTGCCTGACTCTGCCTTGCCAGGACTGGTAAGACAAGCATGTGCCACCATGCCTGGATATTAGACATGTACTTGAGGGGAAAAATTCATGTCCTCATCATTAAACACTTTACTAACTGAGCCATCTCTACAGTCGTACATATACAATTACTTCAAAAGGGGCACTCACTATTCTAACTCAGAAGCTTATGAGTATTCTATTTTGGTAATTTCTCATCAGAAATAAAACACCTCAAAGGAAATTCAACCTGGCCCCCAACTCAATTTACTGACTCTTTACAGATGAATCCACATTATAGGCATACACAGAGGAATGTTCCCTGTAATTACCATTCAGTGGGTGAAAGTTTACTAATAGCCCATGGAGAGAAGCTAAGCCACACTTAAGGAATGGTTGAGGTAAAGTACATAAACCCATTAACCTCTTAGGCTTTGCCATAAAAGCTGATCCTTTCCTTCCATGAATCCATCACCTGAAGAATGCACAACATGCATGCCAAAACCTTGCCCCTCTAAATCCAGTAATTTCTGTTCTTCTAAATGAAATCCCAGTCTCTCTTCCCACCCTATCTATCTAAGTCCATCTGAGGAGCTCAGGAGACTCTTTACACTGACAAACCCCTTGGTCCACATGTACGGCCCCAATCAATTATTTCCTATACCCTGTGTCCTAGTGTCCTTTCTGAAGTTGTCATAAAAAGATCTGACCAAAAGTAACTTAGTGGAGGAAAAGATTTATTTGGTTTATACTTTCAGGTCACAGTCTATCACTGAGGAAAGTCAGGTCAAGGTCTCAGATAGGAACATCATACATGAATTATGGAGGAACTCTGCTTGCTATCTTATTTGCAAACTCATGGTTAGCTAGCTTTCTTATACATCTCAGGAATACTGGCACAGGGGCTGGTGCTGACCACGAGGGCTGGGGCCATCTCTATCTATTCAAAGTCCAAACTGTCCCTCATAGACATGACTACAGGACCACCTGATCTGTTCAATCCCTCAATCTCCCTTCTCAGATGGCCCTAGGCTATGTCAGGTTAGCAATGAAATACAACTACAGCACATTGATTCCATAGCTGGTTTTAGTATTTGACCAAAGCTATCCTGATTTCCCCCAAGTGTTTTTTTAATGTGTGTGTGTAACCATTTACAACAATCTTTCAATTGCCTTCATGACAAAGACAGTGTCAATTTCTGTATTTCTCAGTGTCATCTATTCTCATGAATCTTTTCAAATGGTATCAAAAATGTTAGCATAGCCAGCCTTCTCAGAGGAGGCACAGGAGGGATAAATGCTTGTCAGTGGGGCCTTAGCTTGAAGACAGCTATTTCCACAGCTTAGCTCTCATGTTGGCTTTGACTGCTAATGCCAAACTAATCCCAAAATAATTCATTTTCTAAAGCATTAGGGAAATTGAAGGATAGTCCCACACACAGGCATTTGCTACTAGAGGCAGAAGACCTTGAGAGAACCCCAGCTTGCATCTTACAGCCAGAGGTAAGACAGTCATGAATGTCCCCTGACCCAGTCATCTCTAGAGGAGAATCTCCTTCAGTACATTGCAAGGAGAATTTAGTCATGAAATACCCCAAGAAAACTGATTTAGGGAGTGCCACATACTACATCCCTCACAGACAGACTCAAAATGCTTCATTCAGAAGATGCTAGAAAACCTTTAGTAAATCTAATCTGCTCACCTCACCTTTTCTTACATCCATTAGCCCCAGAGCTATTTTTTTCAATAAGGGGTGTTATACCTCCACAGAAATATCATTGTTGATATGGAGTGGTGTTTCAGTCGATGCATTTAGTGTTGTTTCTGGAAGCCCATGGCACTCCCTGCCTCACTCCCTGAAGCTGGGAAGGTGCCCTTCTGGATGCTTAGAGGGAGCCATGCTTCGCTCATGTTGTTCCTCATGTTCAGAACAAACACCAACGGTCCTCCACTGACTAACACCATTCCATTTTGCACCCATTCCTCTCCTTCTGGGTCCTGTGTTTTGTCTCCTCAGAGGTTCCCTGCTGGCTGGCTTTCAGCTAGAGGGCAGGAGGTGAAAAAAGTAATGGTACCTCTTCCTCTGGCAACCACATAAAAACACCTCTTACAGACTGCCACAGCTTACAGTCCCAGCTCCCTGTCTTCTAGCTGAACTGGAAGTCCTCTTTTCATCCTTCATATTTTATACAGATAAGGGTTTCCTAACTCTGAATTTCTTGATTCAAATCCCTCTACATCCTAAAAGTAGGCCCACCACAGGTCTATTTGAGCAATTTGGGGATAAATTACTTTTTCCTCCTTCTATCTAACTCTTATTGATGGAGCAGGGAAGGAAACCATTATCTATTGATGTCTTCTGGGTTCCAGGAACTATACAAGATAATTGCATTCATGTGTCCTATAATTTGATGTTTGTGACAACCTTTGATGATCAGTATTCTTATCCCCATGAAAGAAGCTAAGAAGCGTGGCACTGATTTTCTTAGCTTGTGTTGCCCAAGAGAGGTAGACACAGATGCAATCAAAGGACATTCAGTCTGTGAACAGATTGATACCCTCTGTGAATCTCTAAGACTCTGAATTAAATCTTGGTGACAGAGTAGAGACAGAAAAGGACTAAACAAAACATAGAGTCAGACACCTTCCCCCCTTCCCACTGTGGTAAATGAAAATTCATTCCCACTTGAAATTCAAATGGATTCATAGGACTGCACACTCATGAGGCTCCTGATCCTGGCATTGCTCCAAGGAATGCTTTATCTAGGACAAGGTTCACCACTAAGGGAGGCATCTTTTCCAGGACATATGTTATTCAATACAAGTAACATATGTGACCCAAATCCAGCTTATTTGCTACTTGCATTGTATCTTCCTGCAGTTGGATAATTAAGAAATAGTTTAGCACCTTCAGTCTTTGCCTTCTCCATGGCTTAGATGGCTAAGGCATTTATATCCTAAACCATGAACAGGAATGTTGTCATTGCACTTCTACATCTGACTTGATTAGAGTGCACAGCCACATCTTGTATTCCTACTGCTTAGGTGATCTCTTTCCATGCCAGTTCTATTTCTAATGACCAAAGTTATCATGTGCTGATCCATTTGCATGTGTCAGGCACCTGACTGGTTTCCATGGCTATGAACTGAGGTTTTATAATTGATTGTCTGGATTTGCAGTCAGTCTGTTCACTTATTAGTTGGACAAGTAGCTCAACCTTTCTAAGACTCATTTCTTCCATCTTAAAAATGAAGGCAATAACAATGTCTACTGGTTTAAAATACTGTTCTGTGCTCTGCACATAGAATGATAATAGTGATATTAATAAACATATATAGCTACATAACACTTGCTATGTGCCTGGCGCTGCTCCAAGTGCTTTATAGTTCCTAGCTCCATTAGTTAACAATCCTTTATGATACATATTTTTATTATTCTTTAGCATTTGTGGCTGAGGAAACCGAGGCTTGGAGAGGTTGATGGGATTTTCCCAAAGATACACCTCAATATTCAGGAAGCCAGGCTTTCGGCGACACAGAGAGAGAGCGCACATGTATAGTGTATGCCGAATGAACCCCTTCACCTCTGAGTTCAGGGCCTTTCACTCTTGATCACTTACAGTGTATTCTTCCACTGGAATGATCATTCCAGCTTAGCATTCCATTCAATTCAGTTCTTCAGTGACTTCCTCCGAGCCTCCAAAGAAAGTGTAGTTCTTGTAATGTACATTGCAGTTTCCCACCTGCTGTGACTGCTTCGTGTCATGCCCCTTGGTCAGTCACTCTAAAAGCAGCAGACACTGAGTCACAAAGACGCATGCTTCCTCCTCCTTCCCCACTCACTCACCCCACTGGGATGAAGTCCCAGTGACAGAGGGTAGGAAGGGAAACCTCACATCAGAGTTGGGGTACTCGTGTTGTCACATAAACCAGTATTCTCGCAAATTTTTCTTTCCCTCCATTATTGACATATTTGAAAACCTAGAACCACACTGCATTGCTTTAAAACAACTCACTGGTGCAGTTTCAGCCTCCAATATGAAAAGTGGTACAAGGATGTGAGCATGCATATACATTTCATGGTCTCCAGTCACCTGAATCAGTTAGAGCATAATTTCCCACAGAGATAAATATGCAAGAAAGCTGTTGGCTTTCCCCTAACTTCCACATGGCAAGAGCTTTCCCGGCTTTGGTCTTCATCATGCCATGCCCTGCAGCCTATCATGGAGCCCACGGGTGCTTCCCTGCAAACACAGGCACTGCTGAACTCTTGCTGCTTGGTTCTTTGAGCACAACCAACATAACCTCATGTATTCTCCACCCGACATCCCTAGTCTTTCATACTCCGTGGTAGCTCAGCTTCTCTTATTTTAAGGTGGTTTGTCATTTTCTTCCTGTCATGTTAGACTTCATAGTTAATTCTTTCCCACTATCTTGAGCCTATTCTTCATCGTCCTCTTTTCACACTTTTGTTACCTATCACTCCCACCCATGGTCCACAGCCTTGTTCCCTACCCTTACACCAGTCCTAACACAGGTCATTTATATCACATAATCAAAACAATATGTCTTTTATTATTTCAAGATTCTCACCCTGCTCTATGCTAAGGCACAAATAGATACTTCATTTCATTGTGTCTTTGTGACATAAAGGCTATATAAAATCAGAAGTCTCTTTGGAAAGAAAACTGTCAGTCTGGGATTTCCTGGCCTTTCATATTGCTATAGACAAGCAGTTCTCCACCTTCCTAATGATGTAATTCTTTAATACAGTTCCTAATGTTGTAGTGACTCCCAACCACAAAATTGTTTTGCTACTACTTTATAACTGCATTTTCTTACTGTTATGAATCATAATGTAAATATCTAATATGAAGGATATCTGATTTGTGACCTAAAAAGGAATTGTGATGAACAAGTTGAGAACCACTGCACAGACCCTTTGCCAGCACAGCCATAGAAGCCAAGAAGGCAATGGGCAAGGATTACATGAATTCCAGTGGTTTGGGAATGAGACGTGTAACTGGCTCACATTCACTCAGCCCCAGGAGAGTCATATTCTTTGAGGTGTGCTGATTTGTTTCCCACCAAAAAAAAAAAAAAAATGCTCGTGAAACTCAGTACCTTCTTTGCTTTAACAAAGAAAGAAACAAATAAGAAATAAAAATCTCCCCTATAATATGTACTTTTATTTGGTAAATATATCTATTTTTGAAGAAAAGAGCCACATACCCCAGATGTTCAAACCTGACATTCTGAATAGCCTTGCTGAAACTCTTTGGTCACAGTACAAAGGACTTTTCATGAGCTTTTCACTCCATATCTTGCCCCAACTTCATACCATCTCTGTCCGTTTTTCCCACCACCTCTCTTTTCTACTCCACTACCTACAAGTTCCTATTCATTTCTGTGGTACAGTACTGATCTTTCTGGTCCAGGCTTTACACAACAGATAGCACACTTATAGGGATTGGAGTGGGTATTGAGAAAGTCAACCGCCTACTATGCTGTGGACAGTTCATTGCCACTCAATTTATTTTTCTTGGGAGGAATAAAAGCTTCATCCTAACAGAAGATCTGACAAGAAGCAGATATCCTTGCTGCTAAAACTCAGAAGGAATGGAAAATGGAGACAGGACTGGTGTTTGTTACACAAATGCGTATGTTACAACATATTCGACCTTTGAGCCATAGCTCTATTAAGAAGTTGTGGGAGAGATAGAGAAATCAAAGAGAGAAAGAAAAGACCATGAAATGGCAACACCATCGTTCTCTGATTGCTACACGCTTGAAGTCTGCCCTCGGCTCCAAGCAACTGCTCTTGCCTTAATCGCCTCCCTTATCATTCTCCTTGGATTTATAAGCCTCGAGCCCTATCAACCATTTATCTTCTCAGATACCTTATTTAAAATTCACAGAAGCATGATTTATCTTCAACACATCTCTGTGCAGTAGGGAGAGGCTGGCTTTTACTTTCTGGGGCTCAGAGACGCTCACTGACTCACCCAAGGTTACACACTGAGACCAAGGGATAAAATACCAACACAAAATAACAATCTGTAATAAACTAAAAGTGTTCCCCACAAAACCCTCCTGCTCAGAGTATAAAGAAAAACCCCACAAGGATGAAGGGAAGTTGCTTGCATCAGATTATGTCCTAAAGGGACAATTAATTGAATATCACAAGCTTGAAGTTTTCTACTGAGATCTTTCTTTATGGTTTATTTTTTTAGAGCTTTGAGATCTCAAATTTGATTTTCAAGATCAGTTAGTAAAGCAAGATTTTTTTCTGCAAATATCTTGAATAGAATTCTTGCATATATGATAAAAGATGAAATAAAATTGAGCCTGTGGTTTCTCAAATGATAAAACTTACTGCTTTTTATCTGTGAAAATGAGATCTTCAAAGGCAGTTCATTTTCTGTTCTCTTGGGATATAGGTAGACTCCTTCATGAGGTCTATAAAATAGTCAGCCATGTATTTTCTCCAACCTCAACAATGGGAAGAATTCTTACATATCACCCTGTGTGACAATCCTGCTTTAAATTCTACCTTGGCCATCATTGATCCATGTAAAACCTACAGCAAGTCCATATCTCTGGGCCTCAGATTTACATTCATAAAACAAAGGAAAATATAGTTAGCTGGCCACTAGTCTTGTAAAGTTACAAACTGCAGTACACTACTTTTTATTACTACAAGAGAAGTATTTCAATGAAGAATTAGCAATACACTAAAGATTTGAACTGAAACAATCCTCATTTCTCTTTTTATGTAATGACCTACACAAGACCTGACCTGAGTCTGTTTTACCAAATGAGGCAAGACAACTATATTAATCAGAACTGTGACTCAAGTATGATCCGAAGCCGGTAACAATCAAGAAGGAGGACTAGTGGAAAACGTGACCAACTCTTTTGTGGTTGGAATAATGTTAAAAACAGTGTTTGTGTGTGTGTGTGTGTGTGTGTGTGTGTGTGTGTGTGTGTGTGTGTATGCATTTGTGCATTTGTGTGAGCCTATGCACACATGTGCCATTTAGGGACCAGAGGAAAACATAGGGTCTTCTTCTATGCCTCTCTGCCTTTCCCCTTGAGAGATCTCTTACTGAACCTGAAGTTTGTTAGTTTTGGGCTAGGCTGGCTGCTGAGCAAGTCCCAGTGATCCTCTAGTCTTTGCCCACCCTCCTAGCACTGGAGTTACAAGCACAGGTGGCCGTCCCCAGCATGTGGGTGCTGGGGATATGAACTCAGTCCCCAAGCTCGTACACTGTGCTGTTACCCATTAAGTCATCTTCCTCATCTCCCACTAAATAGTTGTCACTGTTGTTAAGTTCCGGTGTGCTCAAAGTCCTTTACCTATGACTCTTGTGAATCCTCATGTCGGTTTTCACACCTCACCACTCATGTTCATACATCTAATTTATAAATTTCATTTCCTTAGGTAGACCAAACTTAGCCTTTGAGAGGCAAATGATCTTGTCCATTATAAAGAGTATTACAGTTGCTTTGCTATTTGTTTTTTCCTATTATCAATATCCTGATTTTCATTAGGGGATTCATGCACAGAACCCATGTTCTATGGGTAATAATGAAGTAAGCTCAGGTTCCTGTGGTCCAGTTTCTCAGAGACTATCTTCTCTGTCTGTCAGATCTGGGGGAATAAAATGCTGCAATAGGTGTTTATGTTGAAAATAAATTAAGCTCCCTGCCTTTCATGACAGAAGTCAAAAAAGAAAGATCATCATAAAGCAAAGCAAAGGAGACAGGTCCCTAGTGACCTTGCTTTACTGAGGGGTCAAGCTAAGTCTCCAAATTGGGCTCTGTGTGACCTACATGAGTTGCATTAGAAAAAGTAATTGGGCAGAGTCAAGCGTTTACTGGTGGCTTCTTTTTTTATATATAAATTTATTTATTTATTACTTCAGGTTACATCTCCATCATAGTGTCCTCTTTCCACCTCTCCTGGTCCCGCCCTCCCACCCTCTACTCCCTAACCCTTCCATCCCACTCCTCTGGAGTGGAGTGTCCCTACATAAAAGTCCCCCACCCCGGTTCAGCAGTTATATGAGGGCCGAGAGCCTCTTCATACACTGGGGGCCTACAACGCCGCACCACTAGTGACAAGTGTCTCATTGACAGGGAGAAAAAAAGTCTATGTCCATGTTCCCTTTGGTGTGTTGGCTGTAGTATAAATATCCTGTACTATATGGCTAGAATCCGACTATAAGTGAATAGATGTCATGTGCATTCTGAGTCTGGGTTAGCTCACTCAGGATGACTAAGGTGGCTTCTGCTTCTAGGTTATGGAATCTGAGAGCTCCTACACAAGACTACTCCAAGAGAAATGTACTGAAAGCAGGAGGAACCCTGTACCAGCCACACTTTGAGCAGAAGCTGTCATCTTCCTCAAATTCAAGTCCACAGTACTACGTGTAATAACTCTGTTTGAAGAGACTTTCCAAATTTGCTAATCAGTCATCAATAAAGCATGTCTACTCAACAAGATGTCAAGTTTCGTTTGTAGACATCTCAAACCCAGCATGCCCATCAAACCCTTCAGGTCTCATTTGATTTTGAATATTTTACCAAAAGAATAGGGGCTGACATTGTTTTCAAGAAGAAATTTTAACAGCAGCCTCTGTACCCAAAACAATGTTGAGGTCAAAACAAACACTATATTCAGCTTATGCTGTATACTGATGTGGCTCTGGGTGATAGATGATACACCTATGATTTTGTTCTGGCAGAAGACACATGATCTCTCTACAAGCACACAGGCCATCACCATGGAAATGAACATGAGGTCATAAACACATCATTACCACTGTGTCTCTGAGGCAGGTAATGAGAACACTTCACACTGCAAACATTCCTGAGAGACTTAGGGAGCATTAACCCAGAAATCCCCTGGTACCTAGAAGAGAAAGGCAGTTTATACCAGTTTTGAAGATCTGTAGACTGAGACAGAAATTATACTATTTCCCCAAAAGTTCCAAGAGAGTAGAGATTAATATCATTTGTTCAGAGCTTCAGCTATAGTTGTGTCACTTCAGGATACTATCTGCTTTCCCCAGCACCTCAGAGGGCAAAACACCTTGCAAACCAGACTAAGGTATTTCAAAGCTTCTTCCAGGGGAATCCTTGACACTTCTGCCTGCTTGGGACAGACCTGGTCTTCGTGATTCTAAAAACACCAGGGAAATACGCTGGGCAAAATGTACTGGGTGAAGAAATAAAAGCACCAGAGTCATGGTTTTCCTGACAGGCCCCTCTCTCTGGTCCTGTCCCCTGACACTTTCTCCTAAACCTAAAAGGAATGGCTCCCGTCTTCTTTCACAAAGCCAGCTCATCTACCTGTGGCTTGCCTGCCATGATGTCTGAGCTTAAACACCCTTACTCACCTTCTCCCATCTATCCTTAAAGATTTTATCTAAGAAGTCAGCTCAAAGAAGCTCAAATATCTTTCACTTGATCTGGCTGCCTGCTTCAAGTTTCTCTCCAATTCTTCCTAATCCTATAATGACCAAAGCCTCCAAACTCTACCTTCTGTCCAACTTTCCATCAAAATCTTTCTTTTTAAAATCCTGTTATTGGAAGTAATGGTGCTTCTGCTCTTTGGAAGAGTACCAACAGCACTTCTTGCCAAACTTAATGGAATTTTTATGACTTTGCCTCCTGAGCCTCCATATGATCCATAACACTGCCAACCACCAAGCTTTTTGCCTTTTATTGCTGTCTAGTCTCTTAATTTTATTGCTACTTTCTCTGTTTCTTTGAGCTGATTTCTGCTTCTGACATAGGTATCTTCTCCCTATTCGCTTTCTCTTCTTTATTCACAAATTTGAACTGAGATGACTTCATCCTATCTCTCTGATAAATACCTACCTCTCACACTTTAGTCCAGTTCAGTATTTCAATCCACAGACTCTTAAAATGGGCAGGAGCTCTCCACAGCCTTTATTCATTCCTAGTTCTATGCCTGGGACCAAGCAGATAGAGAAAAATCTAAAGCACTAATTGGGCAATGTAATTTTCAGGCACAGGATTATGTCTGAGAAGAGGTCTAGCCAGTTTGCATCTTTTTTTTGTATCCATACTGGTAAAAGATGGACGTTTGGTCCCTAAAGATGAATTGATAATATCATTTGGACTTGAAGAAATCATCTCCTGCATTTAAATTTATGATTAAATTGAAAGTGTGCCCAGAAGCTTTGGTACAGAAAATGAACACAACCCAAATGATGATGCTGTTAGTAATGTCCTTAAGTTGCTCAAAGCCACATGGGACATTTCTCCCTTGGAATTAGTTTTGTGCATTGAGACCTTTCAGAAATTCCAGGTGTTGCTGCAGATTTTTGCCCAATTCTTCATGGGAAGAGCATACTGAAGCTATATCAATCCATAAATACCCTCTAAGCCCCACCCTACTCTAAATACTTCTGGAAATACAAAAATTATATATGACTCCAGGCATGGTCATTAGTGACAGTAATGGAGTTTCATTTTCAGGGAAAGAGACCAAGCTAGAGATTCACTGTGTTAATCAGATTAAACCAGATGCACAAAAGAAAATATCATATACTCATATGGATAGGAAAGGGCAACAAGAGAGGAGGAGGCACTGTTTGGAAAAATGGAAGAGGGGCAGCCAGATGGAGATAAACAGGACAAAAGGATAAAGGAACATAGGGTGAATGTGGTCAAAATATGTAATATACTAGAATCATACATCATCAGGAAGTCTACCACATAGTTCATGAATATACAGTACTAAAAAAGAAATATAAAGTTTAAAAACAAAGACACCTAACATACACTATCAAAAAGCAAAATTCAGTGATCAAATATTTTATTCCAAACACACGTAACCCTGTTAAAATTTATAAGATAAGGGTTGGAGAGATGTCTCAGGGGCTAAGAGCACTTGGAAGGCAAGCATGAAGAACTGAGTTCAGTTGTCAGCATCTAATTTGTACACGTGTAAATCCAGGACTGTTGGGGTCTTGATGGCTGCCGCCAGCCTAGCTCCAAGTGAGTGAGAGACACTGTCTCAAAGAATTCATGTGCCATATTGTCACTTTAGGTTTTATATTTGTTAACTCGCAGAACTTCCAAGCTGTGCCACAATATAGACACATCTGTTGCCATCATTCTTACTTTGCCAGTAAATAAATGGGCTCAATCCAGTGAAAGTGACTTGCTGCAGGTAACACAGCTATAAAAGAAAGACAAAAGACTGTTCTTTCTGAAGCCAAACCATGGACTCAGCTCTGCTTCTCACAGCTTCATTTGCTTGGTACCTCTGGTTCTGTCAACAAAATGCCTAGTCTTCTCTCTAGATATTTGCACCCTACTAGATAACTGCACACTCCTTTGCCTTCATTTTTTTTACAACATAACACTCACTGGACTTGGTAGTCCTAAAATGTACAATTGCCATTGTACCAAAGGAGACTTTTTTCCATCCTACCACTCACAAAATCTACAAAAAGATTGATCACCTGGTCCACAGTCTCTCCAGAATCAAGGCACTCTCTGTATTTAGTAGAGATCAATAGGTATGATCCTGCATTTTCTTTTCTTTGTAAAGAGGAATTGTGATTCTTTATTCAATATTGTTAGAACCAAAGGCAAGAATTTTATTAGGGGTATATAGATTGACATATTGTGCATATACCTACGCTAGGCATTAAGTCTTCCATATCAAATATTTTATCCAATCTTAGGACCATCCTACAATATAAACACTAATTCTATGCACAATATGCATAAAGAGATTACTCTCTGAGTGAACTCAATAATATTATACAAACTCAGTTAGCTACTAAGCCTGGCCCTGTTTGAGCTAAGATTCTGCTCATGCCTGTGATTTGGACTTTGCATCTCAAAAAATGTTCTATGCAACAGCCTACTATCTCCTGCAAACTCTCCACTCCAATGGTATGGGAGACTGGGCTAGAACATTGCTTCTACCCAGGCCAGCTCCATAGTCAGGATGTCTGAGCTAAGCACAAGGATAGCAGATGCCTCTATAGAGGTTATCACATGAAAGTGGGATCCTGCCCCTCTGACCATCATATCTTTGGTGCAAAGAAGAATCTGTCACATAGCTGACACTCATAAATTATGTATCGTTGACTACATGATTATCAGAATTTTCAGAATTAGGAATTTGAAAGCAAAGGGGCTGAAGATACACAGACAAATCTTAAGGGTGCTCCATCCTTTGAAGGACTCTCTTTCCTGCAGAAGATTACAGACCAGAATATCAAAGGTAAGCATGCCCGAAGAGCTCTTGAACCTTTTGTCTTCATGTGTATGCTCCACCCAGTCCTAAAATGTGGTCTAAACTCACAGTTTCACCACCCAAACAAGGAAATCCCATTTCACGGTGCCAAAGATATTTTCCTAGCCCTCCTGGCCAAGGAGCTGCCTTCTCTCTGATCTTGGTCTTTCACAACATTTAGACACAGACTTCAGGAACTCTAAACACAGATTTATTCTCTGTATATTAAAGAACAAAAGAAATTAAGTGATGCATTTGGACCAAAGCAATGTCAATCTGAGCCAAGAAAGCAGCAGACTTTCCAATACTAATTTTTTTTCCATAGTCTCCACTGCTTCCCAACCTCTCTCGACATAGGCCAATATCTACAACTGACACCAGAGTCATCACATCAGCAGCAGGTACACAGACATTCTGAGGCTGTTGGGCAGAAAAAAAAAAAACCCAAGCAGGAAGGACAATAGTAACGTGTGGTTAAAAGCACCAATTCTCACCACAACAGTGTTCCTACTAGCCTGAGTCTCTGAAAATCCTCCACAGAAACCACACCATTAAGCCACAAAGGAGGATCCTTTATCACTTGTGTGATGAGTGCCTGCCATCATTATGGCCTGATCAATATGCAAAAGTCCCATGGAATATTAAGGGGAGCAAACATTGCCAAAGAATGAGCACTGTCATGACGATGGTCTTGGGTTCCTTTTAAGTGCCTGTTTAGAGCTTTACAAATAAGATTCTAAAATAAAGCTGTATATAAATCAATCAAAGCTTAATGTTCAAAATGATTTTGGATGTATATTTAAGTTAAAACAAAAGACAAAAGAACAGATGTTTCTCATTAGCACCATCACGTTGGATGAAGAGATGAAAGCCACGTTTTTAAAGAGGTAAGTTTCCTGAAATTCTGATAGTCCATCCATAATCTAATATTCTCCAAAAGGTAAAGGCTTCTCTAAAACCTTCTCCAAAGCTTCTCTAAAATGCAGCGTAAAACCACTCATCTGACCCTGTGGAGTGAGTTGGTCTGGATCACAACAGGTCTTGTGCCCAATGACAACTACTTTCTTCTCTATTTTGCAAACACTCAGCATTCACTATGCCCCAGATGTTCTAGTTTCACTCCTGTTGCTGTGATATATACTGGCAAAAAAGCAGCTTAGGAAAGAAGAGCTTTATCAGGCAAATGATTGCAGGTTACAGTCTATTTTTGTGGGGAAGTCAAGGCAGGAAATTAGCACTCCAGCTACAGCCAAGATCAAAGAGTCAACACATGGATCCTTGCTTTCGTGGTGCTTTTTCTCAGTTAGCTTTTTCCACTCTTACACAATTTAAGATCCCCTGCCCATGGAAGGGTGCCATCCACAACAGGCTGGGTCTTCTTATATCAATTAGCAATCAAGACAGTCTCTCACAAACATGCCCACAGACCATTCTGATCTAGGTAATTCCTCATTAAGACACTTCCCATGTGATTCTAGGTTTGTGTCAAATTCCCAATTAATGTTATTCAGCACAATTGGTAACCTCAATTGTTTGCTTAATATATTTACAGTACTGTTGCTTCTATATAAATGTGGTGGCTTGAATGAAAATGGCTCCCACAGACTCATTGGAGGTGTGGCCATGTTGGAAAAGTGTGCCAGGCCCAGTGTCATTCTCTCTTCCTGCTGCCTGAGGATCCAGATGCAGAACTCTAGGCTACTTCTCCAGCACCGTGACTGTCCTCAGGGTGCCACGCTTCTGCCATGATATAATGGGCTAACTTCTAAATTGCAAGACAGCCCCAATTAAATGTTTCCCTTTATAAGAGTTGCTGTGGTCATGCTGTAGAGACACCTATAAAAACCCTAAGACAATGAATAATCCAAATAATTATATTGCATTTTATTTCTGAGTTTACTTCTATATTTTACATAAATGTTATTAATGCATATTTGTTAGTGATAGTTCTGTTCTATTAGAGATAATTTTCAGAAATGAATAAATGGGTCAATACCAAGTTATATAAACACATCCTAGTTGCATGTGGGAAGATTCCAACATAAAGCTTCCTGGCACCTCACCTCTGATGTCAGCCAAAGCTAGGTCCCTGATGCTCAGTGTCATCATCTGGATTCCAAAACAATATGCTGATGTCACTAGATGATCTCTACTCTTCTTCTAAGCCCATATGAATAGACTCCCAGTCTCATTAATCTAAGACCTGTTGCTGAGTAGCCATTAAGAACCTGCAGAATCCACTTCTGTGATTCTTATACACACTAGAAAGGCCCTGACTTCCTTTCTAGTCATGAAAACAAAGCCAATTGATTGCAAAGCCCCAAAGGACACACTGCCACCCAACAAATATGAACTATTCAACTCACAAGACCCTGTTGGTGTCTGGGGATCAGTCTCTTAATATATTTGCCCTCCACATTAACAAGCCAGGACTTTAGCCGTCTCTTCTTTTCTGAATTATTTATCAACAGCAAAGAAAATGGAAAATGACAGATGTAAAAATAAAGGGGGTAGGGAGAAGCAGAGCTCTTTCAGCTGTTTGGTTGCTTTGAGATTTTTTTTGGCCTGGACTCTAGACCTGCCACAGTTTCCCTGTAGGATTAAATGTGAAGGTCTTGTTATCAGTAATGGGACTTTGGCATTGAATTTCCTACATGCTGGGTATAAAATACTCCTTCATGAGCTCCATTCCTCTTCTAAAAGGATATTGTCTGGTAATGGTTAGGACCGCTGAAGCCTTCCTTTGTATTTAGAAGAAAAATACAGTAGCACTCCATTGACCCAGTGTCTGGCTTCGTCATCTACAAGCCTTGGGAAGACAGGAATGACCCAGAATCTGTCACTCTTCCAGGCCTTGGAGCTCACTTGATTCAGTCCATCAGAGTGAACCAGAGAAGTCTGTGGGCTAGAGAGGGGCCAATTGCAGTTTATTGATTTAATAAGTTCCTCTTTAATCCTGAGTCTCTGAGGAGATGACTATTTGAAGTCCTATTGTATAAACAAGAAAAATTAAATTAAAACACAGGTACTAAAAATTCTCTGGAAGATTGTCTTGCAGATCCTTACTTTGTGTTTGGATATATACTCTATATATCTTCAGGTACACACATGTGAAGGGGCACATCTGTATAAGTTTATATGTGACCAGGTGTATGTATGTGCAGGTATACATCTGTGTGTGTGTGTGTGTGTACATATATGCACATTTTATGCATCTATCCCATTGTAAATACCTAAGAATAACAGTTATTATTTTTCATTTTATAAATGTGCTTTCTGATCAGTTTCCCAAATTTTTGGAAAATTATTATTTCCCATGTTTTATGGAGGATGGCATCAAGGTTCACAAAAGTGAAATGACTAGTCTGAGACAGACCAGGATCAGATACGAAGGCTCTAAATCTTGTGACATACGCAATTTCTACAGTGCAGCATACAGCGTATAATTTCAACAGTGTAGAGAATAGTGCACAATTTTCAAAGTGCAGCACACAGTGTGTGATTTTTATACAGGGCACACCACATTCCATGTAGCTGTGAGTCCTACCCCCTTCACTTCTACTACATATCATCAGTGAAAATTTGCCATGCCAAGTAAAATGGTAGAGCTGTACATTCCTGCAGCTGATCTCCCTCCCTCAGCAGGTCCTTCCGTATAGGGCATGTCACATTCCAGTACAGTAGTTCAGCAACTCAGGGTTTGCTGTCCACCTCCCGCACCCCCACAGCTAGAACACAGCACTATACAAAGCTATATTTTATCTCCTTCGTTCACTGACATACCCCTGACATCCATAACTGCACCTGCTGAAACATTCTCAATAGACATTTAATAGATGACTAAACAAAGCCACGAACCAGTAAGCCACAAAGTTTGACAGGAAGCTTGTGACCAACATGTGATGGAGAAACAAACAAAATAATGCTAAGTCTAGTTTCGAGACATTTAGGGAGAAATCTCTCCCCAGAGACATTTTTATTCTGATTTTTATGGTGCTAAAATCCACACAGCAGAGTTTAACAATTTCACCATTTTCTCCTGTACCATTCAGGGATCATGCCTATTTATGTTGTCTACCAGAGCAAGGCCACTCATGCCCTTTTGGTTTGTGCCTCCAGCAATTTGATTGCTTTGGCTGCTTCTCACAACTAGAATCACAGTGCTTGCCTGCCAGTAGCTGGCTTGCTCCACTCAGCATGCCCTAGAGTTTCATCTTTGCTGTAGCATGCTTCAAAACACTCTTCCTTTCAAAGGTAACAGCCTTGCCATACCTGTGTGTGCTGCATTCTGCTTGTCTGCCCATCTTCTAGGGAGCCCCTGGATATCTCTATGTTGCATCTGTCACCAATACTGCTTTGGTCAATACTGAGGTAAAAGTATCTCATCTATACACCATTTTTGACTGTTTAAAGCACATCTACAGTAGAATTGTCATATCAGATAATTTTGGGTTTTTTTCTATTTTTAATTTTTGGGCGACTGTTTATTAATTGTTTACACAGGCAGACAAAGGCAAGCACACATAGTGATATGTACACACACATGAACAGATTACACAGTTTTGAGTATTTAATGTATTAACCTTTTTTAAAATGTGTCTAAGGAAATACCACCAGGGACGCTGTCATTCCTTCTACCAATCACCCATGTTAAGAATCTGTAGTACCTGCCCTAATATGGCTCAGCTTTGTCTATGACTCACTGTTCATCTAAACAGAGTGGAAACAACAGCTGTCATAACAGAGGGGGAAACAAAGTTTATGGATGTCCCCTGGAACCAAAGGAAGACAGAGAGATGGTTGGATGCTAGTTCTTCTCTGGTGTGGGAAAAATTAAGATGATGCAGCCACCATGAGAGAGAATATTTTCAGTCATAAACACATCTACTCTTACAGAAATTTGACCAATTTAGGATATGCTTATAAGTTAAACTTAAAAAATATTACCTGGCAATTACAATTTGATTCTTTTTCACTGTGTAAAGAATCATGAATTGTTTAAAACCCACTAGGAAAGAAATATTCAGAATGCCAGGGGTATCTTCACTGGCTCAGTTATGGATGGTTTTCATTTTCTTACTATTTTTAGTTTCATAGTGTGACTACAGTATTCATACATTATTGTCATAATTAAGAAAAGCCTCATGTGACTTTGCGGATGTCTGCTTTCTGTACACCCTGTCTATGTGCCTTAAGTCCCTCTAAGGACATTTTCCAAAAAGCAACCTTCATCCTGCTGTCTGACTTCCACCAAGTTCATGGCCATTCATCCATCTTTTGAAATCACTTTCCCCTATGACTACTTTCAATGACTAACTAGATGCTTTCCAGTAAAGCTGGTAGACACTAAACTTGCTCAGAGTTCAAGGGACTTCCCGTCTGGGGAAACAAATAAATTTTTAAACAGCATTTTTCAATGTTATCTCCACAACCACCTACAACTCAGGGCTCTAGAAGACAAGACTTTTCTTTATATATAGGAATGTATTCATCATAGTTACACAGGTTGTCAGTGAGCCCACTTCACACTGGTCCTCTTCTAAACCCATTATCCTGAAGTAGCTCTCTGGAGGCTTATGTTCTCAAGAACTCTGGAAATAAACAAATTTCCCAAGATGATGCTAAATATTTTCAAGACCTCTGTGGTGAGCAGAGGGGAGTGTGGGAAGCACGCCCCAGGGCTTCATGTAAACATGTAATAAAAGTGACTCTTGGACTGCCTCTATCATGTTGAACCCTTAAAACCTAACATCTCGGTTCAGACTGACCTTCGTGCTGCTTGTCCTAGTCCATTGGCGTCTTCCAGGAAGTTCTTCATTAGGGGCAACTGGAAGATGAATGGGAGGAAGAAGTGCCTGGGAGAACTCATCTGCACCCTGAGTGCAGCCAAGGTGCCGGCAGACACCGAGGTGGTCTGTGTACCCCCTACTGCCTACGTCAACTTCGCCAGTCTGTGCACCCCCTACCGCCTACATCGACTTCGCCAGGAAGAAGCTAGATCCCAAGATAGCGGTGGCTGCACAGAACTGCTACAAAGTGGCCAATGGGGCCTTCAGTGGGGAGATCAGCCCTGGCATGATCAAAGACTTAGGAGCCACATGGGTAGTGCTGGGACACTCGGAGAGAAGGAACGTCTTCAGGGAGTCGGACGAGTTGATTGGGCAGAAAGTGGTCCATGCCCTGGCAGAGGGACTGGGAGTGATCGCCTGCATTGGGGAGAAGTTGGATCAAAGGGAAGCTGGCATCACTAAGAAGGTTGTTTTCGAGCAAACCAAGGCAATCGCAGATAATGTGAAGGACTGGAGCACAGTTGTCCTGGCCTATGAACCTGTATGGGCCATAGACACCCGCAAGACTGCAATACCTCAACAGGCCCAGGAAGCGTACGAGAAGCTGCGGGCTGGCTGAAATGCAATGTCTGTGATGCGGTGGCCCAAAGCACTCGAATCATTTATGGAGGTTCTGTGACTGGAGCAACCTGCAAAGAGCTGGCATGCCAGCCCGACGTGGACGGCTTCCTCTTGGGTGGTGCTTCTCTCAAGCCTGAGTTTGTGGACATCATCAATGCCAACAATAAGCACCGCCCATCTCCCCTACCCTCCTGCTAAGCCAGAACTAGGTTGCCCACAAGTTTAGTGACAGCTCCCACCAGTCACGTGCTTCTGATGACGTCATCTGCCCCATCTTGTGACCTAATCCATATTGTACCTTCCTGAGCCTTTTACACCTCCTTATGATGGTTGGGACCAGGCCAATCCCTTTACCACTTATAATGGTTAGAAGGAAATACGTCACCAAGGTTGCTTCCCAGCTGAGGGGTGGAAATATGGAACTGACCCTGTCGCTTCAGGCCCTAGCAAGGGCAGGAATGAAATCACCTTACTTTCCATTTTCTTTCTTTTTAAAAAATTTATTTTTTATTTCTTCAAGTTACATCTCAATCACAATCCCCTCCCTACTCGCCCCTCCAGTCCCACCCTCCCACCCTCTTCCCCCTCAACCCCCCATCCTCTTCCCTTTCTTCTTTTTAAGTTTAAGGTATATCTTTTCCCCCCAACAGCTCCCCCTTTCAGTCCAAAAAATGGTTCTTTCTCTTATAACAATAAATACAATACAAAACAACAGAGGTAATTAGGCCACAATTATGAGAGTTATATGGCTTAGCATACATTCCCAATGTCCAGTCCATATGTATTTGGCACCTGACTTTAACATTCTACTATCTAAATATCTCCATGAGTTTAAAGTTCTATATCTAACTCAGCTTTCATACTAACTTGCATCACAATTTTAAAAACATCTTCTTAGATCCGGAACACCCTCTTGATTCCTAAACAACTCAAAATTTAACTATGAGACTCTAGCTATCTATTCTTCAACCACCTCAGAGACCTAAGAGGGATAAATATATCTGATTATATAGGAAGTGCAGGGCCTGCAGCTTCCAAAACTAAGAAATGACATACCAGTGGCTGCCTGGACAGCTCCCATTTTCTCTCCATACATTACAGCATCAATCTTCAGCCATTTGGCCCCATTTCTCTGACAGACATTGATTGTAGAGCAGGAATTATGAAGGACTTGCCTACCCTGTCAATGTACAGTAAGGCCAAGATCCTCTCACCCTAAGAGAGCATGGGTGCTCCCCTCTCCCACCATGTTGAAGCCCTACCATTGTGTTTGTGAACCATTCTACATGTAAGGGAAATAAACACCTGGCCCTAAATAAATAAATAAATAAATAAATAAATAAATAAATAAATAAATAAATAAATAAA
>CAJQZJ010033481.1:4016754-4033239 GCA_907164525.1 Lophiomys imhausi | reverse complement strand
TAGATAGATAGATAGATAGATAGATAGATAGATAGATAGATAGATAGATGGGTAGATGATAGATAGACAGATACATCATATATTGACATAAATCTATCACATATCTTGTTTCTTGCATCAGCAAATTACAACTTAAGGGTGTCAATTATTAGGTGGAGACAGGCTACAACTTGAGGAATAAAGACTACATTTAGTCTATTGCAAGGTAGATGCCAGATTTCCAGTGACTCAGTTTACAATGAAAAGTGTTTGTTAGATGTCCCTGAATTAGAATACAGAAGAAATGAGAACCAGAAGGACATATTTTGTCTCTGCCTTTCTATCTAAATTTCCCACTGTAAAACTCTTAGCTAATATCGTCACCATATGAGAACACGTTGCAGTTAATTCCAATAGCTCTCTCCGGCTTACAAAAATAGAAATAATTAGTACCCTTTCTTGAAGATCAAGGACCCTTTTCCTATGACTACTGACTGTTACCTCCCTCATAATACATAATGAGATAAGATTATTCTAAAAAATTTGTTTTTGTTTTATTTTGCAGTTCTGAGGCTTGAGCACAGGACCTCACGTGCTAGGCAAGCTTCTTCTACCTTAGTTACTTTTTGAGACTGTCTTCCCTCTTACATAACCAACTACTTCTGTAGAAAAATGATTAAGACAAAGATTCTGATGTTAATAAAACTATGTTGAGAATCAAGTATCAGTCAGTTTATACTGTTCATTAGCACAGTTACCAAATATGCCTGATTCTCCACCAGAAGCCACCACAGGGCTGAACTCCCTTTTCCCTTTATGACCAAAAGTTCCAGTTCCAGCTCAGTGGTGATCTGTGATCAGCATCACCTCCCGGTGAGTATTTCATAACCAAAGGTGGGGACCTCATGTTCTCTTTTCCCCAGTTTCCATCACAATGACTACCCCATTATCTTGAACTGCAAAGCAATGCTAAGCAGAACTCTCTTGCTGATCAGCAATAGGTAAACAGCAGTGATAGATGAAGCTTATTACAGCGCAATATACTTTCCTGGCTGGTGTAAGTGTCACTTTAAAACTATTGCGGTGGCTTGAAAGAAAATGGCCCCCATAAGATCATAGGTTCACTTATAGTCGGATTTTAGCCACATAGTACAGGATATCTATACTACAACCAATGCACCAAAGGGAACATGGACATAAACTTTTGTTTTGTTTGGTTTGGTTTGGTTTGGTTGTGTGTGAGTGTGTGTGTGTGTGTGTGTGTGTGTGTGTGTGTGTGTGTGTGTGTGTTTCTTTAGTTTTCTCTCTCTGGCAATGAGACCCTTTTCACTGGTGGTACTGCCTTGTAGTCTCCCAGTGTATAAGGAGGCTTTTGGCCCTCACATGACTTCTGAACAGGGGCGGGGGACTGTTATGTAGAGACATTCCACTCCAAAGGAGTGGGATGGTAGGGTTGGGGGTAGAGGGTGGGAAGGAGGGGCTGAGAAGGGGGGAAAGAGGACAATATGATGGAGATGTAACCTGAAGAAACAATTAAATAATTTTTTAAAAAAAGATCACAGGGAGTGGCACTATTAGGAGGTGTGACCTTGTTGAAGTAGCTGTGGCACTGTTGGAAGAAGTATGTCTTAGTCTCTTTCTGCTACCTTCCAATCCGAATATAGAACTCTTAGCTCCTTCTCCAGCACCATGTCTACCTGCCTGCCACCATACTTCCTCCCATGACAATAATAGATGAACCCTCTAAAACTGTAAGCCAGTCCCAATTAAATGTTTTTCTGTATAAGAGTTGCCATGGTCATGGTGTCTCTTCACAGCAATAGAAACCCTACCTAAGACACCAATTTCATATATATTATACTTAACTAATTTTCACAATCTGTAAAATGTGTGCAAGATTTTACTCCTGAGGATTTCCAGAGTAGAAAGGTCATCCATGGCCCATCATTTTAATGCATTCACTTACTCTACAAGAATTCACCAAGCACTATTTGTTAGACAATGTTGTAGGTAGTCAAGACAAAGTAGAAAGCGAAAGGACAAAAAAAAATCATTTATATATTAAAAGAAAACAAAAACCATACTCCCCATGATGATCTCATGCTCAAGGAATCGAATTCAGATGTTATGATGGGGTAAAGACATAGTTTATTTACATTGCTCAGTGGAAGCCTCAGATTTACACTGAGATTTCAACAGGACAGAAATCCACATACAGACCCAAGATAAAGAACCTTCTAGGAACTTCCAGGAGGGCTTAACAGCCCATGCAGAAGCAAGCTCATTGGAAAGAAAAAAACACAGTGAAGGTCAGTACCCTGTAATGGTGAAAGGAAAAATGCTGCATGATGAAGTTAGAGGCAAAAAGGATAAAACTACCAGGATTCTACATTGAACCATAAAGATTGGGTTGGATTTTCTGTGTACTGAGATAAACTAGAGAGTTTTGAACACATTTGTATAGTTTTATTTCATGAAAATGTGCCCTAGGGGGGTGAAGAGATGGCCTGGCCCTAAGATTAACCCTATTCCTACCCCTAACCCTAACCCTGGCTGGCCAGAGTTCCCTTCCCAGTTCTCAGAACAGGCAGATCACAAACAGCTGTAACTCCACCTCAACGGTCTGGAAATGAAAGTTCCAATTCTCTTTTTGGCCACTAAAAGCACTCACATGCATGTGTGTATAGATACACACACACATGCGTGCACGCACATGCACATGCACACACGCACACACACACACCACAAAAATAAATCTTTTAAGAATGTGCTCTAGCTGCTATATAAAGGGTGGATTATAGTAGGGTAGAAGAGCGTGACAATTCCACTTCTGTGGTACAACTAAGTATGGAAATGAACAAAATTAGGACAGTGGGAGTAGCCTAAGACTGAATCAACAAGACTAGTGACAAGACTAGAAGTAAAGACTCAACCTCAGCTCCCAGAGAGGAAAGGAATCAGGCACAACCCTCAGATGCTTACTTTCAAAAAAATGGGAAGATGATAGTTATTGCCAGCTTTAAAAAAAAAATCAGAAGTGGAAGGAAACTAAGAGTTCTGTTGCATACATGTTAGGTAGGAACTGACTTCTTGGAGATTTGGGTGCCAGAGGGAGTATATGATTCAGAAGCTCAGAAGAAAGATAGGGGTTGGGCGCAGAAACTAAAAGATGCCACCTTCAAGATAATGTTATAGTCATGAAGTTGATGAGGGTGTACACGCCTATACAGACACACACGTGTACATACAAAGAAGCATGATAGGTACATGATGAGTCAGCGCCTCTCACACAGAGACAGGGAGCCCACATCCATGCACCTGAAAGAAAGGAGCTGAGAAACTGATAAGTAACACTAGCCAAATAATACTGACGGCCTCCCAAATGCCCAATCTCTGACTACTAAATGCACTTACCACCCTTCTCAATCTGGTGATTACCTTTCCTGGCATTTTCTTATATGCAAAAAATTACCTGTTTCATCACAACGGCAAGAGAATAGTGTGACACTTTCTATTTTTAGAACCATTATCTCTTGGTCCCTCAGTGTTACCATAGGCAACTGGGACTTCAATTTCAACTCACACACCCATTTATGTGTGTTCACACACAGAGACAGGAATACAGGCTGTGGAAATCAATTATGCAGATAAAATTGCTTTCGTTGTTATTCTTTCCTCAAAAGATGATATTGAAGGAAGGCGGGCATAGAATGTTGTGGCTAATTGCAGGACTCTATGCATGAGGAGAAAATGGTGGCAATGCAGAGATGGGGCACAGTAAGAGTGACGTAGTGAAGCAGCTGTGAGTCCTCGTCCTCACCTGTACAGGAGAAGTCGTCCACACGAATGTACCCTGGGATACAGTCACAGCGATACAACCCCGGCAGGTTGACACATACTGTGTTGGCGTGACAGTAGTGCATCTTAGCTGCACACTCGTCAATATCTAAAAGAGAGGAGACAGACTTCTAGTTAGTGGAGCAATTGAGTCCAGAGTATAAGTGCCCTGTAATGAGACTGTGAAAGGCAAATGCCCACCCAAGACAGGAGCAAAAGTGAGATGCATTAAATTCAAACACTTCGTGCAAAACCAGCTGGTGCACTGGACCTCATTCGGTGCTGAAAGTATTCTAGAAGGATGCATGGGGAGGTACCATGGCAGAGAACCCAAGAAGGAGGAAGAAGAAATCAATTGCTAATTTCTCACCAAGAAAAAACTCTAGTTAAGTGGCCCAAATCAAGGAGCTCTGTATTGGCCAAGCTGAGGCCTATTAATATGTATTGGGCATCCATGGGACATGGTGTGGGTTTCATCAGAGAGATCAAGAAACCCAGTTCCTCTCTGTTTATGTGTCTTACTGAGCCATGCTTTAATTCATCTGTTACCAAATGATCCTGCAGCTATTTCCTCCACACTGGATCCTAGATTTAAGAGAGTAACTGCTTTTGGATACAAAATCAGCACTTTTATGCTTTGACCTGAGGGCATGGAGCAGATGATAGAATAATGGGCTCACCCAACAGAAGACAGCATTCTCTTTGGCTTAGAGGTTACAGAGTTGCCTGCTCAGGCTGGAGAGATGGCTCAGCACTTAAGAGCAGTGGCTGATCTTCCAGAGGACCAGGGTTCAATTCCCAGCACCCAGATGGCAGCTCACACCTGTCTATAACTCAGGTTCCAGGGCTTCTGACTCAGGTATGCATACAGGCAAAATACCAATAACATAAAATAAAAGTAAATTATGTTTTTTTTAAAAAGAGAGTTACCTGCTTTTTAAAAGTAGCTCCTGATGAAGATTTAAATACCTTACAACTATAAATATAAGGTACAGTCTTTTCTAGAGGTTGCATTTTTCAAATGATTTATGTTCACTTTGTGCAAACTACTGTTACATGATGGTTGATGGGGCTGTCAAAACAGCACTGAAATCCAAGACAAACAAAACAAAACAAGACAGGTGATGTTGAGTTTAGGGGGCAACGGTTACTAAGTGTGGGGACCCAAGAAATGGAGGCTTTTGAGAAATGCCTCATTGCTGGGAAAATGAAAAGTAACTTGTGGGAGATATCTAAGATGGCGCCGGCTGGATGATGCTGTGGAGGACATGAAGCCCATTCATGGGTATAGCTGATTGGGCAAGCAACACTTCCGTACTCCTGATCGGTGTATGTTACCATGTTACCAGGCTTGTGCTATGTGATGCAATAGTATGACCTGCAATGTGATTGGCCCACATGGACTCATGTGGAAACACCCATTTGGTTCTGTATATAAGCTAGGGGACAAAACATTAAAAACAGAAAATGATTAGACATCACCCCTCTCACATCTGTCTTCTGAATGAAGGCTGGAGAGTCGGGTGGGCAGTGCACTCACCTTTTCCCTGAGACCCCCTTATGTGGTGATCGCCCTATAAGGGCCCCACAGCAGTAAGAGAATTATATTTGATACTCTGAAGCTTTGAGCCCACATCAGCTTGCCTATGTGGCAAATCTGATCCTAAAGCTTTGTACCTTCCAAGGCATTAACTAGCTTGATTCAAATGCAATTCCATTATCAAAGTGTATACATCACCTCTATTTTAAAGTCTAGAGAATGGAAGTTCAAAGAGGTTAAATTATCTGTCACAGTCACCCCACTTGCCATGCTACTCTTGGGATTTGAACTCATAAGTCTCTCATTGGCTATGATGTCAGCTGAAAGGACCTTGAAGTTGAAAACAGTCAAATTCACTTTTTTTTTCAGTAATTACTGACATCTCAATACCTTAATTTATAGAAAACAGGGAGAAAAAAAGGTTATACCAAGCCACTAGAAAACTCATTAATCTGTTTCTTTTTTTTTTTAAACAAACAAAGTTTGGTTTATTTCCCAATAAAACACAGTGGAATGAAATTAGACTCTTTTCAGTCCTAAAGAGCTATCAACCTACAAATAAGAATTATTGTTGGGTAATTGAGGTCTTAGGAGGAGACTCACAGTTAACAAGACTCCCACAACCTTAATAGGAGAACAAAGCAAGAATTAATGAAAGAACTCAAGTAGCCAACAATGTCCTCTGTGCCAGTCTGTGTCTCAAGGGAGTGTTCCAGGGAACTCCACTTGCAGTAAAAATCCTGACAGAATGAAAGAATCATGGCGCCATCACCACACCTCTTTCATGCATGCACTGGCAAGTAGGAGTCAGAAGGAGAGAGAGACAGAGAGAGAGAGACTAACACCTGTTTGAAAGTGTCCTTGTTTGGGTATCTATTGTTGTGATGAAGCACTATGACCAAAGCAACTTGGGGAAGAAAGGGTTTATTTGGTTCCACATCACAATCCATCTCCACAGGAAGTCAGGACAGGAACTCAAGCAAGGAAGGAACCTGGAGGCAAAAGCTGATGCAGAGGCCATGAAGGGGTGCTGCTTACTAGTTTGCTCCCCATGGCTTCCTCAGCCTGCTCTGTTTTAGAACTCAGGACCACCTACCCAGGGAAGGCACCACCCACAATGGGATGGACCTTTCTCCATCTGTCACTAATTAAGAAAATGTCCTACAAATAGATCTCAAGGAGGCATTTTCTCAATTGTGGTTCCCTCCTCTTATATGACTACAGCTTGTGTCAAGCTGACATAAAACTAGACAGCACAGAAAGCAGCTTAGTTATTGTTCACTGTAAGCTTTTAGTATCCCTGTAGAAGAGTAGTAGATAAACTGTTAGAGGTAAAAGGCTGCAAACTTAAGAGAGGCCAGGTATTAAGAAAGGTTGTGGTGGTATCATTGTTCATAAAAGTTTTCATGTTTCTGGACACAGCAGGATCACGCTTCCCCATCCTCATATCACTTAATCATGGCTACACAACTGCACATGAAATCTGAGTGTAAGAGTATCTATGTGGGTAGAGAGAGACAGTGAGCCAGCATCTGACTCCACAGAAGCTTGTTGCTGCCTTAGAAACCATGGAAACATGTACATGGATGTTCTTCCAGCTAGGACCCCTGACAGGTCATCTGACAGAAATTATTAGTGTTGCATGATGTAGAAATAGCCCCCCCCCCCCCACCGAGATCCATCCCTGAAACTTCTCCAACCAGGACAAAGAGTTACCTCAAAGAAGGAGAGATTGGAAAAGTGGATCTTAGGAGATGAACGTGAATTTATTCCCAGAGTGGGAAAGTATAGAAGAAGACTTTTAAGTCTCTGTGGAGTTAGAAACAGAGAGAACTATAGCATTTAAGAATCCTAATTAGCCAGCTGTGGTGGTGCATGGTGGCACTAGACACTGAAGAGGTGAAGGCACCAGGGTCATGGATTTGAAGCCAGTCTCAGCTACATCTTTGGGAGCTGGAGACAATGGTTCAAAGGTTAAGAAAGCTCATAGAGGACCAGAGTTGAATGTGCAGCACACAAGTGTGGTTTATAACCACTGTAACTACAACTTCAATGGATCCTATGCCCTCTTCTGACTTCCACATGTGTAAGAAGCAGCTTCTGTCTTGTGTATACATGCCCCGCCCCCACAATTTTAAAAACAATTTCAATAATTAAAAAGGAAACCTTAGTTAGCCTTTACTGAGCCTGGTTGTAGAATAATGAGCATATTGCCAACTTGGACCTAACAGCCTATGAAACCTTTAATAATTTTTTACAAAGGACAAGAAACTTTCTAACAAAGTGTTTTATATGCTTGGAGAGGGTCACAGAAGGAGGCCCTGTGCAGAAAGATGTCCTGTTTCATCCGACAGGTGAAGTAGAAGAGAAACAGAGAGGAGAGAAATGATACAGCATTTGACAGAGTATGTAGGAGGAGGCTGTTAGGAAGCCTTGACTGCCGGGAATGGGACTGGAAAGAAACTAAAGCTCAGGCTCACTCCCTCTAGACCTCTTGGCCCGCGTGGAGGCACTTGGACTTTAATCAGGGCAGTGACACAATCCAATTTCTGTTTTTAAAATATCACTCGAGCTGTGGGAAAGAGAATTGATTGGAGCAGGCCAAGCTGAGGGCTAAATCACAGTGGTGTTTTGCTTACAGCCACAGCCACGCCGAAGTCCATCTCACTCTGCTGGGATGCCCAACCATTCCTCAAGATGAGAAACTAGTCAGGACCTGCCTTCGAGGTGATTCAATCTTCAGCCATGGCCACAGCTGACAACTAGGCTGCCGACTGTTGTGAATGCTTGCCTGTCAACTCCTTCCAAGTGAGACTCCTGGCTCACTTCCCTTAGGACACTGTGTGACTGCTGGGAGGCCACTTCATCTGGATCTGAAGGTCTTACTTGGCTATGGCATGCTTACTTTGGGTCAAATGGACCAAGCCATCTCCTTGCTTCATAGGTGTGTAAGGCCTTGAGCAAAAGCATTTTCAAAACAACAAAGATGGGGGTGAAAACCCTAAAGAGAATTTCTCACAGAGTTTTAATCAAACCCTTGCTCTCTCCAAGTCATTCATGACTTGTGGCCTAGCCTCTCAACTGCTCTATTGAAGTGTCTTGCAGCAGGCTTTGTTTTTAGCGTATGCCTGTAATTTTGGCTCTTGCACATCTAAAACTTCCATGATATCAGCCTAGATAGACACAGCACTAAAATAAAGCTGAAAAAATACTAGAAAATCAAACTCCCACAAGCTTATCTTTGTTGTTATGGCTTTCATTCAACTGCCACATACAGGAGGCACCTGCAGAGTGTCTGCAGGACAGGCAGATGGGAGGAGAAGAAAATGAAATGGGGTCAACCCTTTGAGTCCCTTGAAGAGAGAGAGGAGGTGGCAATGTCTGCAGTGTCAGGCTGGGGTTTGTGGGGACCAGTGACAGCTTTGCTAGGATAAAGATTGCCTCTCTCCACCCTCAGGGAAAGGCACACCAGCATGCAGTTTCAATGGGACTCAAGAGTGCTTCAAAGATAAAATCTGATTAAAAAGAGAATCAAAACAGAATTAACATTTTTAAAGAGCTGGGGTACCCAGAAAAAAAGAACTTCCAGAAATAGCCAAGATTTTTTAAAGCTTTTCCCCCTCACAACTGAGGTTTTTAAATGTGAGCCTAGGACAAATGCTGCATTGTGTTCACTGAGGAAAGGGCTGCAAAAGGTAATGTATAATTAGAAAACAAAAACCATACGATACTGGCTAAAAGAATGAGCCCCGATTCAGAGAGAGAATGTGTGGACCCCAAATGGGTAATTGGAAAGTTCCTACAGGGACAGGAAGTGCTGCCTGAGCTTCCCCAGGCAGGAAGCATTATGCCTAGAAAAAAAAAAATTCTGGAATGGTGGTCTCTCTCAAAGTAAAGTTCACCCAAAGTCGGGAAGCAGGGAAAGGTTCAGTCTGAGTGGGAATCTTGAGTGGTTTTGAGCGCACCCAAATGCAAGATCCAGCTAAAGGGTTGAATCTGCCCTATGGAGATGCGGAGGAACATAGTTAACCTGACATCTGCTGAGATTCAAGGAGACAGGGAGGTTAGTGGCACAGCACACACCTGCTGAAACAAGGACCAGCCCCACAGCTGATGAACAGCAAGGTCTGCTGCTAGTACATAGAATACACTATGCACGGCAGCCCACGAGAAGCATCTCAACAGCCCACTTACCCATTTGACCACTCTAGGAAGTAGGTACCACATGCCGTAATAAGCAAACTGGGTCTCAGAGTTTATTACAGCACTATCCAAAGCACAAAAACCACTAGGCATGGATTTGGATACAACATGGATTCGGATACAAATAATTCAACTCAAAAGGATATATCCACTGGCGATTCTAACAGTTACTTGAATTTTAATCCAATGACTATGTGTGACTGCTGTCTCTGTGACATGTCCAGGAACAGACAGCTCTCCAAATCTGTGTCCAGTGCCCATGCCACCCATGACATCTGTTCTGGTATCACTCTTTCCACTGAAACAGCAATGCCAGCTCCCAGGCACTACAGTTTTCGTGACTCTTTTAAACCAAATGCTAACATTTTTGCACTTTAGGCTGCAGAGACCCAAGGCTCCCAAATAGACAGGTACAACCTGCTGTCACCTTAAACCTGTTTCTTCAGATAGCCTCTGCTTCAGTTACTTGCAACTATCCAAGCCTCCAGTAAACTGGAAATTAGCAGAATGCCTGGGTATTTGTAAGATTATTCACTGTTGCTAAAGAATCATCTGAAACCTGCTGCAGCGTATTTTTGGCTCCAGTAGAATGGAGCTCGTATTGTGATTCATTCATATAAATTGCTTGTCGTCTTTGAAATATTAGAGTTCATCTTCCCATGGTCTTTTGAGGTAATAAAAACACATGATTTATGTCCCCGGGACAGTGAAGTGGTTTGTTTTCATTTTTTAAATGTATACTTATAGACTTTCAAATGAAACTTGATGTAGCATAATGGTCCTTCACACACCACCAGCCTCCATCTACAGGACTTCGGAGTAAACCCAACTGACCCAAATTGGGATCACTGTCATTAAGTTGGAGCGCAAATGAAAATTAGCTTGTGGTGTGGGGTCTAGGCAGCACACAGAAGTAGGCATAAGGATTCTTCTCACTTTCCTAGGCAAGAAAAAGCAGGCCATGGAGAGCTGGACCCAGAGATATGGGAGTGGGTTGAGCAGGCAAAGGAAGACTATGCCTCTGGTGTTTGGAATCATATTCTGACCAAGAACTGTGGGCATCTTCTCTCATTCCTTCTAAGTTCCCCAGGGACTGACTTCAGTATCGCATATAAAATTCCTAGATTTTTAGACAAGGTCCACATGACATCAAGAAGTACACATGCCCATGTTCTGGTCTGTGCAATGAATCAGGGGCATAAGCTTCTTGGTCAAAAGTTTCATTCTGTTCTTGCCTTGTTAAAATGTCTTCGGTGCTGGAGATTGAACCAGAGCTATCCACATCTGTGTAAGAGGGGACATTTGTTTAGTTTCACCTTTCTTAGAGCTTCACGTGTTAGAGCTCTGAGCCAACCTGGCCCAAGTCTTGGCTTTTCTATTAGTGACTTGTGGCTCTGGACAAATCACATTTCCTGAGATTGTAGATCATACACAGTGAGGGAACTGGATCCAATGCCTTTGAAAGACTCATTGGCTCTAAGACTCTTGATCCTTTCAGATATTTCTACCTATTCATCTTAAGGTCCAGCCCTTGGAGCAGCTCCTGGGCCACCTTCTCTACTCCCAGGAAGAACATGTGGCCATCCTAAGTGTCCTTCCAAGACAACAACCCTGAAATTCACTATTCAAACAACCAGAGCCCTCCCTGCGGTCCCTTGTAAACTGCACTGTCATCTCCTCAGTTGAGACAGGATATCCTATGTTCACACAAAAGTAGTTCTAGACAATCTCTGCCTGTGCACTATTAAGATAACCTGCAGGGCAATTTTACCAGACTGACATCTTGTCTTTGTTGTATTCGAGACAATGGAAACACAGCAGTGGTAGCCAGCTGGTTGGTGTTTTAAGAGCAGCTATACTTTCCTTTCTGTATGTACCATATTTGTAATTTTTTTAAGTTTAAGCATATGTAATCTCTAAATTGAAACTATAAAAATCTAGCAATGGCTTAGAGCACAGAAGATACTCTGTGAGCCACTGGTAAGACAACAGCTGCCTGTCAGTGCCACTCATCCAAACTAATAGAATTCCCAACAAGAACGAGGCCTGATGTGAACTAGGGCTTTAGATGATTATGATGCGTCAACAGTATGCTCACGGACTGCAGCTAATGCACCATCTGGTGGAGATGCTAATCTGTGGGTAATGTGGGTGCCAGGCCTGTGCCTTCAGTTTTACTGTAAGGCTGTAAGGCTGACACTAATTTAAAAGCATATTTTAGGCTTAGCTTTTAAACCCTAGGGAGGAAGACAAAACGTGGACTCTTATATGCTGTCTTGTGTGAGAAGGCAGAATGAAGCTTTGGATTTGATCATTGGCACCATTGACAGAGAGTGAGAGACAGAGAGTGTGTGTGTGCAGGAGAGATAATGGGTGGGGATGAGGTCCCAGTGGCACAGAGATGATCATTGTCACCATCTTGCTGGAGGCATATTCAAAGGTCAAGTTCTTCTTATCCCAAAATTGGCACTTTAACCGTGTTCCAATTCTCTGTAACTATGGTTTCTTCCTAAATCAAGGGGAAAACAGTCACATGCTTATAGAATCTAGGACTACAAACAAATACCCACAGATACCAAGTCCAAAACTGTGTGTGTGTGTGTGTGTGTGTGTGTGTGTGTGTGTGTGTGTGTAGACAAAATGTGCCCTTTTCTGTGACAGAGCCCAAGAGAGTTCCAAATGGGACCCTATAAGTACCAGGCCCACCTTTTCAGAAGGTATGTGAATGAATTCATTCAACACTCACATCTCTACATGGTACAGGTCAGAGCCATTTTCACTTAATGGATTAGGGATTAAAGGCACAGAAAATTGTGAAAGGTCACATAGGTCAGAGCTGATGCAGACGGGATGATGTGGACAGAGGCTCCAAAGCTCTGTACTAGATGATGTGGTCTCTCGTGAAAGAAGGGCCAGGGCTCTTGTCTTCCTACAAGACACAGAAGTTCTAGCATTTTATATCTTCAAGCATTGATTCTACTTTTCCTTGGGACACTTCCAGCTGACCAAAATGTATCCACAAATGCAACTCAACCCACATATGCCTGTGTCTCAAGGGGGAGTGATAGGGAAGGACAGAGAGAAAAGGGGAAAGAGGGAGAGAAAAATTAGTAATAAAAAGATATGGAGGGGATAGGAGAGAGAAGGAAGACAAATTTTATAAAGGACCATAGCTCACTGCTGTGGAGGGAATTGATTCACCTAAGTTCACATGTTGAAGCTGTATCCCACAGCATGATGATGTCTAGAGATAAATAAAATTAGGGCTACATACAAGCAAAAGAATAGGGGCTTCACTGTGTATGCTAACTCTTTGAAGAGACCCTAGGGATTTAGTCTTCTTTTTCTTCTGAGGTTGAGCTGACCAACTGCCAATAAGCCAGCATGAGAACCCTCACCAGAGCCTGGCTGTGCTACGACCCAGACTTCAGACCTCCAAACCCCAGAAAAGCAACAAAATATCCTATGATTTCAAGGTCCCCACCCAGTACTCAGTGCTCTATTGCAGCATCATGGGCTGGTTCCTACTATACCCCTTTCAATTTCTCTTTTGCCTAGAGAAATGGATTTTTGCATCAAGCTCTACCATATGTGTAAAACAAACATGTTGCCAGCTAGATTAATCATCTCCAGATTTAAATTCCAAGGGACATTTTGGTCTTCCTATTACCAACAAATAAGTCTTCTTACATCATTGTTTTGAGATTAATGGTGTGCTGATATTTTTAAAGTACTTTCCATATTTAGCTATATCAGATACTTGGAAATTCAGGATAACATGTCTGTTCTTTATCCTGTTGGGCTCAATTTAAAAATCAAACACTGTCATAAAGCAGTATTTTTGTTTTTGTCATTGGAACTCACAACACACCAACTTGCACTCAAAGGTGGGAAAGCATCCTGAGAACATTTCCCATCCTATTCTGCCCGTCCTGGCACTTTCGACCTTTAAGAAAGCCCATAAACTAACATTAGCTGTCCACGAGGACAGAAACACCTGGGGTGGAGTGATTACTCTAGTCCCGCTCTCAGGCTGCACCACAGCTCCTCTGACCCCACCCGTGTCTGATCTCCACTGCAGGGGATGGTAAAACCCAACAAGATGAAGGTTTCCAAAGGGGGGGGGGGCAATTCATGAGATGTAAATCAGATGAGCTATCACAGAATACCCAGACATACAAAAGTAATGGCAACCTTTTGTCTTTGGTACAGTTGGGAAAGGAAATTCTAGAGCTGTTGGGGATCTGTCAGATTCTATAAGAAGTGAAATTTCTGTGTGTCATTGTGATGTGGTTTGGGTCTTCAGAACTTATACTCACCTAGGAGGGAGGCAGTGACATGATGAAGGTTGGGTGAGTGCATTCAAGCCCTCCTAGTGAAAGAATTGGGTTAAATGCACAGCAGGGGGCATGTTCTTTGGTCACCATGTTTTGCCAAGCATAGGTATAGCACATTTATATATTGATTCATTTCATATTTATTACAGCAAGAAAGTACTACAAACACTTTTATAGGGCCCAAGAGGTGAATCAGACAGCAGGTGACAAGGGAGAATTTGAACCTAAGGCACCTACCTTTTCCTAACCCGCTGGGAATCACCTTAGTTTATCTGTTCTAAGAATATTCACCTGCTGTGATTTATTAAACAGCAGTAGTTTTCCTATAATCAAATTATTCATTTATCATTTTCACTAAGCAGCCAAAATAAAGTGCACACACTTTAGCCTTTTCAAAATAAATAATCTAGGGCTGGAGAGATGGCTTAATAGTTAGGAGCTCCTGCTGCTCTTGCACAAGATACAGGTTTTGTCCGCAGCACCTATGTTGGGCTCACAACTGTCTTTAACTTGAGCTCCAGAGATCTGATACCCTCTTCTCATCTCTGCTTGCTCTACATACACATGGTACAAATACACACAAGGATACTTATAACATAAAGAAAGAAGAATGAATAAGAACAATAAATAAATAAATGATTTGGTGCCAGAAATTTAGCTTTCACTCATAATGACATCAAATTAGTAAGTGATCAAACATCTGTCTCCAAATTCCATTCCTGTGGATTTAAGAGACACAGCCTTGGCTGGGGAAGCCACTCCCCCTTTCCCAGCACTTGTGTGCAGAGAGACCATCAACTGAATCAAGAAGTCGACTTCCTCAAGTGTTCTCCCATAGGTTTCCTTAGATTAGTTTAGATGCATTCTTATAGGAATCATAATAGGAAAACCAAGAAGTTTTCAAGCTGGTCCTCAAAAAACATCAAGTCCAGATCCCCATCTATTGCCAAGCAAATACAAAAATAAATAGACGAGAGAAGAAACTGATAGGCATTTAAACATAATCAAATTTCTTTGGAAAAACAATCTGAAATATGACAGATTAATTAACACAAAACCAGGAAATGGGAGAACAATCTTTTGCCTGTACATGTAATGGAAGAACCCTTTCAAAAGTAACAATAGCTAACCTTTGCATAATGTTTTGCAATCAGTAGGGGCCGGTGTATTAATTCCTGTAGTCCTCATAATAACCCATAGGTAGATTCTATTTAACATTTCTTGGCTACAAAGGAAGAGTAAGCGTAGGATAAGAAAGAACAAGCATCAGGACCAAGGGCACACAGCAGGGAAGGAGTGAGGACAGAAAGTCCTGCCTCCACCCCCACCACTCTGGTCTGCTCACTCTGCCTATTCTGTTTGCTTCCTGTTGTTATTTCCAGTTTGGTCCCCCAGGGACTACAGGATTCTAAGAGAAGGGAGAATCCCATAAGTGGGGAGATACTGAATACCAGAGGCTGGAAGACAATCCCAAAGGCATGAGGATCTGATCCGAGGCACCAGGAGATGCCAGGAAATGGAGGACTCCTGGGGCTGGGGCATTCCAGAGAATAGAGAACTCCAGGGGGACCTTGGGGATTGGAAGTGGGAGGACTGAGTAGCTAGGGCTTATCTGGCTCAGAGATTCTGTTCAGGGTTCTGAGAAGGGTTTGAAACAGAGAGCACTGATGGATGCTACAGTTTCAGCTGCTGCACTGGACACTTAAGAGTCTAAACTGAGCCAAGCATGTTAGGGGAACATGCCTGTATTTCTAGAACTCAGGAGACTAAGAAAGGAGAACTCTTGTGAACCTGAAGGTAATCTGGCTCATGTAGTCAGTATCAGGCCAGTTGGGGCCACATAATTTTTTACCCTGTCTCATAAATAGGCCAAAGGGGTTAATTTTATCAATGTATTCCTTTCAATAAATTAGTTAGCTAGTGTACGAATTTTATCTCAATACAGCTGTTTGAACATGGAAAGGCAGTAGTCACATCTGCAGGTCACATAAGAAATAGCTGCGGTGAATCTCACCCACATCCCTGCCACAATACCCCTTAGTGTCACCCTGAGAGCACTGCTTAGTGTTTCTGAACCCAGACTTGCCCTCAGGATTCGATTCACAACTATGAGGGTTCTGTGAGCTAGCCTGCACTGTCTTGGACACCAAAAATCATCCTCAAGCATCTTGAAGCTTCTCTCATCTTTGATTTAGGGGCCATTGTGGACAGACTGTCAGTCTCTCCTCTCAGTCAGCCCTGGGAACCTAAGCAAATGCCACTGTCCAGTCAAGGTTGGATGCTCCTCCACAGCACCATCTTCTTCACTCGTCCATGCAGCCAGTCATACCCTTCACAAGACAAGTCTCTTCTTGCCCCACCCAGCAGCTCCTAACAACAGGGGTGCTGCCTCCTGCTCAGAAAATGTCTTTGTTCTCCCTGCCCAAAACTGCCACTACTGAGGCTACATGATAGCATGTACTTTTGTGTGTTCCTGTGTCTGAGCATGTGCATGTGCATTTGTGTGTGTGTGTGTGTGTGTGTGTGTGTGTGTGTGTGTGTATGTGTGTGTGTGTGTGTGTGTGTGTGTGTGTGTGTGTGTGTGTGTGT
>CAJQZJ010033481.1:3998331-4016744 GCA_907164525.1 Lophiomys imhausi | reverse complement strand
GTGTGTGTGTGTGTGTGTGTGTGTGTGTGTGTGTGTGTGTGTGTGTGATATAGAGAGAGGGGGGTCTCTTCCCTAAATATTATGAAAACAAAAAGCTTGGGAGTTAAAAAAAATCAGAATTTAAGCCTTTTGAACCTTACATAGGAATGTAAAAATAAGAGAAGAGTCTTGAATAAATAAAAATCTAATAACAAATATGGATTGCACTTCCATCTTAGGTAAATGAAACAATTTAAGTGAAAGATAAATCTAAGATGTCATGATGCCATACAATATCATTTTTCTAGAGAATGAAATGATTCTGGCTTCTCTCTTTTAGATGTTTTCTGTGATCTAGATATGATAGTGGCTAGTGAATTTTATAAGATAACTTCTAAACATGCTAGAGGAGTGGAGAGAGGAAGGAAGGGGGAAGGGGAGTAAAAACAGACAGAATTGAGAGATACATGTTTTCAAATGCTATTCTCAGACCATCACTGGGAAAAAGGCTAGAGGCAGAAAATGGTGCCACAGTCCAGGAGTGCCCGCTCCTCCTCACAGACCAGTATCCAAAGTCGCCTGCTTTAGTGTTAACTATTTCAGCTAGAACCACCAGTCCCCCCTCAGAAGCCCCATTAAAAGTCTCACTAGCATTTACACGTCTTGCTCTATGTTAGGGGCACAGGCTAGGTTTACGTGAATATTTTCACCATGGACTCACTTTTTTCTTAGGAGTTCAGCTGGCCAAAAATGAAGCTAGGTGACAGTAGCAGAGAAGTGACAGGCATGGCCATGCTTCCCATGAGACCTAGCAAGAGAAATGTAGACAGAGGACACAGGCTGGCTGAAGGCACTTTGAAAGAGCTATGTCAAGAAAAACTGGAAGGAGACAATGAATACCTAGAACAGGGTATGCTTGATGAAAGCTGGCATAAAAGGTGGATGAAGGAGAAGGTAAAATGTGGGAAGGAAGGAAATCCCTGAAGAAAGGATTTAAGGATCCATCAGTATGAAGTAGCCCCATTTGTGAGTGTGGCTTCTCTGGCTGAAAGGGGAACATTAAGAATGCGGGTATGGGCCGGCCTTGATTGCCATGTAAAGACCTGGACTCTACCCCAAGGAAGTATTTGAGTGCATCTATTAATTTTGGAAAGAAGTTGATAAAATTACTTGAATTGATATACATGAATGAGATGTATATATTGTTGAGAGGAAAAGTTTCTGACTTCTTCATTCTTACATATTTGTAAAGGAACAGATGAACTAACCTACAATTGTTAACATGTTGTGAGCTAAGGAATCACTGATGGCTTTAAAATCATCAACCTGGAAGCAATGCGGAGCCTGACCATCAGGAGGAAGATCAGTGGGTGTAAGAAGAGCGCACATAGATAAAGAGAGATCCCCTCCTGCAGTGAGTTTGTGCACAGAATGAACGCATGTAAGAGCCTGGAACTAGAAGATTCTGCATTAAAATCAGTCTACTGGAGTTTGTGATTTTAAGGATCACAGTAAGGGATGGAGGCTCAAGAACAAAGGGAGTGGAATGGGTGTGAAGATGAGGTTAGGTCAAAAGGTAAAGATCTCAAAGCTGAACTCTGGTCCACAATAATACAACAGATCTTCATGAAGATGAAATCCAAGCCATGAATACCAAAGGACTCAGTGAACAAGGGAGAAGGCCAAGAGATTTGTCACCACCGATGAAAACTAGATGGGGTGACAGTTCCATGACATTGGAGCATGTGGTAATATGTCCTCCTTTCCCTCATCACTCTCACACTGCCCTTACCCGCCCCCCACAGAGAGAGAGGACAGAGAGGAGAGAGAGGAGAGGGGGTAATGCTGTTCTGTAGAAATATTCATACTCTCTTCTTCCTACCAGGCAGACACCAGTGAGAACTCAGGAAAGCAGGCTGTACTTCCTGTGTTTCTGACACCGTTCTAGGCTTCCAGTGTGCATCAGCTTGCTTATGTTTCATAACAGCCCCTGTGCCGGTACTCTTACTGTGCCACTTTAGAGAAGGAAAAGAGAAAAAACCAGAGACATAGTTCAGAACCATACTAAGGTAGCACGACTGACATGAGGCACATGCATTGCCAGTAGCCAGCATCAGATCACACTCACTATTACAGACTGAGCCATTTTCCCAGGGGTCCCTAATCCCCACTTTTTCCTTTTGCTCCTGCAACATCCCAAACCCATCTAACTTCCTAACCTGGCCCACATTATTACTAAATGCTAGACTATGGAATCTTAACATCAGACCCAAACCAAAGCAATCAAAAAGCTACTCAGTAAATATGTGTAAAAATAAAAGCAAGTCATGTAACCTTAGAACATCCTGGAACATTCAGTTGCACTTCTCATAGCATTTCTTCAACCAGGAATGCCCCCTCATCTGTCTTTAGATCAAAGTGTCCAATCTCACAGACCCTGCTTTAAGGGACACTACCTTGCCCATGGTCACCCATACATACATATCTCTAGCTTAGGTCCTACTTGATAGAAGAACCACCATATCTCCCCAAGTTCTATGAAGTTAACATCTGTAAAGTTGTGCCACATTGTCATTGCTAGGCACGTGTGACATGTGTACTGTCCCTCTGGCCTGATCTTTGATATGAGTCCATGTTACTTTTCTTTGCTCATAATACCAGCACATATATAGAACCTAATATCAAGTATTCACTAAATTTTACTACTCAAAAGGAATGAGCCAGGCGGTGGTGGCGCACGCCTTTAATCCCAGCACTTGGGAGGCAGAGGCAGGCGGATCTTTGTGAGTTCGAGGCCAGCCTGGTCTACAAAGCGAGTCCAGGACAGCCAGAGATATTCAGAGAAACCCTGTCTCGAAAAAAAACCAAAAAAAAAAAAAGGAATGAGTTTGATAATTGGATGGACAAATAATAAAGTACTGGATGAAACCTGTGATTGATATTCTACCTAATAAATATCAAACTGGAAGTTCAATCAAGCAAGATAGGCCCTATAATGACTACTCTACTAACTGGTCCCTTAGTGAGAATCTCACTTTCATCTCTTTTTTTTCTTTCCAAAACAGGGTTTCCGAACAGATTCCTGGACTCACTTTGTACACCAGGCTAGCCTTGAACTCCCAGAGATCCTCCTGTCTCTGCCTGCCAAGTGCGGGAATTAAAGGTGTGCACCACCACTGCCCAGCAATTACAGGCAGCTGTGAACTGCCATGTGGGTGCTGGGATTTGAACCCAGGTCTTTTGGAAGAACAGCCAGTGCTCTTAACTGCTGAACCATCTCTTCAGCCCAAGGGAATCTTACTTCTAAAAAGTACATTTTTGGACTAAAATTGAAAATGACCCTATAGAACATCACTCATTCCTTTCCACACATCAGTGCATTGGGTTTTAGCATTAGAAATCATACTTATTCACTAAGCCATTTCTACATGACTGGGTTTTTTATGCTGGATTTGTAACAAGGTATCTGCTCAATTAGCTGAAAATGTCTCTAGGAATACTTCATAATGCTAAGAAAACAGTCTACTATCTTTATCTGAGCTGTTCAAACCACAGGGGAAGGCTTGATGAGATGGTTCAGCAGGTGAGAGCATTCATCCCCAACCCTCAGCCCAAGTTCAATCCCTGGAACTCATGTGGTAGAAGGAAAGAAACAAAAAAACCAACTACCCCAAGTTATCCTCTGACCTAAACACACACACACACAAACCATGGAATATACATACATACATACATACATACATACATACATACATACATACATACATACATACATTCATACATACATACATACATACATAAATACATATAAATACGTGTAAACAAAATAGAGATAGCCTGATGAACCTGAATATGGTGCATGTCCTAGCTATTGGTCTTCAGAGTATTTATACATAAGGAGATGTTTAGCCACAGTGGGTCCCTCTAATGCTGCCTGGGGCATAGAAAATAGGTAAAGTTTATCAAACTGATGTAAGGCGGCAGATGTGCACATAACCCACAGGGCGCTGCCAGACACTTCACATTCTATGGAAAAGAAAACAAAGTGAGGCTTGGAAAGCTAAGATCACACGACTCACAGAGGGCAGGTGCAGTACTGAAATCTACTTCTGTTTTGTTTTGAGGTTTCACCTTTCACCTCACAGCAGATACAGTCTACTACCGACCAACAGTGTACCTTCCTACGAGTGAGTAGAGACACCTTTTATCCTAATCAAATTCTATCATTTCGCAAGGAGCCCAGGTTTTGCTTCACTCTGAAATCCCACTGATACAAAGGATTCCCCACTAAAAAACACTCATAAATACATTTAAGGTGAAGGTAAAAATGGATGTACTTCTTTTCAAAGTAAACAGGTCAAGAAGGCCAAAGTTGGAAGCTGATCTCTCAATATAATAGCTGTTGTTCCTGCTGTTAGTACTTGTGTTTCTAAGTCTCTTCATAAGCCCAAGGTCACAACTGAAAAGTAACAGAACTAAGCCAAAATCTCTCTGATCTCAAGTTCACCGCTATGTAACAGAAATATGTTGCCATCAGCAACATGAAAGTTATCATCAATAGAGCCAAAATACCTCCATTAGACCTGGAAGAAAAATCAGCCTAGAACAAGAAAACAGGGAGAATCAATCCTTCCCATTATTGATGAGCCATGTCATGGGGGCATTTTGCTTAGCCTCCTGGAGAGGGGTGTTAACCACAGTTTTGTGACTAACACATCAACAGCCACAACAATGTCATTAAACACAGGGAAGATGAACTAGCCTTTGTAACCCCAGCTGATGACAGTGTTTCTGAGCCATTTACACTCAATCTTCAGCCATTTTTCTTCTCTTTGAGCTCTTTATACTGTTTGTGTCACCCTACACCCTGAACTACAGGAAGTGTCTAAATGGAAGCTGAAGTCAGTGACCAGATAGACACAGCTGGCTTCTAGACATGTGATAGTCTATAGAAGACCCTACCTCCTCCACTATACACTCAGAACATAACAGACACTGAAGAGCTGCCTGCCTACTGTGGTAGCCTTGTTCAAACCTAGAAACAACTGTGACTCTATGATCACAACCCAGCACCATCTTGTCCCACACCAGTTCAAGAAGGTGGCCAACTACTGGGGGGACAGGATTTCAATTCTACTATGAGTTAGATGTCCTTATTGTGAAGTTCCTCAGGTACCTGCTCTGCTGCAGCCCCTGGGGAACCAACATAGCCCAAAGACAGCCTAGGAGGCCCTGCTTCCACAACTTTAGTTTAAAATGCTGGGCAATTAGAGACTGCCTCCAACTTTTTATTCCTCGATGTAAACGAGTTGAAACTTTGAAGCCTACAGAAAGAAAAATAATGGTAAGAGGATTCTCATGCCACAAATCTGTGAGTAAACTGGCTTTCTTTGAGGGGTTGGTGATCGAGACAGGGTTTCTCTGTGTAGCCCCAACTGTCCTGGAACTTACTCTGTAGACCAGGCTGGCCTCAAACTCAGAGATCTGCCTGCCTCTGCCTCCCAAATGCTGGGATTAAAGGCATGTGCCAACATGTCTGACTTAAACTGGCTTTCTTAATTTTGTTCCAGACCCGACTTGGTTTACCACATTTATATAATTAGCAATATAAATATAGACATTTACTATGTGTTGTTTTCATTGTTATAACACATCTTGTATCTGTAAGAAGCCACTGAACAGGGAATGAAACACTTGAAAGAAGAGAAGTGAGTCTACTCCTACTTCTATCCTAATCTAATTGATAAATTCATTTAATGCTGTTCCAACTTTAGTTGAATTTCAAAAGATTGGCACAGTTATTTTAAGAGATATTTCAATTCACTTTGAGGATGAGAAGGAAAAGTGAGACACATTAACCCAATTAAACCAATTTCCATTTGGCTACTACATATTTTACTCCTGTAATCCATTATACTTGACTCTGCTATTGACCCAGGATGAACACTGCAGCATTAAATCTCAAAATGAAGGATTCTTGCCTTCTTATTGCTTTATTCTGAACAAGTAAGTTAAAATAGCAAGCATCCCCACCATTTCCATCTACTTATCATCCCTCATATGTGGATGGATGGAAATAGAAGGCTTGTTTCTTTCTTTTTAATCTCTAATGCTCGTACACTAGCCATGTCCTATCTCTGTGCTGTGATATTGACTAGCCTCTTTTTCAATTCACATAGATGTTATCTTCAAATGATAAATCGTAGCAGGCTACTCATATAATTGATCTCGAATTCCCCGTGCCCCCAACAACCTTTAGCTGTGGCATTTTGAAGGACTCCGTACCTCTTTGAAAAATAACAGGCTGATGAAATTCTGATGGGGGGATGTCTCACTCTACCTTAAAAAACATGTCTCAACTCTCCCAAGAAGCGTGAACAGTGACCTCTATCACCATTCCGAAGATACACTTTTAAAAAATTAGACATGAAATATGAATAGCAGCTGAGTAAGAAACTAGTGTTCTTACTTTACAGCTAGAAAAAAATTATATTTACTTGACCTCCACATGCAACAAGAGATAGTGAGAGCTGAGAGAATAATGACGAGCTGCTATCAGCACAAATCTGGAGAATTTGTCTTATTGCAGCTTACCTGGGAAGACACCAGATGTGGCTGGAGAAAGGACATCTGTGGACTTGTGGCTCAAATTCAGGTTTAAGCCTGGATTTACCCACTAGAACATATTTCTTTAAGCAAATGATTGCTCTAAGACTCAGTTTTCTTATGAGTTACCTTGCTGAGTAACTGTCAAATTAATTAGAAAAAAATATATATAGCTTTATACAGACCCAGAGATGTATTATTTCAATATTAGATTGACTTTCTCTAGACTATTATTTTTCTCAGACCGTTGTTATCTATCTATTGAAAGCACAGATTCTGAGTCACCTCCCATGAAGAACATGGTCATGTTCTTCAGTAAATTGAACTTACATCAACAAGCATATAAAATCTAGGACAGTATACTCTATGGGGCTACAAAACGTTCAATGATACACACACCTAGAGAAAGAGAGAGAGAGAGAGAGAGAGAGAAAATAGAACAGGAGCAAGAGCAAGAGTGAAAGAGAGTGAGCAGAACTCACAAGAAACAAGCAGTCACTGCAAAAGCCTGTTGCAAATTACTCATTTATAACCAGAGATCAGAGGCCAAATTGTAAAATTGCATCTATACCAGAGGTGACCACACTTTGTAAAAGAGCAGAGAGGAGGCTTGCAGGTAGCTCAGCTAGTAAAGTGCTTGCCTTGGCAGCATGAGAACTTAAGTTGGATCCCACAAATCCACATTAAAAAAGAAAAGAACCAGAGGTGATGGTACATAACTTATAATCCCAGAGTTAGTGAGGTAGTGACAGGCAGGTTCCTGGGATCAGGTAGCAAGTTATTCTAGCCTGTTTGGTAATTTACAGACCAGTGAGAGACCCTAACTTAAACCAAAAATGTGGAAGGCACCTGAGGAGTCATACCTGAAGTTGTCCTTTGGTTTCCACATGTTCATGTCCATATGTGGACCTACATACACACGAATACACATGAACACACATATACTCAAAAATGAGTCAGATAATACATAACCTTTTTAAGTATGTTTCTATCACATTTTTAGAACCCTAACACTGTAGCATGAAAACAGACAAAAACAATACACAAATGAGTAGTGCTGTGTTCTAATAAAGCTTAATTTACAAACCACCTATGGCTTCAATGACTTACAGTTCTTATCACACGGTCTTTCACTTGCTTGGTTAGAGTTACTCCCCCTACCCAGTTTTTTATATTGTTTGTGGCTATTGTGAAGGATGATGTTTCCCTAATTTCTTTCTCAGCCCATTTATCTTTTGTATAAAGAAGGGGTTCCGATTTTTTAAAATTAATTTTGTATCCAGCCAGATTGCTGAAGGTATATATCAGATGTAGGAGCTCTCTGGTGGAATTTTGGGGTCACTTATGTATACTATCATATCATCTTCAACTATCGATAATTTGACTTCATTTCCAATTTGTAACCCCTTGATCTCCTTTAGTTGTCTTATTGCTCTAGCAAGAACTTCAAGTACTATGTTGAAGAGTAGACATCCTTGCCTTGTCCCTGAGTTTAACGGAAATGCTTTAAGTTTCTCTCCATTTAATTTGATGCTGGCTACTGGCTTATTGTATATTGTGTTTATTATTTCTAGGTATGGTCCTTGTATGCCAGCTCTCTCCAGGACTTTTAACATAAAGGGGTATTGGATTTTGTCAAATGCTTGTTCAGTATCTAGTGAGATGATCATGTGTTTTTTTCTTTCAATTTGTCTATATGGTGAATTAAGTTGATAGATTTGCATATGTTGAACCATCCCTGCATTCCTGGGATGAAGCCTACTTGATCATGGTGTATGATACTTTTGATGTGTTCTTGGATTTGGTTTGCCAGTATTTTATTAAGTATTTTTGCAGAAGAGAAAGTGAGGGAAAGACTCAAACTCATTGGCACAGGTGACAACTTCCTGAACAGAACACCAATAGCTCAGGCTCTAAGACCAACAATCAATAAATGGGACCTCATGAAACTGAAAAGCTTCTGTAAGGCAAAGGAAACTGTCATTAGAACAAAAATGGCAACCTACAGACTGGGAAAAGATCTTTACCAACCCCACATCTGACAGAGGGCTAATATCCAAAATTTATAAAGAACTCAACAAATTAAACACCAAGAAACCAAATAATCCAATCAAAAAAAGAGAAACACAGCTAAACCAAGAATTCACAAAGGAGGAATCTCTAATGGCAGTGAGACATTTGAAGAAATGTTCAACAGCCTTAATTACCAGAGAAAAGCAAAAATTACCAGAGGAAAGCAATTCAAGACGACTCTGAGATTCCATCTCACACCTGTCAGAATGGCTAAGATCAAAAATTCAAATGATAGCACATGCAGGCAAGATTGGGAAGAAAGGGGAACACTCCTCCATTGCTGGTGGGAGTATAAACTTGTACAACCAATATAGAAATCAGTCTGGTGATATCTTAGAAAACTTGGAATAGCCCTATCTCAAGACCCAGCCATACCACTTCTGGGTATACATCCAAATGATTCCTCACTAAACCACAAGGACATATCCACATCTATGTTCATAGCAACCTTATTCGTAATAGCTAGAAACTGGAAATAACCCAGATGCCCCTTAAATGATGAACGGATTTAAAAAATTGTGGTACATTTACACAAAGGAATACTACTCAGCTATCAGAAACAAGGAAATCATGCAATTCACAGCCAAATGAATGGAACTAGAAAAGCTCATCCTGAGTGAGCTAACCCAGACTCAGAAAGGTGCACATGGCATCTACTCACTTATAATTGGATTTTAGCCATATAGTACAAGACAACCTACACACCAAAGGATCCTACAACCAACACACCAAAGGATCAAGAACATAGACTTTGTTACCTATCAATGGGACAATTTGCCATAGGGTGCTACCATGTAGGCCCCCAGTGCAAGAGGAAGTTTTTAGCCCTCATAAGACTGTTGAACTGAGAGGAGCTGATATTTAGGGACACTCAACATCGGAGGAGTGGGATGGGTGGGAGAGGGAGGAGAGGGTGGGAGGCTGGAACCAGAAGGGGTGGAAAGAGGGCACTATGATGGAGATGTAACTTGAAGTAATAAATAACCATTAAAAAAAGATGTGGCAAAATCACAAAATTTTGCTGATCCTTGATGTGATAGAAGACAATGCACCCAGAATAGGCATCTGATAGTCAGTCTCCTTTACTCTGTTGTGTTCAAGCTGACTGGTATGTAAAGTACCTTCATATCCAAACAATTTCACAGTAAATCAAGTTTGAAATATTTGAAAATAATATTAGGGCAAGACAGAAAATTTCTTGGCCTTCAAAAAAATATTTTCTATCCATGCATGATGATAACATTTGTCAGTATGATAATGAAAAAATAGAGACTAAATAGATCTTCCATGAATTTCAGCAATCTGCTATAATTTATAAAACAAGTAACAAATGGAATATTCTCACTCTTATTTATTTCCATATCACAAAGGCACTAAATCCCTTAGGCATCATCCTCAGTATCTAATCTTACTAAAGCAAAAAAGATTTTTTTCCCAGAATATAAACATCATTTTCTCTTTCTACTTTTTCCTTACTGGAAGTTTAATAAAAGTGCTAATTCTAATTTTTTTTTGCTCTTGACTGTGCATATTTATAAAACAGTATTTTAATCCCATTTACCTCAAAGACAAAGCCAAGTTTAGTTATGGAGGCAAAACTCTGGGGTTTGGTTTTCTTTTCTGAACGCAAGACCTCAGACATCCTATGGAAACAGTGACAAGCTACCCCCAGTCACAAGATTCAAAGTTTAAGATCAGGTAGCCTGGTTAGCTGACCCTCTGATAAAGGCAGTGTGGAAAATCATGTCATGGCAAGTTCATGTGTAGAAGCAAGTAGTCAGGTCTTCAAGAAGAATATGGAGGAAGCTGAGTAGGACTCAGAATTTGAAAAAAAAAAAAACTCATTTTCTAAAGAGCTACCTAAAGCCTAAAGAAACACTACTGTAAATAACGAGGGAACTCCCACTTCTAAATGGATCCATACTACCACTGCCCTGGGGCCAAGCTTCCAATACACGAGACCTTCAGAGTGCACACAGACTATATACCAATCAGAGTAGTGATTTCAGGAATATGGCACAGACTCACACTGGAACAAAACCATTAGGTACCTACAGATATTGGAATATAACACTCACAGACACCAGATGCAAAGCATGCTGGACAAGATGCTTACAAATCCACTGGGCAAGATCCTTACAAATCCACTGGACAAGATTCTTACAAATCCACAGGTTTTTTTTCAGTCAATTTATTCTTTTATTCAACAGATATTTATTAAGTGAGTATTGCATTTCAAAAAAGAGTGAACAGGTTTGGATATATAAATAACAAACTTCATGGTGTTTCTGCTTCAAATTTTGTCCCTCGGTGTCTATTCTCAACACAAGAATGTTTTTCCCCTTTGCAACACAACCAACAGGGAAAACACACACACACACACACACACACACACACACACCAGAGCATATCATTTTCATTTAACATGTTCCCCTTTGGGGCTGAACTCAGGAAGCAGAAAGTGAATAAAAAGGGGCCAGGCCATAAAAAAAAGCCTCAAGACTGACCTCTAGTGACTTCCTTCCTCTAGTGAGGCTTCACCTCTTAAAGGTTCCACAATCTTCCCAAACAATGTCACCAACTACAGAGCAAGCATTCAAGCATCTGACTCTCTGGTCTCAAACTACATTAGGACTCAACACTAGGTAGTTATTTTAGTTTCATTTCTGTTTCTGTGATAAAATACTCTGACCAAAAGCAAGTAGGTAGAGTAAGAGTTCATCTTAGCTGACAATTCTAGGTCACAGTTCATCGCTAAAGAGAAGCCAAGGCACCATCAACCTCTGTAAATCTATTCATGCCCTTCTTTTATGTTTTTACAACTATAGGGTTGCAGATTAAAAACACACAGGTGCATTGTGAATGTCTCTCCAGACAATGAAGTCACAGGCAATGCATAATTTCCTTTGTTTACAAACTACCACTTCAAAAAAAAGCAATGGAAATAATAGGGTATCTCTAATTCAAGATGTCCACACTAACCAGGAACAAAGAAGTCCTGACTCTACTCCTTGATCTATTCAACACAAAGCTAATTTTATTCGAGAATAAAGCAATTAATCAGCACAGCAGCTATCAGCTACAGGAAAATTCTATGCTTATAACATATTTATTATCTTGTTTTACTTCCCAGCAATCATACTCAATAGGTATTAACACAGCCCTGCCATTATTAGACTGTTGGCTGAATGGCATTTCTGTTTATTACACTAACAATACAGCCAGAAGTACTAGAACATGTAACTCAGAGAGAATAATTACCCCTATTCTAACTTTGGCACCTGTATAGTTAGGACCCCAGAGTTCAGGTGAAGGTCATGATGTAATCCCATTCATTGCCAGCTGAACCATGTACAAAGAAAAGAAAGAGGAACATGAAAATGAAGAACACAGCACTTTTTGTTCAAGATTTTTTTTTAATGTCATATGCCTGAAATTTTCCATAGTAATCATAGTAATACAAATCTGCAAAGGTTCCCAGTGAGAAAGTTCATTGCAGCACTCCTTGGTGACCACTGGAGTTATGCAAACACAGCCTGCACTATTGTAGTATTCTATGCCATTTCTAGATTTCAAAGCTATTTGTATATTTTTAAATGAAATTTCAGAGTAGAATCATAAAAATGGTAATAATGTTTACTTCACATAACACTTTTAACACAGTGTACTTCCATGGTGTTGCTGGTGAGGTAATTATAAAACAATGTAATATATGCTAATTTATACTACACTGTAGACAGTGAGGTATAATAATAGGACTCAAATCTCAAGCTGTGTGAGAGATAAATAATATACTACCAGAACACTCCTGCCACTCTCAAGTTATACACTTGCAGCATATTGTCTACAGTCTAAACTGGAGGTCCTAGGAGAGGTGTCCACTTTCTCTATGACAGGCCCTGAGTCCTGTCACTACACATAATTACTGACAGGGGTGTTCTGAGGGATACATTACAACTGTTACCAAAAGGACAAAACAGCAGTTGACCAGTAACTCTGTAGCAATACACATTGATATGTTATTTATCACTGGGCTTATTGCTTTCATGTTACTTTCCCTGAGAGCTGGCCAAATGCCACTGTCATTGGTTGGAAAGCCTAATTTGGTGACCTCCAAATGTGGGTCTCTAGCTAATCAGCTCAGCCCCTGTTCTCCTCCTTATCATCGTCCACAACACCAACAGGCATTGAAGACTTTATCCTCTTCTTAGACTTTTCAGGCACTCGGATGCTAAAAGTCAAGCTGTGAGAAAAACAGTTGCACACAGCAAGACTAAGTTAACATCTACCTAGTATTGTGCTATTGATTTTGTCCCTTAAATGGTATTTTCTGAGGCAGGGTATCAACTAACTGGCCTCCAATCAGCTATGTAGCTGAGAATAAGCTTGAATTTCTTTTGGATATATCCCTCTTGATCACAAGAGTGTGCCACCACGCTTTGTTTATGGCGTGCTGGGAATCAAAGCTAGGGCTTTGAACATGCTAGCCAGATTAAGTTACAGGCTAAGATAGCCAGTACCAGCTAAGTTACACCCTCGGGCTTTAAATATTTCTAAATAGAGATTTTAGAAGGGTGAAATATTTCAGTTATAACAGAGCAAGGGAACAAAGATGCAGAACAAGAAAGAATAAGGTTGCTTAGGGGGAGTCACCCAGTTCACTGCTGAGATCCTAACACATATAAAGTGAACAGCAGTAACAAAGAATGGAGAGGCACATCCAATAGGATCACAGAATGTCTGAACGCTAAAACCAGATCTGGCTTTTGTTGGGCAGACAGTGGGAAGACACTGACATTTAAACCATGAACATGATGGATTTGAACTGTACCGAAGATGATTCCAACTGCCTCAAGAATGAATGAAAAGTGGTTGTTTTTGTGCAGACCTGGATGGGGAAATTGCAAAGAATGAGTAGCCTCCTTGTGCATCTTTGATTACTATGATTAAGAACAGAGAGACTAGTGCTTTCTCTGCAGTCAGTTGCAGAAAATGTATGTAAATATGTTATTTCCCCAGAATTACCTTTGCTACTTTTCTAAATTCATCTACACTTTTGGAGAAAAAAAAAGCCACACTGAGTCCATCTCAATGGTATCACAAAATAGTGTGTATGAAAACCCCATTCGTCTGAGTGGAGCCTCTAGCAATTCAGGATGAAGCCCCAATGAGCCTGTCCTAATTCCACTACCTAAAACAAGGCTCTCTTTGACGCTGAGTGCCAGAAAAACAAATGATCGCATTTGTAAGGAAGTCAACTGTAATTCTCAAGGTCCCCAGAGGCAATACAGATGAAGTACTGAGCTATAAGAGTTCAAGTTGCTATGAGGAGGAAAATGGTACATGCTGGTGAGAATGTGGCCTTGTGTTTGGCCATGTGTGGGCTCTAATAAGAAGTAGCTAGGGCTTAGATGGGAACTCCCCCAGTTTGCCCCTGTGTGACCTTGAGTAAGTTACTGAATCCCTCTAAAGGTGACAATAGTATCTAGGATATAAGATGATTGAAAGAATAAATAAAACAATATGATCAGTTACTATAGTTGTCAAAGGATATAAATTGTATTTTTTTTTTTGTAAAGATGACTCAGACTGTTAGGTATACGGTAGGCTGACCAGGGACAGAAATGTAAAAGACAGAACAGAAGGTATTTCATTGTTCATAAAAGAGAACACAGAAGATTAAACATGGGAAAAGGAGTTAGATTTGAGACACATTTTCCAAGAAAGCCAGACACACTTTGCTTGACGAAACAAAGAGTTACTGGCACCATTCCAGAACTGGAGCAGGATGGAGAGATTCCTAACACACCAAGTCCCTGGCATACATGGTTTTTATACTATTTATTAATATAATATACAACAACACAATTCTCATTGTTTTATTTTTGATAAATGAAATGGTTATGTTGAACAAAAGCACGTAACTTTGATTTAATATAAACATATCAACTTTTAACAATTTATTTACATTAGAAATACTTCATTTAACCTAACAGAAAGGCCCACACACATACCCAGTAAAAGTAAAAAGTGAAGCTCATATCAGTCTTTGAAGTGTCCGTTTTGGCTTAGTGACAACATCTTAGGATGACATCATCTGATAATCAGAAAGTTCTCACACAAACTTGGGGGCTGGCAAGAAGCCAGCTCAGATAACTTTGAACATATGAATTTTGGATTACTTAAGATTGCATCCTCCAAGAAAGATAACTCCTTGAAGTCAGCTTTCAAACTGCAATTGATGGCTATTTGTGTTTCTGAAAACAGCAAAATGCTTTCTACAGTCACATTCAAACTGGCTGCCAGTTGGGGAAATAAGATCTTGAAAACACAAGGTCTCTTCCCCAATGGCAGTGATCCAGGGCTCAAGAACAAACTGTGTGCCCAAAGACTGAAAGAAAGTGGAGTAATTGATTCAAAACAGAGTAGAGAGAAAATTGATGATCTCAGAGTGTGCAAGAAAGAGGCAGCAACAAGAAAGCAAGCTGTATTTGTTCTACAAAAGCAGCAAAGAGTGACAAGGAACACACAAAAGGACGCATGTTTACAGTGTAAAGTGTAGTTTGAGACACATCTTATTATATATGACTTGAGAGAGTAATTGGGCATTTGGATCAAAATGCAGTTTACAAAAAAAGATAAGGACTGGAGATATTAATTTTAGAACACTTTCAACTAGGAAAAAGGAAAAGGAGCAATGAAATGAGGCAAGATTTGAAGCCTGGAGAGTACTATTTATTTTGTTGGGATAGAAGAGGAACATTCAGAGGTACAAAAGAAAGAGTGATCTGAGAAGTGGGGAAGGAGACAAGACAACATGTTAGCATGGAAGCACAGAGAGTGACAACCAAGGGGAGCGTGAGGAGCAGAGGTCAGTGCTACTGAGAGACCAAGGATGGTCACAAAAGAGACTTGTGTCCTGTAAATCAGACTTGAGTGGAAAGGTTGCTAATGACATTGTGGTGGACTAGGGTAGATATGAACAGAGCATTGGGAACCTCTGCAAAACCCATTCCTAGATAATCTCGTGAGAAGGTATACAAACAGAGTAAGGCTGGTGGGGGACGTAGGCAAAGAAGGGGTAGTGTGGAGTATGAAAAGGAATGACAAAAGAAATGACATTTTGACAGAAATGACTCCAGAGGGATGATGAAACAGTTAAAGATAAGACAATCAAAGGTCACTGAAGATCTTTGGAGAGCAGAACAGACAGTACAGGTAAAGACTTGTCTTTGATGACACAAAAGTCAGTTGCTACAATGGGAGAGGGAAGCTGTTGGGAGCTGGAAGAGGCGTGTGGGGGGGGGGGGGAAAGGACCAAACAGTTCCCTTCTGAAAACCTCTTTAATTCAGAGACAAAGCAAGATCAGAAGACTGAAGGTGAGAATAAAATCAGGAGAGGAGACTAAGAGTTTAAAGTGGGTTACCAAGGCTACCAGAGAATACTCACATGACTGGAGTTTCCATGTGGATTTCTATGTGATCATTGATATGACTGCAACTTCATTCTACCTAACAACCAGGCTTTCTCTGGTAAGATCATTTACTCAGGGACAAATGTACACAGGACAGATAATTGAGTTCATCCAACATTGGGAGGTATAATATGGAGGAAAAGAGCTAGAATAATGGTATTGTTATCCCAAAAGTTATAATAACAGGTTGTGTGATTTAGCTGGTACCAAAAAACCAGAGGAAAAGATAGGAAAATACACAAAATCAGAAAAAAAATGATATAATCAATGAATTATGTTACAATAAAATATTTTCCTCATGAGGGTTGGTGAGCTAGGAAAAAGATAAAATTTTGTGTCTAAATATGTTTAAGATCTCAAAGAGTGTTTTCTTTTTTTTTTTTTTGAAAATGAACAGGTTGGCAATTACCAGATAAGTCATTGCAATAAGAATATGTCAACCATGAGAAAGAATGCTTGGACAACTCTGGGAAAGTGGAGATCACAAGTCAACCATATTGAAATATTGGCATTCTGAGTAGGCTCAACCTAGCAGGTGTAGAAATGGGGGTAGGAACAGCAACTTGCTTACAGACACAGACAGTGAGATGAAACTATATAGCCGAGTAGAATCATTAATTAGACAATGGTCCAAAAGGTAGGAAAAAGGCTGAATACTCAAATGTGGACCTCAACAATAGCAAAGATTTTGAAAGAAATGTAACAATGGTACAAAATTGAAACTGAAAATCAAAGAAATTTCTAACCCTCTGGGATTTGAAATCCATGGTGGAGTAGAGCACACAACTTTCACCTGGACAAACCTGAATAAAAAGCGAGTTCCACAGGGAACATACAGTTTTCTCAAGGCAAGAAGAGGATGATAAGAGCTCATATCATAAAAGACAGCTTTACACCCTGATAAAAAACATACACTGTGGTCTTCTGCCAAATTGGCTATGATTTGGTTACTGAGTGCATAAGGCTAGGTCTTCATTATGGCAATAGTAACATCAGAAATACAAAACACTCTGGGGAAAATCAACAAAGCAAAAAGATACATAGAAAAATGACTAGGTAATTCATATGGAATAAGAAGGACTAAATTTCTTAGTATATAAAATATTTAATAGCTTTTCAGGCTTTTGGTTAAGAACAAGTAGAAAGGGTTCATGTAAACCAGCAGGAGAAAAGTGATAAATGAAAAATGAGTATAAATTAAAATTATGTTTCATGGAAAGATAAATTGAATTGGCTTTTAGACATAAAAAAACATACTCAAACAAGAACATGCCAAAGCAAGGGGATACTATTTTTCCTCCACATGTGTTGGTACACCATGCTTGTATACGTGTGTGTATTACAGCATCTGACTGACACCAACTGACTAGTGTAGGAGCACTTCGCTGGGAATGGCACGAGACAAGTGTATACATTACTGCAATATATTATCATACAGTAATAATACATTCTTATTACATCATTATAGAGTCATTTCCTTATAAGGATTTTCCTATAGAAAATCATGTGCATGAGCCATGTTCACAAAGATGTAAGTACAAGAACATCCAATGGAACATTCTTGCAGAATCAAATCCAGAAAAACACCCTGAGATTCATAATGTGCCCCCACCCCACTATTATTAAACATTACTGTCTTCCATTCTATTCGGCACTCATATCCTTTAGCAACTTTAAACTGCCCCCTTCAAATTTCCTTCTCTGTTTTCAACCACCTTCTAGAATAACCAAACACAAAGGCATGGCTTCCTTCAGAGTACTATTGAGGTTACACAGCCTTCTCTTGTCACAGGGTACTAGGTTTATTCTAAAATATTCTGGGAATTCTAAATTACTCATTAGATATACTTTATTTCTTTTAAAAGTAATAATTATGAGGCTGGACTCAATAATAAGAGTGCTTGATCAACAATCATGAGGATCTGAGTTAAGATCTCCAGAAATAAAAAAAAAAAAAATCCAGGAATTGGCTTTATGTTCTTGTAAGCCCAGCACTGGTCAAGATAAGGAAATTGTGAGAGCTAGCTAGCTAAGCAGAGAAGACGAATAAACTTCAGGTTCAGTGAAAGACCCTGTATGAAGATGATAAGGTGGACAATGATAGAATACACACATATCTGGTGGCCTGGACTGGCCTCTGTATGAGTAACCACAGGGGTGTGTGTTTGTGTTTGTGACCTATATGTGAATAAGCAGAGGTATGTGTGTGTGTATACATACGTGTATGTGTAGATGTGTGTGTGTGTGTGTGTGTGTGTGTGTGTGTGTGTGTGTGTGTGT
>CAJQZJ010033481.1:3987256-3998127 GCA_907164525.1 Lophiomys imhausi | reverse complement strand
TGTGTGTGTGTGTGTGTGTGTGTGTGTGTGTGTGTGTGTGTGTGTGTAGGTGCATGTGCTAGTAGCTATTTATAAAGCCAAATATAATATGCATTTCTGAGGTTTCTCAGTTCCCTAAAATCTCTGTCATTCTTCTGGGCTCTATTGTACTAGATGTCAAAAAACAGAGCTTGAATAATTTCAGGTTTAGAAGTTTTACTGGTGTTTTCTGCTATCATTATCAGCAACATTCCATGCACAGTTGAAAGACAAATATTTTCTGTAATGTAGACCATTGATACACAGTTATAAACTCGTCTTTATGAATGGCTTAAGCCTTAAGCTATTTATCTTCTGTTTTATTTGTTGTGATCTGAAAATGGTACATTAAAATCCACAGCTGGAATTATGTTTCCACAGATCTGCTTGCTTTTGGAAAAGTTTGATTTGGTTTTGTGTTTTAGTAGGAAACCTGGATTTGTGTCTTTGATGTCTTCATTATAGATTTCACATTTCATCAACATTGACTATTCTTATTTCTTTTAATTCTTTTTGCCTATGAATTTGTTTTTAGTAGACGTGAATCACACCTTCTCAGAATTGTCTCTGTTCAGATTTTCTTGCTATACCCTTAACTCTGGAACATTTTGTTTGTTTGTTTTGTTACACCTGGAAGTATGTGCTTGAAGATTTTATTAGAAGTGCAGAGTTAGATCTTATAAAAGGAAACTAAGTGGTTAAAGTTTAATTTATACCAGATAATCACTTTTATCTCATATTTGCTTTCCCATATTTTAAACTACTTTGCCAACTTTTTATCAGCTAATTTTTAAGAAGATTGTGGGCTAGGCATGATGCTATATGCCTGTGATCTTCACATTCAGAAAGCTAAGGGGAAAGAACCAGAAGTTCAAGACAAGCCTGAGCTATGTAGGTAGTTTAAAGCTAGGCTAGAGTACCTAAGAACCTCCTCAATCTCCAGACTTGGCAGAACATCAAACATAAGAAACAATTTGAATATGTCTTCTTTTAAATCCACATAATCTCCTCCATCAAACCACAATGTAATTTTTCTTTTAGCTGTTAATACCTTATTTTATAGAGGAAAACTCTGATATGTGCCTGGTATTTATTCCTACATGGTTATACTTTATTTTCATTTATATTTTCTCCTCTATGTAATTTTGTTGGATTGTTTGTCTTTGATTAAAAGACCTCAAGGATTTATTTCATTGTAAGATTACTAAGGTTATCTGGTGTCTTTGATCTACAGACAAGTATGTTTCTGTTTCATAAATCTTTATTGTAATATTTACTATCTCACATCATTCTTGATATTTACTAGAGAAGAGGGAAGAGAATGGCTTAGAACTAGTGGTAACAGGGCCATGGGGTATGGATGACTTGTTTCAGTACTTTGATTCTCATGTTCTCATGGATTCTGCTCCTTTTGATTCTCATGTTCTCATGGGTTCTGCTCCTTTTTGTTGTTGTTGTTGTTCAGGTTTAAAATAGGAAGGCAGATCTGCATGAAGGAAACTTAACCCAACTTACATGAGAAGTCATCACATTAGATCTGCCAGTGTATTCTCTTACATTTCTTTCCTGGTCTCTGATTCTATGAATTATTTTTGTGCTGGAAAACTAGACTCCTTGTGTGACATCCATCTTGTAAATTGAAAGTTCCAATTCTTAACACACATTCTGGTTCCAGCCTATGGATCCTACAAGCACTTGACTAACTCACCATAGGTAAAATCAATACAGGTCCTGTCCTGCCCATGCTCCAGTCTCTGGTGGGGCAAATGAGGACAATGAGAGGATGCTGAGGGGAACACAGAACTATGGCTCCTCAGAGTATAGTTGCTGTGTCTCACAAAGGCTGGCACAGACTTTGTTCCAGGCTAGATGCTGAGGATGGGAGAAGTTGGAGAATATGCTTGTTCTGTTATCTGTGCTGATCACATACAAACTCAGGTCATTTCCTCTGCAGTGCCTTTAAACCCACCCACAAGTATCAGAGTCAATATTATTTTCTCCAGATTCTGGAAAACTGTTCACTCATCCTTACATTATAGCTCAAGTATTCACTTGTTTGTATGATCATACAACTTCACCCAAAATCACAAGGAATCTAAGATAGACATTGATCTTAGACTTGGCCAGACTATGACTCATATTACTATTGTAGGACCATCTGCATCTTCTTTTAATTCTCCAAATTGACATTTCTTCATAACTTGGCACCTCATGGCCCACTGGGGGAAAAATGAAACTGTCAAGAGAACACAGATAGAAATAGGCATCCTTGTCCATCCACAAGTGAAACAACCCCTACAAGGACTTATGGGATCAAGAACCACTTGGGTTTCCTTGAATAGAAAGTTCTCTCCTCTTCTTCATGATACTAAAGTGAAAGCAGGCATGTACAGATGAAGAATATATATTGCTATATATTATATATGTTCAAGTATGTGCTGGTTTTCCAAAATAAAAATTAGAGAAGACTGATGGGGTGGTGTTAAGCATTCTAAATGTTAATTGGTCTTGTTTGCTGTCTGTTACTTAATTGACTCTGATTGGTTAAATAAATGCTGAGGCCTGGAGATTGGGGAAAGAGAGAGATAGGTGGGACTAAGGTGCATGGGCTTTTACAGAGAGAGAGAGAGAAAGAGCATCTTGGGAAGAAGAAGGTTGCTGGAAAGAAGCTAGGAGCAGACAAGGAGGACATGCCATGGGGTACATTAAAGAAGATCCTTCCATGTGGCCTGGAACATCAGCTTAGCGTGGAGAATAATAGTCCAAAGGAACATATGTATATATGGGGTCATATTTGGGTAATAGAATTATGAGCTAGCTTAGATGGACTAGGATTGTACAACTCAGGCCTAGGCTTGTTAAAATCCACCGTTGTCTGTGTGTATTCATTTATAATGGCCAGATAAGAATCAACACTGGTAAACCACTTAAATATAACATAAATACTGGGTAAATAGTTTAATTAGCCATTTTTTTCTACAGAAGACAAATAAGGGTCCTTGGATGTATCTGTATAAAATCAAAGCATAGATCACCGAGGAGGTCTTCACTGCATGCATAAAAACTACTAGCTTCATGTTTTGGAATTCTTGAATAGAATATGTGTCCCAGTTAGTTTTAGTTTTCAGCTTGACACAACCTGGATTCAACATAGAAGAATGTCACTCTTAAGGAATTGCCTATAACATACCATTCTTTGGGCATGTGGATGGGGAGATTATCAATTGATGTAGGAGGGTCCATCCCTCTGTGGGCAGACCATTCCCTAGGCAGGTGATCCTGGACTGTTTAAGAACAGTAAGCATGACCCTGTGAGTAAAGCAGCAAGCAGTGTTTCTCCATGATTTTCTGCTACAACCTCTTGCTTGAATTCTTGCCCAGACTTCCTCCAATGCTTGGCTGTGACCTACAAGTTTAACCCAAATTAAACTGGCTTCAATTCCCCTTTCCTCCCCTAAGTTGCTTTTGGTCAGCAACAGAGATGAGACTGGAACACTATGGCTGCTGTTGCTCCTGCGGAGCTGACTGTGCTGGATTTGGTATGTAACTGGAATGACTAAACATTTATGATCCAAGGAATCCCTCTAATCTCTTGATGGAAGGAAACCCCACATGAGGAAGAGTTAAGGAAGGCCTGAGGTGTAAATCTTCTGATACAGCCCATCAAATGTTACAAACATAATACAAGACATGAATGACCTTGCTATTCCTTGCAAAATCAATCTTTAAATCTTCATTGTCTTCTTAGAATGATTCCATCGTTCTAAGAAGGACTTTGAATTCTGTATTTCTAAACAGAGTACCTGTTGGTGCCATCCCTACAAGGCCTTAGGACCAGATGTCAGGAACCAAGATCCTTCCTGTCTTAAAAATGCAATCTAACAAAGATTCATCCTTGACTAATAAAGCTTTCTCATTCTCTTCTAATTCTTTTCTGTGAATTTCCAAAGACTTTTTAAATAAAAATTAATGTCATACTACTTCATATGCAGAAGGATTTCAAGCACTTTTCTGGTTCTCAAAATCATGTTTGTTTCTTTAGACTAAAAAATTTTCTTTAAAATCATTTCCACTGTCTTTGTACATTTATCAACAAAAGATGAGATTTATTTATAGTACCAGAATTAATTGGTTGGACCTAGAGCTACAAAAGTAATTTTCAGGAATACATACCTAAAATGGTAGAGAAATAAAAATAACTGTATTTACTGTTTTTACTGAATTTTCTGTACATTTCTCAATAGTTTTTAAAACAATACAAAACAAAACAAAGCAAAAAAAAAAAACCCACTGCTTCCCTATGAAACCTTCCCTGTGTGAGATTTATGTGATAAACTTTGCTTCTGTGATCTCTCCTTACATTCATTTCTTCACTTCTCATCAACTAACCCTTGACCACCTAGCTGTGATGCCACACAGGGTTTTATGTATCAAGATCTTACCCTAGGCTTTAGCTATTTTTCTCAGTGTTCTGACTAACTACCTCCTAAATGCTAGTTAAGGAAGCAAGGGTTTATTGTGGATAATTGTTTGAAAATATCATCCATCCATCGTGATGGCAAGAGCATGGAGTAGCTGGTCATACAGTATCCACAGTTAAGAAGAGAGATGAAAGATAGAGCTCACTTCTCTGTCTCCTTCAGATTCAGATAAGGCCCCCAGCCTATGGCATGGTGCTGTCTACATTAGGCGTGGAAATCCCCTGCTCTCTTAAATGTTTCTGGACACACCCTTAAAGGTACACACACACACACACACACACACTCATAGTACACATACCCACAATAACAACTATTAAAATAAATTCTAAGTGCTTCTAAGTGATGTAGAAATGGAAGAATTAAGAGGCATTTATATTAAAATCAGGAACACACTGCTGGGTCTGTCCACTTAAATAGAAAGTGTACCTCATGCTAATGAATGCAGGCTACAGCCACACTGTTGGCGTGTACACATGTGGCTAACAGCACATATTCTGGATAACCAACAGAAGGGGGAAGCCTTTGCTGATTCAACAGAATTAGGAAACACAATTCCTTGCCAGTGCTGCCTGAGGCTGCCACATCTCACTACAGCTTTGAAGCTCATACCATTTGCTCTTTGGAAGGGGTGTGGTGTCCTCTTTCCCTGTGTCTCTGTCTGAAAAGTACTTCCACCCTCTGCATAAATCTTTGCCAAGCTTTATCTGCTAGGTTTGTTACAACTTAACCACGCATCTTTAGTCTGTCATCTTTTATTTCTCCCATGAATGTAAAGAATTGTTACTCGGTTATAGTCCTTGTAGAAAATGCCAGGAACTTGCAGGCTAAAGAATTCTCTAACACAAGGAACTATTGATGTTTAAAAGGAAAGTACAATTCAAGTCAGGGTTCAGCATCTGGGAAGAAAAAAAATAACAACTTACAAGGGAATTATAAATAAAAATCCCGATATCACTCTGGACAGGATAAGAATAGGGAGCGAAGTGTGCTATGCATAGCTACAATGCGATCCACAGAGTATTGTTTCTTGTGCATAGCAACAGTGTTATTTAGAGCCCCTCAGCTTTGTTATTCCAGCCCCAGCACTCCTGTCTAATAATTCCCGTTTATTGACTTGATTGTTGTATACCATTTGGCTATTAACAGCACCAGTCCTCCATACCTGCCAAAATTAGAGACCTTCAGGCTTCCACCTCAAAGCTAAACAAACTAATGGATCAAGCCTTCATAAAAGCACCTTAGTTGCTAGTTTAAATTCATTGTTTTCAGCATATAATGGCAATGGAACAATCATGAGAAGATGGTGGCTTCCAGTTTTCTACATTTCTCCTGGACTTCTGCTCTCAACTTGGCAGCATGATAAAAAGCTTGGTCATTGTTGTGAGACAAAAGCAAAGATAAAAGCAATCCTCACACACATCAAAGATATCATGCCTGTGAGAGAGCTAAACAGATTTATTTTAAAATTCTCATTTTTTAAGAGAGAAATCAAAATGCTTTCTGGAGTGATCACTTCATTAAGTCACCTACTGCACAAAGGGTCTCAAAGCCTTCATCATATCTCCTGTTAAGAGTGAAACAAGCTTTGATCTCAGATGTTGTGCCCATGAGCCACCTGCTGCTTGCACTAGTAACACTTGACAGTTTGCAAATGGAAGCAAGATGCTAAGAGAAAGAAAGGCTGGAAGAGATGTCACCCTGAACATTTGGCCTTATGAGGTAAGTTGGTCAGAGACCTGTCAGAAGCTATAAAAATTGTATGAACAGGGCTTTGAAATATTGAAGGCTGATCCAGAAAGAGTCACCTAAAAAGTATCCAGTCTTTTGTCCAGTTCTAAAATATTCTTTGGTTTTTTTTAAATGGCAGATGCTGTATGTTAACAGTAATTGTATAACCACCATTACTATTAACACCATCTCTTCCATTCATGGAATGGTCAGCACATGCCAAACCTGCTACTGAATGTGTAATGTGTAATGTTATCCACGGGAGTTTATTAAGTAACCCCTGTCACCTTTTATGAGCATTGGGACAACAGTCAGGATCACACCAGACATTACCTTTCTCCAAACAGAGCACACAATATGATTTATCGGTTTATTTCCTTACTGTTTGTATGATATCATTTATATTTTTAAATGATGTAACTGAAGCTCAAACTTTGTCCAAGATTACACAGTTGAGAAGGAATATATAAAAAATGTAATCCTGAGTCCACAGTTATAAACTTAGTCTCACAACTGCCCTGCCATTACAAGGTTCTGAAATAGCATGAACAATCATCTGGGAGGGATGAAAAAAAAAGGCTTAGAACATTAAATACTTAGTGTCTTTAGAATAGAAGATTTGTTGGTTTCCAAGCAGTTGGGTTAAGAAAGCTCCCAGTTGTCAGAATAAAAGCAGCAACCTAGCAAGATGTCCGATGTTTTACATTTGCTTGGAGGCACTATCCATCAGCCTCCTCCTACTCAGACATACTTTTAAAGACACATCCATCTCAGTTCTTGAATAATGATTCCTCAGATTTATATCAGGTGCTAATTTTAGTGTTATGAGGATCTTTGTACCTCATCATGACAACTGTATATATATACTGAAAAGGCACTGTGCTGAGTTGTGTAGGCTCAACCCATACCAGGTTTTGTATAAGACAAGAAATAACAGGTTGGAATATTACAAAAGAAATACAGAAGGGACTCTTTCAAATAAGCACCTCCTGTGGTTTGTTTTTTGTTTGTTTGTTTTTTTTTTTTTGGTTTGGTTGGTTGTTTTTTTTGTTTTGTTTTTGTTTTTTGGTTTTTTTTTGTTTTTGCAAAGTATGAAGGTTCATTACTATTCCTTTTTAGTAGAAGAGCCACCATAGTGTCCTTGAAGTAGATGATGCCATATCAGCCCCATCATCTGGCTTTCTAGTTCTTTTCGACTCTAATGTGAATACCCGAGAAACTAACATTTTAAAATCACGTGGGAAAAAATGAAGAATTCTAGTTTAAAGATCATCTAGTATCAAACACCAAGTCTATCATTTTCACAATCTTCCTTTGACTGTTTTGCCTTTTTGAGCAGATGTCATATAGCTAAGGATTATCTTCAACTCCTGATTGACCTGCCTCCACCTCCTAATGTGTGCTGTCAGGTCTAACATTTTCCCTTTTCTTATACAGGTATCTTATCTCCTGAAAATTATCCATGTCTATTAACTGGGAATGTGTCAGAGGAGAAAGGACACTGCATGAGTGTTAGCATAGTCAGGTAGTCAACTTCCTTGGAATCTTTGTCTCACTTAATTCAGAATGATGGTCTAGTCCAGAATCCCCAGCAGCACATATGGAGCATCAGGCCAAGTTTGCAAAACAGCATGAGCCTCCCAGGATGTAGGTTGTGTGAGGTGTGAGTGAACTTGCTTGTCGTCTAAGACTGGGAAATATTAATCCCTGTCAGGTTTTTGAGGTGGTTGAAGAATAGATAGCTAGAGTCTCATAGTTAAATTTTGAGTTGTTTAGGAATCAAGAGGGTGTTCTGGATCTAAGAAGATGTTTTTAAAATTGTGAGGCAAGTTAGTATGAATGTTGAGTTAGATATAGAACTTTAAACTCATGGAGATGGTTAGATAGTAGAATGTTAAAGTCTGGGGCCAAATACATACGGACTGGACATTGGGAATGTATGCTAAGCCATATAACTCATAATTGTGGCCTATTTATTTCTGTTTTTTTATATTGTATTTATTGTTATAAGAACCATTTGTTGGACTGAAAGGGGGAGCTGTTGGGGGGAAAGTTATACCTTAAACTAAAAAAGGGGGGGAAGAGAATGGGGAATTGAGGGGGAAGAGGGTGGGAGGGTGGAACTGGAGGGGGGAGTAGGGAGGGTATTGTGATTGAGATGTAACTTGAAGAAATAAAAAATAAACTAAAAAAAAAAGACCGGGAAATTATGTTGTCCCTTTGGATTTAACTGACTCCAAGTCTTTCACAACACTACCACTCTCCAAGAGTGACTATGTGTCTAAAAGGTGAGAAAAGAACTGAACAAAGTGAAAATGCAGAGCCCTACAGAATACCTACTGTGTGGCGGACATTGTGCCCAGGTACTTCACTGTTACGAAATCTCACAGTGACCTGAATGAAGCTCCTTGGGATGTGACCTAACTTTTCCAGAGCTACCCAAACAGGATAAGGAGAAACTGAGCTGACGTCTTGACCTATTGCCAACGTCTGTATATTTCTCTTCTTAATATTCTTTTTTTTTCTTTTTTTTTAAATACTTTATTTTTTTTTCTTCAAGTTACATCTCAGTAACAAACCCCTCCCTATTCCCCCTTCCTATCCCGCCCTTCCACCCTCTTCCCCCCAGAAGTTTCCCCAATCAGTGATTTGCAAGCTACAATACCAAACATGCCAGGAAAGATCCTAGAACTACCCGAATAATACTTCACACCAAAAGATAACTGAATTTGAATCTTTAAAAATAAATGCATTACTGTTACATGGCATGTGAAATGGTAGGCTTAATTGAAGACCATGAGCTCAACTTCACAGTCTGGATCATTGGTCTGAATGGACAGAGATTACTCCCTCTGTGCTTCTTCCACAGTCCTCCCCCTGCAGAGCAGCACAGCCAACCTAGAAGCTAGCTGACAAAAATTCTCCTAAGACTCCTTCTTTGAGTGTTTCAAGAGGGGTAGATACTGATGCTCGGGGAGCCCTCGTCATGAATGCAAGGTACAATGTGTAACGGTGTTCAGTACAGCATACCACTCTAAAGATGTCTAAATGGACACACCTTTTTCCAAATTCTAATTGCTTCTGTGGTTGGTGAGTGAAGACATCCAGTCACTGTTTTCAACTCTGAGTCCTTAGAGCCAAGTGAAGCATCTCCACTGAAATGTTCTAAATAAAGGCAGTCCGTGCATGCATTCTGTGGGATTCCATTCATTACCCCGAACTCTGAAGGAATAAGTGCCTGTACATCCAGACACAATGTACTCCCCATCCCATGGCCCTATTTCAAGAAGACTGGTCTATCCCTAAGGCCTCATTTACCTAATAAGCATTAACTGCTTTAGGAAGTGCTGAGGATTGGCTTCGAGAGAAGCTTATTGTATAAAAAGGCAGAGACACTCAGTGAACACAAGTAATTATTCCATTCACTTGTAGCCACTTGCTCAACATGTGGGAGCACATGGACTCCAGCATTGTTGGTCCTTCCCACTTTCTCTGTGTGTCCAGCAGTCAGGCATTGCCTTCTCTAGCTTGATCCAAGGCTGAGCTCAAACTTACAATCCCCCTGCCTCAGCCTCAAAGGTGAGGAGAAGACAGTTATGTTCCATTGGGCCAAGCTCTTCCCTCATTTTTCCCTCAATTTTCATCATTGAGGTATAAATTACACTCTTAAGCATCTCCACCAATTGTTCCTAATTTATCTTTTACAGGTGTGTTTAGGGTTCTGTTTGCATGTGTGTTTGTGTGTGTCATTGTGTGCACATAAAAATTTTACATATTAAAGATCAAAGAGACAAGCATGAGAGTCAACCCTGTAAAGTACTTATATTCAATTTATTATGTATTCTAGGCCAGATAGTATATTTGATCTTTACAAAAATATCCATTCTTTCTAATGAAAACAGAAAATGGAGGCTCAACTCAGAGAGCATTGCCCTAAATATCAGATTTTACTCCTGATTAACTTGATGGCTCTAAGCAAATTAGTGAAGTCCCAATATTTATGCCCAAGATGGAGAGAATATTTCCTAGGGATTAAATTAGGTAACATATGTAAACGGTGTAAAGCAGAGCAGAGGCAAGGAAGGAAGACCTCCAGAAGTGGCAATCAATGCCTGTGGCTTGCCTCAGTTCTTTTAGCAGGGCTTTCTATCTCTTCTGTACTAAGTTCTGCATTCTCCCTGGTTAAGGGTTCAGATAAGACTCAAAGTCCATCAGACAATAGAAAACACACTCCCTCGATGAGGACTTAATAGAAACAAGTGACAAACCTTTCAGAGAACTCAATACGACCTAGACAAAGCAATGATTCTGTTCATGAATGTAGAACAGATCAGCAGCTCGGTCAGTAAAGAGCTTGCCACACACGTGAGAAGAACTGAGTTTGGCACCCAACACCTATGCAAAAGCCAAGGGCCCCAGTGAAATCTATTGTGCTGGCCCTGAAGAGATTGAAACAGGTGAATCTCTAAAGCATGCTGGCAGCTAGTGCTGGAGCTAGTCCAGCAAGAGTAAGTTCCAGGTTTAGAGATGGCCTGGAAAAATGAGGTGGAGATCAATTAAGGAATACACTCAACACACACTTTGGTCTGGTCTACATACACACACACACACACACACACACACACACACACACACACACACACA
>CAJQZJ010033481.1:3937933-3967258 GCA_907164525.1 Lophiomys imhausi | reverse complement strand
AAGGAAGGAAGGAAGGAAGGAAGGAAGGAAGGAAGGAAGGAAGGAAGGAAGGAAGGAAGAAAGAAAGGAAGAAAGAAAGGAAGAAAGAAAGAAATGGAAGTTATGTGTGGGGATAACCTAGGGATTTTGGAGCAAGGGTTTACCATCATCTGCAGACAACTATTCTCCCTTTAAAAGACAGCTCTTGGCCTGCTATTGGGCCAGAGTGGAAACTGAATGTTTGACAATGGGTCACCAAGTTACCATGCAACCTGAGCTGCCTATCATAAACTGAGTATTATCTGACCCACCAAACCATAAAGTAGGATGTGCACGGCAGCAATCCATTTATCAAATGTAAGTGCTATATACATGATCAGGAAAGAGCTAATCTTGAAGACATAAGAAAGTTACATGGAGTTGCCCAAGTGGTTATGGTTTCGATTCCTGTTACAATGCCTTCTGCTCCCAAGCATGCACCTATAGGCTCATGGGGTATGCTCTATGATCAGTTGACTGAGGAAGGATCTAGGGCCAGGTTTACTGATGGTTCAGTATGTTATGCAGGGACCACTCAGAAGTGCACAGTTGATTACCCTTTCTGTGACAGCTCGGAAAGATGCCAGTGAAGGGAAATCTTCACAGGGGGCAGAACTTTGGGCAGCACACATGGTTGTACATTTTATTTGGAAAAAGAAATGGCCAGATATGTGATCATTCACTGATTAAAGTGCTGAACTGTTAGGGACTTGGGAAAAGAGTGTGATTGGAAAAATTGGTGATAAAGGCATCTGGGGAAGAAGTACATAGATAGATCTTTAAAAATAGGGGAAGAATGTGACAATATTCGTATCCCTTGTAACTGCTCATCAGAGGTGATTTTCGCTGAGGAAGAGTTCAATAATCAAGTAGGTAGAATGAACCTTTCTGTGGGCAGTGGGCCTCTCTCCCCAGCCATCCTTCTCATTGCTCTGTGGGCCCATGAATAAAATGGCCATGGTAGCAGAGCTGGGGTTATATGTAGACTCAACAACATGGACTTCCACTCCCCATGACTGGCCTGGCTACAGCTGCTGCTGAGTGCCATATCTGCAAATAGCAGAGACCAATACTAAGCCTCAGATAAGGCAGCTTTCCCAGGGGTGACCAGTCAGCAACCTAGTGGAAGATTGACTACAATGGACCAAGAAACTGACTTCATAATCAAGAGGTTATCTAATCAAGAGGTGAAAAGGGAAATGGTCCAACTCACTATCACCCCTACTGATTCACTAGGAAAGATTTTACTTCCTGTGCCCATGACCTTGAGTTGTGCTGGCCTACAAATTTTGGTTTCAGACCTGGACGTACTCCTGCCAGGAGGCACAACAAACATTTCATAGAACTGGAAGCCCAGACTTATCCCTGGCCACTGTGATCTTCTGATCCCCTTAAGCCAACAGATTGAGAAAAGAATAACAGTGTTAGGAGGGGTGGTTGATCCAGATTACCAAGGGGAAATTAGAATACTTCTCCATAATAGAGGTAAGTAAGTTTATGTCTGGAGTGCAGAAAATCCTTTAGGGCAGTGGTTCTCAAACTGTGGATCACAACCCCTTTTGGGGTCATATATCAGATATCCTGCATACTATATATTTATATTATGATTTATAACATTAGAAAAATTACAGTTATGAAGCATCCTGCATATTATATATTTATATTATGATTTATAGCATTAGCAAAATTATAGTTATGAAGTAGCAGCAAAAATAATTTTATGGATTGGGGTCACCACAATATGAAGAACCTTATTAAAGGGTCCCAGCATTAAGAAAGTTGAGTACCCCTGCTTTAGAGTATCTCCTGGTGTTAGCATGTGCTGTGATTAGAGGCATGGGAAACTACAGCATTCTAATCCAGGTAGGAGGACAAAGGGCCTAGACACCTTAGGATTCAGGTAGGGGTCACTCTTTTAGAAAAAGAAACAAGACCTGCTGTTTTAACTACAAACTTCAAGACTGAAGGAGGAGGAAATACAGAATGGGGAGTAGAGGAAGGTAGTTATACCCCTAAGACCAAGTGACCAGCTACAAAAATGAGGATAATAATTGACATGAGTTCTTCTGTCATTTGTAAGAATATCTGTACACATATACACAAACATTAAGCAGATATTTGTATCTTCTTTCCTCCATGTCATTATCATATAATGTAACATCAATTAAGATGCTAATTGCATCTTAGGGAAATTATCATCTACCCAAAAATATATAATTCATTTGCAATTATATGTGGCATAGTTATATTTATAGGTGTTATGACCTGGTTATTGTTCTCATTTGGAAACTAAGCATGATATAAGTATATATGATTGTCTGTCAACTTGACAAGGGACAGAGTTGCCAATACTTTCGGTTGTCAATTTAACTACACCTGGAATTAACTAAAACCCAAGTAACTGGGCATACTTGTGAAGTATTTTCTCTTTATTGGATTATCTGAGGTCAGAAGACCTACCCTAAATATTGGCCATGCTTTCTGGTAAGAGCCCTCATAAAAAGACATAATACAGCATAATATGGGCTGTAGTATGTGGTAAGCATGGTGTGATGCCCATTTCTGCCCTCTACTCCCAGTGAGATCACAGATAGGAACTCAGCAGCACTAGTGAGCTTCAGCCTCTTCAGCTGTGTGATCTCTGAGGATGCTGTGGTTGGAATATTTGCTGGTTCCATGAATTGGCAGACACAGAAGGTGTCACCGAGTGTGCGTTCATGCCTTAGACACAGAAGGTGTCACCAAGTGTGCGTTCATGCCTTAGACACAGAAGGTTTCACCAAGTGTTTGTTCATGCCTTAGATACAGAAGGTTTCACCGAGTGTGTGTTCATGCCTTAGAGGGACATTTACTTTCAACTTTAATAAAAAAAGGAAATAGAATTTAATAGAGAGAGAACTTGCCAATGCAATTGATTTACTAAAGGAATGAGCTATCTGCTCAGTGTGAAGCTTTAGTCTGTCTAAAATGAATGCTGATTTAAAAGGTCTGTGAAATATCAGATTGTTATGCTTCCGAAAGCTCATAAAACCCACCTTCCTGTTCATTCAATTACTCTAAGGCCAGAAGAATGTGACCAACAAGCCACAGAAGGGATTATATGATGGTTGAACAATGGCCCAGGCCTCTGCATTTCGAAGGGATGCTGTGGTGGTTTGAATAGGTATGGCCCATGTAGATTTATGTGTGTGAATGCTTAGCCATAGGGAGTGGCACTACTCAGAGGTGTTTCATTATTGGCAGAGGTGTAGCCTTGTTAGAGGAATAATGTCCCTGTGGAGATGGGCCTTTGGGGTCTTAAAAACAGAAGCTATCCCCAGTGTGAAACCCATCAGTCTCCTCTTGGCTCCTGCAGCAATATGCCTGCATTCACACTGCCCCTGAAACTAAATCTCTGAAACTGTAAGCCGGCCCCAATTTGATGTTTTCCTTTATAAAAGTTGTGGTCATGATGTCTCTTCACAGCAATAAGACCCTACTAAGACAGACATTTTTCTGTAACACATATCTCTTTTTTTCTGTGTGTTTCAACTACAAAAAGGTTGTCAAATTCTTTGACATTAACAAGTGTGGAGTTATATTTGAATACCACATCTTATCAACATCAGTCTTTGGGAGCAGGGCCCATGGAATAGACAGACATCTTTGCTCCAAAGTCAGGCTCTAGCCCTGGCCGTTTCTGTGATCGGAATAGTTTGCTAGACCTCTTTCATTTCAGGTCTTCCATCCTCAAAATGGAGGTCATAAAATACCTATCTCCTAAACACGCCATGAAGATTAAATGCATTAAGCTATATTTACTGCTTGGCCCAATGCCTAGACCTCTCAGTAACTGTTAGCAGTTAGTGATACATTGACTTGAATATTACAATATTCCAATGTACATAAAGCAGAAATCAATATACCCCTGAGCCTTCCTTTTCTCGGCCTCGTGATTAGCATCATCAAAATAAATCAATCAAATAACTGGAAAGTATTTTGTGAGAAAGATTTTCACCAAGCTCCTTGGAGAACATCTCCACATTGATGAGCTGAATGAGCGAAATAGCTTATACTCAGGCATAGCACACCCAAAGGCATCCTTAGCCCACCACAGCCATGACGGCAAGGTTTAACCAATCCTTCCTCAGGATTTTCTCCATGGCATGAGGTTAGTAAAAATTAAAGTCACGGGACTACAGCCATGCTAAAGAGAACCAGCAATATGTTTTTAAAAAATAGCTAAAACCAGTTATAGTAATGAACCATAGCCATAAGCTACAGAGCAATACAGAGAGATTGTCAATCCTTATTAAAAGACATAGACATTAACTTAAAAATAGATACATCACCATCCTATAAAGACATCAATGTTCTCAAAATTACTTTATTATTCATTTATTTTTATTTTATGTGCATGAATGTTTTGACTGCCTATATGTGTGTTCATCATGTGCGTATAGGGCTTGTATAGGCCAGAAAGGGGTATTGGATCCCTTGGGACTGGAGCTTTGGACAACTGTGAGTCACCAGGTAGGTGTGGGGACCTGAACCCAGTTTCTCCACAAGGACAGTAAGTACTCTTAATCAATAATCCATCTTTCTAGTCATCAAAATTATTCACAACTAGTATACAGTTCCAATAAAATAGAGCCTGAAATTTTTATAGAACTGTTAGAAACATTCCCTGAAAAAAATGAGAAAGACTAAAAGAAGTTTGAAAGGAAAAGGAAGGGAAGGGAAGTAAAAGAATAAAGGAAAATCCAAGCTGCCTGATAGTGAAAACACACACACACAAAAAAAAAAAAACAAAGCTGAAAAAAATTAAAATACTGACCGAGGCTTTCCTCATTTGGTTCATAATGAAAAAGGACATTTTAAATGAGCAATAAATTTGGATTATTTACAGAGCAGTTTCAGTAAATTTTATCAACTATCTGAAGAAAAAAAATAATTCCAGGGTCTCCCAAAGTACTCCAAGGCAAGCTAATACTCAAATGAACAATTAATTGTTTAAAATTAAACTGCAAAATATTAAAGAATCTTAAATGGTCCACTGGGGGAGGAATATTTTTCTCAACATAATGCACAGACAAAAGCACTGATTTTTTTCTATTACTGTGGTCCTGGACAGTGAATCTGAATCTGTGACGCTCACAGTTTGTAAAGTAAGTCTTCTTTCCTCGTGTGACACTCCCACAATGAGGAAAATTCTACCTCAATCAAAAAACTCTTTCAGACCAGAAACACATAAGCAAAATAAAAGGCAAACTATAATCCTGGAAAATAATTAAACGCATACTAAGCCATAAATTTGAAAGGTGAAGCCAGGCATTGTGTAATCTCAGCACTCAGGAGGTGGAGTGGAGGATCAGAGGTTCAAGGAAAGACTTGGGCTCATACCATGTTCAAAACCAGCCAGGGCTACATGGGAGCTCCATCTCAAAAGCAGCAGCAAAAACATAGAAAAATAAATTAGATTCCTTTAAAAGTCTGAGATGTCCGAAATACAATATAAAATTGCATATAGCATAAGAACTGCAATTCACCAAATAAATACAAATGTAAACTATGAGCATGGAAAATGCTTGGCAAGTTGGTAAGTACAATAAATTAAATTAGAGCAGTGGGGCTGCCATTCCTTTGTCTAGTAAATGAGCAAAGATTCAATGTCTACAGTGCTGCAACACACTGGTCTGTGGGGTCCAAAGTTCATGGTGTCCAAATTGCAAAAGAGGAGGCTGAGGGGAAGTTAGATTTAACAGTGAGAGCTTAATGAGACCCCTACAATGGTGCATTTGAGCTTTCGTATCCATTCTATTTATTTTAGGGGAAACAATAGAGATATTCATAACTATATACAATGCCACTATAATGGCAAATATACACAGAGAAACCCTGTCTTGAAAAACCATAAATAAATAAATGGTATGGAACGTTAGAGAAAGATAGAACATAGGAGGTACCTTTGACATGTCATTAAAAATCATAATTTTAGATACTTAATATTGAAAACTATGTTAAATGAGACAGCACTGTGATGAGTGATAGAAATGACTGTCCACTCGACAGGCTCTAGAATCACACAGGAGGCAAGCATGTCTGTCAAAGGAAACTCCCACCGCAAAAACAGGGCTATAAAACATACACAAGCCTTCAAGTAGCCTGTGACCCATGGAATTCCAGAAGGCAGTCAGTCTTCATCACACAACACGGAGCCAGGAGGTCCCCAAAACAGGCAATCTGCCTTGTCTACCGCCCAGCCGGTCATCTTCTAAAGCAGATTCTGGGCCTGATGAAGCCAGGTCTTACCTCGCCCTAAGCTCCATTTCAAAAACTGGTTCGCAGTCACTGCTGCATATGTTCTCCTGCTTCAGACAATGATTTGGGAGCACCAGCCTCTCAGACCAATAAATCCCACTCTCACCATTTTGAGGACAACTGAGTCTACTCTCATTTTCCTCTGATGACTGTTTACTCCTTAAATTAAAAAAAAAAAAAAGCAGATAGGAGGGTGAGGAGGAAGAGGGAAGGAGGGTGGGACCGGGAAGGGGAGGAGGCAGGGGACTATGATTGAGATATAACTTGAAGAAATAAATAAATGTTAATAAAAACAAGAAAGAGTCACCCAAGTAGTAAACAGGGAGAAACATAATAAGTTCTGGGTCACTGCTATTACTCCCATTGTTTAGGTTTCATGTAAACAGGAATTGAATCAGGCCATGAATTTGGTTTATCAGAGACATACAACTGATCCAGTAAGACACGCTGTAGCTTACAGAGACCAATGATAAATAAAGAGATCCACACCAAGAAAAGCAATTGTGCCAAACAATTACATTTGAGGGAAAGCTTCTCTGGACCTATTGATGTCTCTAACTCCCTGTGTTGAGCTATTGGAGACTGTGGAAGGAGACACAAACTGCTGATGGAAAATACTGAGTGGAAGGCTGAGTGGAAGGTGGGTATGTTCTCCATGCTGTGTGGGTCCCAGGAGAGCTTTTTCTGGTATACAAGCAGTGGCACCCAGTGCAGCCTATGAATGATGCAGGGAAGGCTCCTGCAAGAAAGCTTACCATGCTAAGAGGAAACCTAAGGTAAGAAAGGGTCACGCTAAAGGAGACCAGTCAGCCATGACTAAGCAACAGTTTCATTTCCCCTCATGGGTTGAAACATGACCCCTTCCAAATCCAGGCAGTGTCCATGGCATTGGTCTAGTACCAAACACAGAATACCTCCTGTTTCCCTTCAAGCTACCTGGGTCTGTGCCACAGCGTCAACGAGCCAACCACCTCCATACCTGTTTGAATCAGCCTACCTTTCCAACTTTACCTTCTACTTCCACCACCATTCCTGCAGCTCACCTAGCCACACTGAACTCACTTCTTGGAACAGAAAACCTCTGAGGCTGCCTTGTGTACTTTGCACATGCTGAGCCCATGAAGCAGATCACTATGCTATAGTTTGATGTACTGGCTTTGCTTCATTCATATCTAGACCAAATGGACCTCTAAATGATGCCTCAGAGACCACAAAAAGTAAATCATCCCTTTCCCTGATCTACACTGTAGAATTCAATATATATCCTACTTTTTCTTATTTCATTGCACTGCTAGGAACTACCAATACTTAATAAAGGTTGATTGACTAATTGATTAAAATTAACACTTCCACATAGCTGGCTGTAGAACCAAAACACATGCAGGTTGTGGCCACTCTTCTAAGGTTTCTTCCATAGAAGGACTAAGTAGCCTGCCTGATTCTAACCTTGTCACAATGTGCCTATTTAAATGTACATCTGATTATGTGATGCTTTGTTCAGAAGTTGATACAGTCTCAGCTTCACCCAGGGCAAAAGCAAGAGTTGCTACAGTGATGTCCAAGACCATGGAGATCCTGCCCACCCTGACTTTCCACTTCCTCTCTTCCTGTTCCCCTTCTCTTCCTACTCCAATCACAGAGGAGGACGGGTATTAAAGGAGAAAGATTCTTTCAAACTCATTTGTGGGTCAAGAGATCTGGCTCAATTGCTAAGAGCATTTATTATTCTTCCACAGGACCTGGGTCTAGTTCCCAGCCTCTTAAATTAGATGGCACACAACTGCCTGTAACTCCAGTTCCAGGAGGTCTGAAGCTTCCCCGGGGACTTGCATGCATGTGGTGCACATAAACCTATACAGGCACTCACGTACACATTATTTTTAACAATCATTTCAGGTAAGCATTATGGCATACACCTATAATCCCAGTTGCCTGGAGGCAGAGAGAAGAGGATTTCATCAATTTCAATGAGAGACTGGTCTACCTAGAGAATTCCAGGTCAGCCAAGGCTACATAACAGGACCCTGATTTAGAAAGATAACAATAATTCATTCCACAAAGAGGCTCTGCTAACCTAGTCCGACCTTGAAGTCAATTCAGGACTTCAGTCCCTATATTTATGCATCACAGAAGATTTGGAGATAATTGTTCTTGTTTGAGCAAAACAAGAACATTTAGTCGTGCATTTAATCATGCTGGTTGTTGCAGAGCCTGCACTATCTAACACGCATGTGATTCTTTATTAAATCAGCTGTCTTTTCTTCAACCAAAAATAGACTGTCTTAAAATTATGTTTATGTGATTTATGAGTTTTAAACAATCGCTATTCAGATTGTCACTTCTAAGAATTTGATTAAAATTATTAGTTTACCAAAGGAAGATTAAAGAAAAGTTTAAAAGGAAAATAGGAAAGCAGGTAGGTTTGTTTTTTGATTTCCCAACTACTCCTGATATTGCAAATCCCAAATAAACTCTCTCTCTCTCTCTCTCTCTCTCTCTCTCTCTCTCTCTCTCTCTGTCCATATATATATGAATATATATATATATATTCATCATCTCATGTGATGAGAGGGGGTGGTTGACCAAATTAATAATACTGCTGAGGAAGGGAGACAATTGTGTCTTGTTTACAGCAGTCATCAGTCTCTGGATGTATTTAAGATGCAATGTCGCCGTCCTCAGTGACTGGCATCTCCGTCTCCGTTTGCTATGGCTTCACTTGTCAACCAAAAGTATCATTAGCATTTATTCTCAGTTTAACTTCAAAAGCACTGAGTGTGGGCCTGTGATGGGGAACTGCCGTGAATTATAGAGATGTTTTCAAAAGATTGAGACTGTCTGCAGGAACACAAAGCTCAGATCCTGGTTGAAGACAGATTTGTATATGACAGTACTACTGTGCTGTGCGGACAATGTTAAGAGGAACCTTGAGCAATCCTAGTCTTAAAGTGCTTGCCCCAAGAATGCTTGGGAAGTCTGTATGTAGACCATGCCCTGAAAATGGAGCTAGGAAAGTTAAATAGAGTTGTTTTGAGTATAAGAGGCTACTGGACTTAGATTTCTTCCAGTTCCCATTATCAATACCCCAACATTTGCGATATTTATTTTACTTTTCCACTTATGTATGGGAGGGTGCCCATTGAGTTCAGAGGAGGGCATTGGGTCCCCCAGAATTGTATTTAAAAATGGTTATGAACCACTCAATATGGTTGCTGGGAACAAAATAAGTAGAGCTTAGGTTCTCCGGAAGAGCAGCAAGAGCTCTTCACCACTGAGCCATCTACCCTCCCCCAAGATACCAGCATGTTAAGACTAAAATGGGCATGCATAATTGGGCAAGATTTAGCAAGGGCTTTACGCTTTGCTATAAGAAAAAGTTATTAAAAACAGAAGATATAAGTGTCTCACTAAATAAGAACCATCATATATGAAAAAAAAAAGAATCCCCATGTGTCTGTGGCTGTCCTCAAGCCTCTGGGTGGCTCTGTGTGCAAAGGCACTCAGAGCTCTGAGTTTCTCTGGTGTGGAATGCTTCCTTCTACACAGTTGCAACCGATCAGGGAAGTGGGAAGCCTTACTAAGATGGCATGTAGCTGTAGACATAGCTACTTGGAAGGTTGATCTAGGAGCACAGTCTGATCTCTGGGATCAGAAACCAGCTTGGCCAACTCAGTGTGTGTCCAACCCAATTTTGGCAGGGTTCTCTGGAGAAGTGGGGAGGAGCTGGGGACTTGTACTCCTTCATCTGGACCTCCAGCCTCACATGCGCTTTGATTACAAGTTTTACATTTAGGGAGAATTGTCCTACTTTCTTTAATCTCACCAAGCGTCAGCTATTCCTCATCCTACACAAACTTCAGAACTCTGGTTAAGTCCTCTTCATTTTGTTGTCACTTTGAACCCAAATCCTAAAGACCAAATACAGTCTGAAAGACATTTTGAAGATAAAAGTCCATTCTGCAAATGCATACATGTGTAAATTACTGGGACATTTCTTCCTGATAATTTAGAAATCCTAGAAAATTTGCATTTGAACTATTCAATGTTATATTTCACTACTAAATAGGTATTCAGGAATGCAAAAAGACTTATTATTAAAAAAATCTATTATGCTAACTGGTATTAATGGCCTTTGTTAAGAACCAATAGGATTATCTAATTATATGAAGAAAACACTAGGGGAAATTTCTTTAAGTTATATTTTTAAAAGGAGAGGAAATGCACTATTTTTCAAACATTAGTTACCATCATAAATTCTGAATAGTAAATTAACACAGAACATAACTGACTATAAAAAGACATAATATGTAATGTTTTGTAAAAAAAAAATGTGTAGTTTTCTGTTTTGTCAATTATTTGCTTATTTTACATTACTATACAAAAATGATGGGCTTCGTTATGACATTCCCCCCTCCCCATTCTCCTTCCCTGACTCTTTCTGACTTTCTTCCTCCCATTAAATAACCCCGTCCTCTTTTGCTTCCAGTCACATGTGTTTTGTTTTGTTTTGCCTAAGTGTTCCAAGAATAATATTTCTTATGCTTGAGTTCACAGATCCTGAAGGTTCCAGGGTCTATTATCATGACTCCTCCAGTCTTTAGTAGTAATTTTTTATTTATGGTATTTTAACAATCTGGGAAACAATTTAAACTTTTTATACATCTAGAATTAATGAATATGAACAGTGAATCATGCCATTAGGTAGTAGATGACTAACTCAGTCGTTGTATTATTTGGTCACAGAACCGACTAACTTGGTTACACTTGCCACTATCCATTATAATTTGAATCATTGGGTCCTGGTAAGGACAAAAAAATACAAACCATAAGAAACAAAGGGATGTCATGATGTACAGCTCTGTAAAGATGGAAGAAGAAAATTCCAGAAAACTGAGCCTTTGCAGAGCGATTATACTTGAGACATGATAACTAGATGACAATAAGCTGCAGTAACCAGGACACAGTTATGTAAAAGATGCTGGTTTAAGACACAGAAAATAGACCAGCAACAAAGAATTCTGCTAATTTTGTAACCATTAGTTTGTTCTACATGTAAGTCAGAGCTGCAAGGATAAGAAGTATAGCCTTGATTTTAAAATCAGTATCTTAGGAACACTGTTCTTATCATCTTCAGAAATATAGAAACAGACCAGTAGATCAATGGAATCAAATTGAAGATCCAGAAATAGACCCACACACTTATGGCCACCTAATTTTTGACAAAGAAGCCAAAACGGCACAATGGAAGAAGGACAGCATCTTCAACAAATGGTGCTGGTCCAAATGGATGTCCATTTGTAAAAAAAAATGAAGTTAGACCCATACTTATCACCTTGTACAAAACTTAAGTCCAAGTGGATCAAAGACCTTAACATAAGGCCGGTCACACTAAATCTACTAGAAGAAAAAGTGGGAGAAACCCTCAAACTAATTGGCACAGGAGACAACTTCCTGAACAGAACACCAACAGCTCAGGACTTGAGATCAACAATCAATAAATGGGACCTCATGAAACTGAAAAGCTTCTGTAAGGCAAAGGACACTGTCATTTGAACAAAACGGCAGCCTACAGACTGGGAGAAAATCTTCACCAACCTCACATCTGACAGAGGGCTAATATCCAAAATCTACAAAGAACTCAAGAAATTAAATGCCAAGAAACCAAATAATCCAATCAAAAAATGGGGGACAGAGCTAAATAGAGAATTCACAAAGGAAGAATCCCGAATGGCTGAGAGACACTTGAAGAAATGCTCAACATCCTTAATCATCAGAGAAATGCAACTCAAGACGACTCTGAGATTCCATCTCACACCTGTCAGAATGGCTAAGATCAAAAACTCAAATGACAGCACATGCTGGTGAGGGTGTGGAGAAAGGGGTACCCTACTCCACTGCTGGTGGGAATGCAGGCTTCTGCAACCACTATGGAGGTCAGTCTGGCGATATCTTAGAAAATTTGGAATAGCTCTGCCTCAGGACCCAGCCATACCACTTCTGGGTATACACCCAAATGCCTCTTCACGGAATCATAAGGAAGTTTCCTCATCTATGTTAATAGCAGCCTTATTTGTAATAGCTAGAAACTGGAAACAACCCAGATGTCCCTCAACCGAAGAATGGGTTAAAAAACTGTGGTACATCTACACAATGGAATATTTATTATTCAGCTATCAGGAACAATGAAATTATGCAATTTGCAGCCAAATGGATGGAACTAGAAAAGCTCATCCTGAGTGAACTAACCAAGACTCAGAAGGACGCATATGGCATGTATTCACTTATAGTAGGATTTTAGCTATATAGTAGAAGGTATCGATACTACAACTAACACACCAAAGGGAACTTGGACATAGATTTCTTATTTTTAATTTTTATTTTTTATTTATTTTTTATATATTAGTTATATTTTTTTCTATTTTTTAGTCTTTTTTATCTATTGTCTGCTTATTGGTTTGTTTGTTTAGTAGTTCTCTCTCCCGGGCAACGAAACACTTTTCACTGATGGTACTGCTTCGTAGACCCCCAATGAATGAAGAGGCTCTTGGCCCTCATACGACCTCTCAACTGAGATGAGGGACTGTTATATAAGGATACCCCACCCCAGAGAAATGGGATGGAAGGGTTAGGAGGTAAAGAAAAAAAATGTAATGGGATGTTTCAGCCTTTTACTACTAATTGTCATAAACTCTTTAGGATAATTAAGAAATGCAAACTAATGGTTATGCAAGCCAGTCATTCTGTTAGGTACTATGATAGCCTATTATAGTTACTTGCTAAGCTAATCAGAAATAAACCTGCTAAGAGACAAGCAACATCTGCTTACCCTAATATAAGAGATAGATAGGGCCTCCTCAAAAACCTCAAGAGATCTGCAGAATATGGCATTCAAAGATGTTTTTGTAACTTTAGATTTTTTTTTATCAAGACATATCAACTCCTGACAGCACCCCCTATTCTACTCCAAGTAGAAGATGAGCATCGAAGAATCTCCAGTGGGAGATGATTGAATTAGTTGCAAGCCTATCTCTTGGTAGGAAAAGCCCCTTGCTCCAACTGTAGACAGAATGCTGTCCAAAAAGGACAAAACCTGGAAGCAGGTAAGTCGACAGCCTATCTCTGCCAAGACAGGGTAGGTAAGTCCTTCATAACCCCTGCTCTACAATCAATGTCTGTCAGAGAAGCGGGGCCAAACGACTGAAGAGCGATGCTGTAATGTATGGAGAGAAAATGGGAACTGTCCAGGCAGCCACTGGTATGTCATTTCTTAGTTTGGGAAGCTGCAGACCCTGTACTTCCTATAAAATCAGATATATTTATCCCTCTCAGGTCTCTGAGGTGATTGAAGAACAGATAGATAAAGTCTCATAATTAAATTTTGAGTTGTTTAGGAGTCAAGAGAGTGTTATACATCTAAGAAGATACTTTTAAAATTGTGTTGCAATTAGTATGAATGTTGAGTCAGATACAGAACTTTAAACTCATGGAGATGTTTAGATAGTAGAATGTTAAAGTCAGGTACCAAATACATATGGACTGGTCATTGGGAATGTACGTTAAGCCATATAACCCTCATAACTGTGGCCTAATTACCTCTGTTGTACTGTATTGTATTTATTATTATAAGAGAAAGAGCCATTTGTTGGACTGAAAGGAGAAACTGTAGGGGGAAATAAGATATACCTTAAACTTAAAAGAAAAAAAAAGGAAGAGGATGGGGGATGAGAGTGGGAGGGTGGGACTGGAGGGGGAATAGGGAGGGGACTGTGATTGAGATGTAACTTGAAGAAGTAAAAAATAAAGGAAAAAAAGAAAAAAATATTTTGACTCTAAGTAAAACAAATAAAACTAAAGTCTGATGGTGGAAATTATAGCTTAGAATCATATATGTGTATCCAATGGAATAAAGAGAATGAGAATATCAATATCACAATCCTCCAGGATTTAGCAGAAAAACCATTTCTGAATATGGACATCTCTTGAGCATGAGAATAATAAATGGAACTAAAGAAGAAAAACAAAACAAACAAACAAAAAAAAAAGAATCTCTAAGTCATCACAGGTTGGGCTTTTTCCTTTAGAAGCAAGCCTGTACCTTACTGACACTTGAGAAGCACCATCTTAATTAAAGTGCCATTAATGCTGGTGAGTGTGTTCAGTAATAAAGACAGATACAAAGTAAATATACAAAAATCAATACCATCCTTAAATACCAGCAATAAAACGGCACAGACTATAATGGGGAAAAGATAATCACCATATTATCATCACAACAAAAGATAACCAGAAATAACATTAACTAGAAAAACCCAGGAAGAGCATATGTTGTGCAGGGAGGGATTATAAAACTATCTGGAAACTTGAGAACTCTTGGAGAAATGGAAAGGCATTTACGATAAAGCTAAATAATGACCAACAGGCTATTATTCTGAAATTTAATTACACATTTCATTCAAATTCAATTAAATTTCAGATAGGATTATTACTGGAATGTGACCATGATGGTCTAGACCAGATAAATGAACTGGTGAAAACTGCCAAGAAAATTTAGCAAAAGTCTAAAACAGAGGAACAGAGTCAGTTTCATCCGGGATGCCGCACCTGATACATTGCTGTGGCTCCAGTCAATGGCCCTATATCCTTGTGGGCAGTATTACTTGGACCAGGGATGTGTAAAAGAAACATAAAGTTGGTAAGGTGATGTAATTGGAGAAAGTCTTGGAGGAGTTGCAGGGGGTAGTGGAATGTGGATATGACCAAAATAAAAATATCAAATTTAAAGATGTACTTTTTAATTGAGATTGGAGGCTAGAGAAAGGACTTAGCATTTAAGAGCACTGGCTGCTTTTCCAAAGGACCTGGTTTCAATTCCCAGTACCCACTTGATATGTCACAACCATCTGCAACTCCAGACCCAGGGCATCTGACAATATCTTCTAGACTGTGGACACCAGGTAGGCATGTGGTACACAGAAATACTTACAGGCAAAACACTAATATACATGAAAATAAATAAAACCAAGATTTAAAAAAAATTTAGAGTAGATTCAATCGACTAAACTGAATTATGTCTAACAGAAAATTTGGAGACTTGTAGGCCGTCTGGGGACAAGGATTGACAGAGAAATTCACATCTTTGCCAAGTGTATGAATGTGTACACTTGTACCATAGTGCTCATGAAAAAGTGCCCAGACATACCTTCCATATTCCCAGAGCATAGTTTGGAAAAGGCATGGGAAACTCTACCTCTGAACGCTTGGGTTTTTCACTTCTCATCTATAGTGCTGTTCCTTCAATCCACTTTAACAATTTATGCCATAATTCTCACTCCAACCCTCGATGGAGAGGCAACCTCATTTTCAGCCTGCCATCACACTACTGTCTTCTGACGCTGGGGTTGGTTTTCAGTGATCAACCTCTGCCATAGTCTGTCTACCTCAGGAGGCCACCGGCTCATTCATCTGCTATATGTGCCCTGAAGCAGCCTTCCTGTCTTTGCTTCCCTGCCTAACTGTTCTTCTAACTTCAAGTGCAGTAGCCATCTGTTCCTGGAGTACTTGTGCAAGTTAAAACCTAAACTGTGTGAAATTCAACCACCCACCCTCAACAGCTTTCACTCAAGCAACGCAAAGTTTCAGAAACAAAAGCTCTATGTATCAATCAGCTTTAGAGCATTAAGTAAACTATGCTGTGTGTTCCATTTGGGTATCTTGCTCCCCTCTGGGTAGACTCCTGATATCTCCAACCTCTAGAATCCTACCTATGCATACTCCCCAGTTCCCACCTGCTAGCCACTTCACACTACCAAGAAAACAAACTGCCTGTTGTAGATCATTCATGTTTATACCAGCAAATCAGCATGCCACTGGCACTCAACTTTTACTCCTTATTTAAAAAAAAAAGAAAGGATCCATGCTCCAGTGCCAGCAGATGATACCCACAGCCACACACCCATGTGGATATGGGCAGCACTAATTGGATTCAGTGGGTAAGAGGGGAAGGAGGAGAAGACATGATGTTGGAAGGAAGATTGGGGCCCATGAGGAACTGGAGAGGGCACAGCAAGGAAGGGGTGGGTATGAATTAATATGTTGTAATCATTGTGAAGTTATCAAAGAACAAATAAAACATTTAAGAAGCAAAGTCCATTCTCCTATGAATAACTACTCTCTTTACTTGTAGATGCCAATCCAGCATCCAGCTGTCCCCTAAAAGACCCCCTCTCTTCCTACATTGTTAATCACTTTTGAATTTTTCTTATCTACATATATACACACTCTGATATCTCTCATTAATATATGTATATATATATATAAACAAGTTTCAATGTATCTTTTCATCTCCCAGCTGTTGGTATGTATTTTTCTTCTGCCATTCAAAACTTCTCAAGTGACCTCCCTACATTTTATTTCATTTATTTCATTCACCCACTATACCTGTGGGTACTATTCATCACAATCACGAACAAGGGGCTCTTTCAAATTCAAAGACATATCTCACGCTTCATTAAACCTTCCTCCTTCAACCTCTTCTAAGGATTCTGACTCCTCAGTTGAAGGTACTTTCTGACTCATTGGACACAATCTATGAGCTCTCTTCTTCAACCAGGCTCTAAACATAAAGGTCCCTTGGGATTTGGTTTGAGTCAATACCATTTTATTAATGACCACAACTACTTTTGCAATTTTAAATACTGTACAAACGCGGATAATGGACAGATCTCTACAACCCATATAAATGCATCTCTTGTACTCTTACATTCCAAGTTCCTTCTGGTCGCCTCCACTTAAATTCTCTCAGAATCTGATAGAATGTTACCTTGTATGCATCTCTCAAAACAATGTCATTGTGCACAGTTATGAAACAAGACACTTTGCATTGATCCTTGACTCCTCTTTTCTTTACAGCCTCCTATTCAGTCCATCAGGAGGACTAGTCACTCAACTGCATTTCTCAGATAGATCCGCCTTTCTCCAGCTTTGCAGCTGCAGTCCTCTATCTATCTATCTATCTATCTATCTATCTATCTATCTATCTATCTGTCTGTTGTCTGTCTGTCTGTCTATATATAAGTACATATATAATCTATCTATCATCACATCTATCTACCTATCATCATCCTCTATCATGTTTTTGTATATTATCTATTTATCTATCTATCATCTATATGTCTACCTATCATCTACTTACCTATCACATATCAATCATAATCTATCTCTATCTACCTCTCTATCATCATCTTCTATCATGTATCTCTATACTATCTCTCTATCTATCATCTATATATCTCTATATCTACCTATCATCTACCTATCATATATATATATATATATATATAATACATACAAATATATATATACATATTCTATTTATCATCATCTATCTCTATCTACCTATCATCATCCTCTATCCATCATGTTTCTGTATATTATATATTTATCATCTATATGTCTACCTATCATCTATCTACCTATCTATCATCTATCAATCATCCTCTATCTCTATCTACCTCTCTATTATCATCCTTTATCATGTATCTGTATGCTATCTCTCTACCTATCTATCATCTATATATCTCTATATCTATCTATCTATCTATCTATCTATCTATCTATCTATCTATCTTTGGAGTTCCAGCTCCCCATTTCTCCCATCAACATGCTCTTCACAAAGTACTATTGGATCCTGTGAAAACACAGGCCACCAATGACCCCTCTGCCTAGACTCTTTTAGTATTAAATCTTTAAAACACATTAACATACTGTCCAGGCTCTTCTTGATGTACACCCTGTCTTCTCTTCTACTTCATGGTGGCCTCTTTGTACAATTTCTCTATGGAAAATAACATTCTCCAGTGTGTTTTCTCCAACCTTAGAATCTTTATTTATAAAATGTATCCGGATCTGTGCCCATTTTACTTCCTGATTTTATCACACAATATCCACCTGCCACACAAGAATACAACCTTTATGAGTTTGTCCAGATCTCTCCTGTCTTCTTGCTGTTGATAGTATATATAGGCATTTCAGGAAAATGAAACAGCACAGAGCAAATTCTGTGGCATGCAGCCACTGCCAAGGTGATAAAACAAATACTGTGTGATTCTGCTTCCAACAGTGTTGGACCACCTGGCTTAGAATGCATTTCAGGAACATCTCTCTGACCTCCCGTTCACCTCTCCCCAGCTGTTTTTGGGCTTTGTCACCTGCAAGCCCCTAAGCCAGGATGGAAAAGGACTGGCTGTCTTCACAAAGAGATGAGAACAATGGCAGCTGCAATGAAAAGACCACTGTCTCCAGAATGAGTTTCTCCTTCAGGTTCTTGGTGCTGAGACAACTGCTGGCCTCTGTGTGTTCAGAACTCTACTTACGGCATAGGTTACAGTCTGAATAGACTAATACCCTTATTGCCTCTATGCAGAAGTTGCTTAGCTATGATCCAAGCTCTGTGATTCCTTTGAATAGTTCTATAACCCCTTTCCTGCTCCCTCCCTGTCCCAGGGTTCTCCCCGAGGGCCTTGCTCACAAGTAATACAAAGTGGTCTAATTCCTGAAAACAGCTCTGTGACATCAGGAATATATGGTATTTGCCAGGGTCAGAGTTCTAGGTCATACAAAATGTTTTGACATGGGCCTCAACACTTTTCATTACATCTTGAATAATTTTGGTAAATCCCTTATATCTAAATACTGTTACATACTTTTCTTTCATGTTTACCACCAACGTGTTGTACCAAGAGGAATTTTTTTTTTTTTTTTTTTTTTTTTACTGTTGCTAACAAATGAGAAAAGAAGTAGATTTGATTCATTGTGATGTGTTCAGGCCAAATGTAAACAAAGTAGTATTTCCAACTTGCTTTTCAAAAAAAGATTCCCCAGTGTTTCAAATATAGCAAGAAAGGCCAGCAAGTCATTGCACCTCATAGTGGGGCCACCTGCCAGCTCCTAAAACCTGCACCATGGCATCCAGGCTTCACACACATTGCCACTGCTGATTTAATTCCAGCAAAACACTGTCTTTGGGCATGTTAAATCAATGTAGCTAATTTAAATCTATTGGCTTACAGATTCATTTATCCTTACAGTAAATCACTTTTGTAGTTCTATACAATCTATATCTATACCTGAGTTTATGATTGTATATATTTAAGATCTGTTAGCATAAATATAAATCAATAAGGGCCTGTATTTTCTTCCTCTTTTATTCCCACGAATATTAGAATCCAGGGAGATGCTTCAGTCAGCACAGTGAATGCTGCACATGTTGAGGGCCTGAGTGTAGATGCCAAGTACCCAGGTAAAAAGTCAGGCATGGTGACAAATGCTTATACTGTTAGCACTGAAGGGACAGAGACAAGAGGATTTCTGGGCTCACGGGCCAGCCAGTCTGAGCTGGTGAGCTCGGGGCTCACTGAGAAACTCGGTCTCAAAAAATAATGTGGCACTTGATACAGGAAGGTACTTGACACTGACCTCTGGCCTCCATACCTCACATATTTACAAACATACATGCATGCATACACACACCAAAAATATAAAATTTGTGAATACTGGCTAATATAAAAAGATGGAGTTTAGAATCAGATAAACCGAGCTCACAGCTCAGCTCAGCCAGTGCCAGTTGTGTGGACGTGCATCTGTGTATACATTTTCTTTAACACAGCTTCTCCTGGGTGGCTGAGGGCATTTGGTAAGGTAAGAAGGTAAATGTCACTAACCCTTCAGCCTATAGTTTACCATCCCATGCACATACTAGAGATAAGTTCAGTTTCTTTTCACTTGACTGTTACACACATGTAAAATTCAGTCCCACTGAGTGTTCACCACTGATATTTTCATGGTTAATCTTGGTAGTAAATCTGATCAGGTTGAGAAGAACCTATGATACACATAGGGTATCTGTGAAAATGTTCCCAGAGACAATAGACTGAGCAGGGAAATCTATCCTGAATGGGGACAGCAACATCCTATAGGCAGAAGGCCTGTGTAGAATAAAAGGGAAAATGGGAAAGCCAGAGGTAAGGCCAGCAATTACTCCCACAGCTTTGCTTCCTACCATGAGGTTTGTAGAGAGGTGAGAGGTTTCCTTAGCCACATGCACATACCAACATGAGTTACTGCCCACGTACTCGTGGCCAACCAATCATGGACTGAGGCTTGTGAAACCAGTAGCAAAAATAGCTCGTCCTTCCTTTTAAAATATTTAACTGGATATTTCATAGCAGTGGTGAGAATCAGCGAATGCAGTCGACAGAATTTCACTCACTCTAGCTCTTCATATTTGCATTACATTTAGACATGCTGTATCAAGGCAACTGAGCCAGGGCAGGTCATCAAAACATAACTGGCCCAGTCTTCTAAACATGAAAATACAGCTTCACACCCGTCCCTAGAGACTCTGGCTATGATCAGAGCTGGTTTCACCATATCTCCTTTACTCATGTTTCTGTTCTCTATCCAAGGTAGGATCAAAAGATTCTTTCTCTAAATTTCCCCAGTGAAGTCTTATGACATAGCTTCTTTCCTGTCAGGTGCAAAAAAAGAGCCAATTTCATAAATAATGTACAGAAGGCTTTTGGGAGAGAGAAAAACTGAATAAGAAACGCTAGAGACCCATGGTGGGCAGTGACAGCCCTAAACCACGGACACCGCTACCAGTCTTCTAATTCTTCACCTCTCCCTTTCTCCCCTCACTCCCTCCTCTCTCTCTCTCCTGCCCTCCTTTCCTCTCTCCCACCTTTCTGTTAGTCATTCTCTTTCACAATTGCACCCTTTTAGAATCTTTAAACCTATTACTAATTCATGCTACAACGAGAATGTGTAATAGTTTTATAAATTACAGTAGATTAGAGTACAATTATTTTTTCTAATGACCCGAGATATGAGCAATAATTAAGCTATGCTCCATGAAAACACAGGTGCAGCTGAATGCCCGGAGGCACTGGGAGAGCTGCTCACTCCCATATTTTCATCCAAGATTGCAACAAAGGCCAAAGCGGTTAAAAAGCTACCACTACTGATAGAGAAACCTCTCCACAGTGGATCCATAGAAATCAGTTTAGAGATTCTCATCTCTTTATGTGATCCAGACACACCACTTCTCGGTACGTCCCTGAAGGACTGTGAACTGGCAGAGCGTAGAGAAGGTTGCACATCCATATTCACGACTGCAATGTGCACAATACCCAACAGAATGAGCATAGAGAAGGTTGCACATCCATATTCATGACTGCAATGTGCACAATATCCAACAGAATGAGCATGGGCGCCTGCCAACAAATGACTGGATAAAGTAAATGTGTTACACAAACAATGACATTTTCAATTTACTTTGATTATGGGGTGGTATGTGCACATGCACATGGCTGCCCACAGACCCAGAAGAAGTTGATAGTGCTGGAACTAGAGCAACAAGTGCTCTTAACCGTTAAGCCTTCTTTCTCTCTAATCCTAATCATTTGATTTCTTTTTATCAGTATGAATGTCAAATGGGAGCCATCAGGATGCCCCATTTGGTAAAGCCCATTGTGGCCAAGCTTAATGACAGGACTTTGATCTGTACAACCCACATGGAGGATGTAGAAGAATGATTCCCACATATTTTCCTCTGACCTCCACATGTGTGCTGTGCCATGCTCATGCATGTATACACACATGGGGGGGAGGTTAAATTATCCAATTTCTATAAAATACTGGTATTTCTTGGAAGTTCTGAAACAGAGCTGAGTTCTCAAGCTGTCATCAAAGAAAGACTTTGTTTATATAACTAGTAATAAAAAAAAACCAAAGGGCTATGGAACAGGTCAATGGGTCACTGGGGGTCTTCCAGGTTTAAAGTGACCCCACTACCCTCTAGGGTGCACTCACTTAAGAATAAGGCTCCATCTCTATGGCTCAGGCATGAGGGCTACAGAAAGAAAACACACTATAGTACTGTATGTTTTTATTGGCACAATGAAGACTGAGTCAGGTGACAATGGCAATGTTAAACAATTTTGTCAGAAGTCACAGTACAGATCGATTGTAGATAGTGAAATCCTTCTATTCAGAAAGTCACTGAGCAGAGCTAATTTTGTTTCCTTTAGAGATCCCATATAAAATCTCTGTGAAGGCCAAGTATGCATGTGCCTAAGAAGAAAATGCAGGGTTTCCCTCATCTACAAGTTTCTCCTTCTTATAAACACAGTACCCTCTGGTCACCTCTAACATGGTAGCTATTTCCTCCCATCTTACCTCGCATTTCCTCACTTCCTTCATCCTCTAATCCTCCTTTGTCCTATGGCCCTGAGTTACTCAAGGCAGTGAGCCTGAACGCTTTATTAGACCCACAGGTCAAGGAGTGAATTCCAGAAGCAAATAAGCACACGCTTCTTTCAGAGGAAAATCTTTATACAAAACAATGCAAATATAAAGCCTCCTGCACTAGGATGCTTAGTGACGCAGTTGATTTAAATTCCAGAGAAAGCTGCGTTTCTTGTTGTAATCTAGAGATGACCTGTGAAGACCAGCATTTGCACATTTCTCACTCACAAGGATGTAGCTCCATGTGCCCATATGTGTGATAAATGTAATGTATAAATGTACTTAGCCCACCCCACACATGAGAGAAGTTAAGGATGCATACCTGTAGGAGGTGATGTTTGAAATGAAGGTGAGGGAAGGCCACCAGAAAAGGATCTGCCACAAGAAGCTTCAGAGAGTAAACTGTTAGTACAAAGGACCCACTTTGAATGCATGAGTTGCATTCCGGGTGGGGTCGTCCTCATAGTTAATCCAGACACTCTAACCTCAGGCCATATTGGGGTGCCAAGAAAGATGTGTCACGTTTAAGATCAGCTACAAGAATAATGGACAGCCTGTGGCACATAGAGATTGGACAGAACACACAGCCAAAGGTGAGAGATAGCCATCTCAGACATCCCAGAAGGCTGGTGTTACTATAAATCTAATCCCAAAGTCAGTCATTGGTAAGACCTGGTTCTAGGATTGAATGGTACTGAGTCAGCAGATGAATTCTTTTTGTTTGGTTGGTTGGTTGGTTTTGTTTATTTATTACTGCAAGTTACATCTCCATCAGAGTGCCCTCTTTCCAACCCTCCTAGCTCCACCCTCCTCCTAACCTACCCTCCCTCTCCTACCCATCACACTCCTCCAATGAGGAGTTTCCCTATATATCAGCCCCTCTCAGTTCAACAGTCATATGAGAGCTAAGAGCTTCCTCTTGCACTGGGGTCCTACATGGTAGAACCCCTAGGGCAAATTGTCCCATTAATAGGTAACAAAGTCTATGTTCCTGAACCTTTTGGTGTGTTGGTTGTAGTATTGTTATCCTGTACTATATAGCTAAAATCCAATTATAAGTGAATAGGTGCCAGGTGCATCCTTCTGGGTCTGGGTTAGCTCACTCAGGATGAGTTTCTCTAGTTCCATCCATTTGGCTGCAAATTGCATGATTTCATTGTTTCTGATGGCTGAGTAGTATTCCATTGTGTAGATGTACCACAGGCTTGTTTTATTTTTTATCCATTCCTTGGTTGAGGGACATCTGGGTTGTTTCCAGTTTCTAGTTATTACAAATAAGGCTACTATGAACACAGATGAGGAAACATCCTTGTGGTTTGGTGAGAAATCTTTTGGATGTATACCCAGAAGTGGTATGGCTGGGTCTTGAGGTAGAGCTATTTCAAGTTTTCTAATATATCACCAGACTGATTTCCATAGTGATTGCACAAGTTTGCACTCCCACCAGCAATGGAAGAGTGCTCCCATTTCTCCACATCCTCACCAGCATGTGCTGTCTTTTGAGTTTTTGATCTTAACCATTCTGACAGGTGCGAGATGGAATCTCAGAGTCATCTTGAGTTGCATTTCTCTGATGATTAAGGATGTTGAGCATTTCTTCAAGTGTCTCTCAGCCATTAGGAATTCCTCCTTTGTGAATTTTCTGTTTAGCTCTGTTCCCCATTTTTTGATTGGATTATTTGGTTTCTTGGCATTTAATTTCTTGAGTTCTTTGTAAATTTTGGATATTAGCCCTCTGTCAGGTGTGGGGTTGGTGAAGATCTTTTCCCAATCTGTAGGTTGCCATTTTATTCTAGTGACAGTGTCTTTTGCCTTACAGAAGCTTTTCAGTTTTGTGAGTTCCCATTTATTAATTGTTGCTCTTAGTGCTTCAGCTATTTGTGTTCTGTTCAGGAAGTTGTCTTCTGTGCCAATGAGTTCGAGGCTTTTCCTCACTTTCTCTTCTATTAGATTTGGTATGACAGGCCTTATGTTTAGGTCTTTGATCCACTTGGACTTAAGTTTTGTGCAAGGTAATAAGTGTGGGTCTAATTTCATTCTTTTACATGTTGACATCCAGTTAGACCAGCACCATTTGTTGAAGATGCTGTCCTTTCTTCATTGAACGGTTTTTATTTCTTTGTCAAAAATTAAGGACCTGGATTATTATAGGCTAGGATAAAGAAAAGCTAATGTGACATTCCTGTAGAGAATCCTGGAGGCATCATCATCTCAGAGAATAGATTCCTCTTAACCAAACTGGGACCAATGCCTAACCACAAAGAGGATGCTGCTGAAGCCCCTCCAAGTTCACCCCCAGTTCAGCCTTTCCCTCACTACCCTCTAGAAGCTTGAAAACTTCAAGTGAGAGCCTATTGTTGTATCATCCTTTGCAACCATGGATGAACACAGGACACAAGTCACTCAACTGATACAGGAGAGGTAGTCTCTGCACACTTCAGGAAATACAGTTTCACTTCCAGTTGAAGAAACAATATTGCTGTAGTTTTTTGCTTCCCTCCCAGCTTGATGAGATTCCTAGAGTCCCAAAAGCCATTGTAAACATTATTGTAAACTGGAGACAAGCTTGGACATTCAAGCAAGCATGGTCAATATGACAAAAGAAAAACAAAACTACATGGATTCTTGACAACATCGCTGAACCAACATCCAGACATCTTGTGGTATGAGGAACAAAGAAGGAAACAGGTACTGTAACAGAAGACTTAAGCATCCACCTAGCCATCCTCCTTGTGAATAGGGCATTCTCTTCATGCAGCATCAGAGAGTATTTCTAAAATGAAATGTACTGGCTCAGTAGCACACATGAGCAACTGGGCTCAAGTCTTAGCTGTATTGAGTTATGTGAACTTAAGCAAATTTTTCAATTTTTCTGCATTGTGTCAGCATTGACAATGGGGATGACAGTGGAACATAGGAGGGAACCAGTGGTCATTGGGGGAGAATATGGTTAAATTACTTGATATAACTGAATAAATGTATCTTTCAGAAACCCATCACACTGCACAATGAATCTACACCAATAATTGTTTTGACAACCTGGTAATCTTATGTGGTACTGCACTTAGAAAATAATGACTGGCCAGTTGAGGCTGGAACTTACAGTGGTGCATGGAATAAAGTCAAGAGAGTCAAAAAATGACCTACTACTACTGACCTTACTTACCTCACATGTGTTCTCCTGAAGTGTCTTTCTAGTATATTCTACCTCTGCCATACCATGTTGTGTTATATGATTAATAGTCCTATGTTGGCATCTAATTCACATACACATTTTAAAATACAGAAGAATAAAGATATATATTGACTAGTTATCAACAACAGACTCATCAAACCAAGATTACCTTTCAAAAAGCAAATAAACCATCAAAGGTACTTACAACCTATCGCCTCACATGCTGAATCTCATTATGATCTTCCAGCACTCTTGTACAGATGCAGGAAGGGAATTTGACCTTCACAGCATGGGCTTGTGGCTCCCACATCAATAATCCTGTGTGCCCTGATGGAGCTGGGAAAACGGGATACTCGCAGGCTGCTTGTTTATAGTTAGAGCCTAACATACCTGGTTTATGAGGAAAGCAGTGCTCGGTGGCCAATACAAAGCACCTTGTTTCATCTCTTTTATTTATGGGCCTAATGGCCCATGAAAGAACTTATTTACATTCCCGTTCTGTTATTTAACTGCTAACAAACCCCTCTCTCCGTGCCCAGCAAGAATGTATTCCAATGCCTGTCCACTACCAAGAAATTATTCGGTCAGCAAGAACTGGAGACACTTCCATTTCCATCAAAAGGACTAATTAAGGTAACTGCCAATGATCACTCAGTTAAATTGGATACAACAGAATAAATCCTCCTCTGATGGCTATCTGAGCCTGCAAGAATAGAGATGATACTTGATCAGAGCAGAGAGGCAGGGCTGATATCCAAAGATAAATGTGGTGATCATCTGAAATGAACACCCTGGAGCTGTTTAACAGGGGTAAGTAACTGTGGGAAAAAGGGACAAATGGCCCAGATTTTCCCAAAATGGGAAAGAAAATCCTTACATACACTTGATACATTTAAGGTATTGTACATACATTAGGGGAACCATGATTTCATAGTCCATCTGCACAGCAAAAAGGACAGGTAGATAAGGGAAGATGTCTTTATCTCATACATGCATGCATACATACATACATGTATATGTGTATGTATGTCTAAATATATAGATTATATATGTATATATATATATGTGTGTGTGTGATAATTTGAATTTACATGTCCACAAGCCTACACTGACATTTTCAGAACAATTTGTATAGTGTGAAATAATATTTGTAGATTGGTCATTCTTGAGAGCACATAGAAGAAGCCTAAAGAAGTGTTCCCTAAAACTTGGTGCCCAGTAAACTGGTCACCAGACATACGTGACTAAATTTACATTTTAATCCATGAACATTAAATGAAGTTAAAAACTCTCTCCCTCACCGTAGCCACATTTCATCATTGTATCTTGCAGAGAGAACATTTTATCACTGTAACACTTCTTACTGAAGGGCACTAGCTTCAGAGACACGCCTTTCGTCTGGGCTTCCCCTCTTACTAGCTGCTGATGCTCCAAAGTAAAAACAAGCCCCAGGCCAACACAGGCGAGAAGAAGCAAGACCTGCACAATGACACCAGCCAACGTGGATGGGGAACCTCCCAAGGTCCCAGGCCCTACACCCAGATGAAGAGCTACAGGGTCTTAATGGCTGATGAGAGGGGGAGAATTAGTCTTCCCCAGAGATGAACCCGCTGGCATGTTAGCTAATCCAAATTCCAAGCAGTCAGCCCCAAGCCCATACACATGAGAACAACTAAATAGATTCAACAGGTAAATCTCTCTTTTCCTCTCTTCCTCTCCTCCTCTACCCCCCTCTGTCACACACACACACTATCACTCTCTTTCTCTTTGTCTGTCTCTGCCTGTCTCTCTGTCTCTGCTCTCTCTCTCTCTTTCTCTCTCTCTGTGTGTGTGTGTGTTTGTGTGTGTGTGTGTGTAAGATAATGATAATTCTAAAAGAAGGCCATGTATTTGAGAGAGATTGAGGAGGACATTGGAGTTGGAAGGAGGAAAAGGGAAGTTTAGAAATTAGGTAAATACCAAACTCATGTATAAATTTCTCCAAGAAAAAAATTTTTAAAGCCAATCAATAAAAAATGTTTAAAAAGAGTAACAAACTGGGAAAAGACTAGTAATGAGGCCAGTAATGTTAGATATTATGTATTCACCAATACTCATTGTAAGGTACATGTTTTAACTGTTTATAAAAATCAAGCATGAACTAAAATCCATAACAAAGGAAAGCGATACCATCCAAAAAGATCAGACAGACTTCAAACAGCAGCTCAAACAAACTCTAAACAGGTACCCATCTCATCTTTAAAACTACAAGTTCAGTAACCAGATAAATAAGTCCTTAATGAGACAATATATCTGAGAATTACCACAGATGAAGCACAGCAAGATGGGCAGTAGGAAAACAAACACTGTTATAGTTTTGGTGTGAAATGCCCTCCATGAGTCCACGTGTTTAATCATTTGGTCCTCAGTTCTTGGCGCTGTTTGAAGTGGTCATGGATCCTTATGAAGCCCCCTGAAGGAAATAGGTCACTGGAGGCCAGCCTGAAGTTTAGGAGCACAATCCCACTTCCACTCTACTCTCTGCTTCCCAACTGCAGACTCAGTGTGACCAGCTGCCTCACTTTCACGCCACCATGCCTTCCTCATTGTGACATACTGTGTCCCCTCATATTGTGTGCCCTATGTACCCCTCTTATTTAAATTGCTTCTTGTTAGGTATTTTGTCAAGCCAAGTAACTAACACAACAGTCAAGAGACAGAGAAGGCAGAATTCAAAACTCTAATTGGAGTTCTGGGGCTAGAGAAATAGAGAATGTGGTAGTCAGAAGAAAACAGCTGAAAACTTCCAGACCTTGTGAGAGCCAAGAATCTGAAATTCAGCAAGTAAGATAGTAAGATTAGTGTGAGGAAATCCATTCAGGCAAATAATAACAGGACTGCAGATCACCAAAAACAAAGAAAGAATCTACAAGTAGTGAATAGAGTAAAAACAACCATCCTCAAAGGAATATGAACAGCCTCCACCCAGATATTTCTACACTGGCAATCAAAAACGGGGGGGGGGGGCAAATCCCTGTAAGTGTCTGAGAGAGGATTGAGTGTGTCTTTCTATGACAGAGGTCCTGTTTAGTATGTGGGTTTTAGCATTTAAGAGACCAGGGTTCAATCTGAAGGACTCCCAAAATTCTACACAACAATAAATGTCAACTTAGAATTAAATACTACCATAAATGGTTATTGAAGAGTGAAAATGAAGTAGAGTAGTAGTTTACAGCTGAACTGAAAAACAATGTGTTTACAAGATAAGCAAGGCAAGGCTATAAACTCTCAAAGACCTCCTCCAACAAGGCTGAATCACCTAAAGGTCCCAAACACCATCCACACCTGGAAACCAGAGATTCAAATATATGACCATAAAAAAGCCATTGTTCATTCAGACCACCACACACAGAGACCATAGACACTATGAATGATGCACACTATACACAAAGGAGAACCAGACTAGATGCCCATCAACAAATACATGGGCAGCTAAACAAAGAAAGGAAGGAAGGAAGGAAGGAAGGAAGGAAGGAAGGAAGGAAGGAAGG
>CAJQZJ010033481.1:3856553-3933492 GCA_907164525.1 Lophiomys imhausi | reverse complement strand
TTTTTTTTTAAGTTTAAGATATATCTTTTCCCCCCAACAGCTCCCCCTTTCAGTCCAACAAATGGCTCTTACTCTTATAATAATAAATACAATACAAAACAACAGAGGTAATTAGGCCAAAATTATGAGAGTTATATGACTTGGCATACAATCCCAATGTCCAGTCTATATGTATTTGGCACCTGACTTCAACATTCTACTGTCGATCTATCTCCATGAGTTTAAAGTTCTATATCCAACTCAACTTTCATCCCAATTTAAAAAGCATCTTCTTAGAACACCCTCTTGATTCCCAAACAACTCAAAATTTAACTATGAGACTCTAGCTATCTATTCTTCAACCACCTCAGAGACCTGAGAGGGACAAATATATCTGATTATATAGGAAGTGCAGGGCTGCAGCTTCCCAAACTAAGAAATGACATACCAGTGGCTGCCTGGACAGCTCCCATTTTCTCTCCATACATTACAGCATCAATCTTCAGTCATTTGGCCCCATTTCTCTGACAGACATTGATTGTAGAGCAGGGGTTATGAAGGACTCGCCTACCCTGTCTTGGCAGAGCTAGGCTGTCGACTTACCTGCTTCCAAGTTTTGTCCTTTTTGGACAGCAGTCTGTCTACAGTTGAAGCAAGGGGTTTTTCCTACCCTGTCTTGGCAGAGTTAGGCTGTCGATTTCCCCGCTACCAAGTTTTGTCCTTTTTGGACAGCAGTCTGTCTGCAGTTGGTGCAAGGGGTTTTTTCATGCCAAGAGAAAGGCTTGCCACCAATTCAACCATCTTACAGTGGAGGTTCTTCAATGCTTATCCTCTACTTGGAGTAGAATAGGGTTGCCGTCAGGCGCTGATATGTCTTGATATAAAAAAAAATCTTGATTTAAGATAACATCTTTGAATGCCATATTCTGCAGATCTCAAGGGGTTTTTGAAGATGCCCTATCCATCTCTTGTATTTAGATAAGCAAATGTTGCTTGTCTCTTAGCAACTTGATTACTGGGTAGTTTAGAGAATATCTGTGATAGACTGTCATAGTAGCCAACAAAGAGACATGTTTGCATGACTAGGAGTTTGTTTTAACTATCCTAGACCGTTTTAGACGGTTGGTATCAAGAGGTCAGAGCTTCACATTTTATTTTTAAGTATCTCTAGGTATGATACCATTGGGAAGCATTACCTTTAAATTTGTATCAATATACAAAGATCTATTCAATTGTGAGATGGCTCAGCGGTTAAGAGCACTGGCTGCTCTTCCAGAGGTCATGAGTTCAATTCCCAGCAACCACATGGTGGCTCACAACCATCCATAATGAAATCTGGTGCCCTCTTCTGGCCTGCAGATATACCTGCAGACAGAACACTGTATACACAATTGTTTACATTTCTTAATAGTCACTAGGGCATCACAAGATGCAATAGTGATGTTCTTCACTTAGCAGGAGCTTGCAAACTAGGTAGGGAATCACATGTACACAGGAAACATCTAACACCTGCTTTCTCAGAGTTACTGGGGGATCACTCTTCTCAGATTTCAAAAGAAGATGTCCTGTAAGTCTGGCTGCAGTTTTGATTTGATTATTACCTTCGAAAAACTAAATGAGGTGCTGGGGAAGGGCACTTGCTGCTGTTCTAGAAGACTTGCTTTAAGTTCCCAGCACCCACATCAGGTAGCTGGCAATCACATATAACTCCTATTCTAGGGGGTCTGACACACCCTTCTCACCTCTGTAAGTACTGCATGCATGTGACATGTACTCACACATACACATTTTGAAAAATACCTAAAAATGTATTTACTATTTCCCCCCAAATCCTTTAAAGTAAATTTTGAGCCTAAGCCTTTCCCTAGGCTACTCTTAATGTTCACTGGGAAGGAAATAACTGTTACCCTTGATTTGTCTCCATTTTTCCAAAGAATGCCTAATTATCCTTCAAAGAACACTGAAGAAAGGTATGATATAGTCTACCAGGAAGAAATGAACCAAGAGAAAAATTGCATGGTTTTTCTTTTTGGAGGTGGGGAAGGGGACAGGGGGACAGGAGTCTGTACTAAAACAAATGTCCCTGGGAGTGGTGGTGTATACCATTAATCCTAGCATTCCAGAGGCAGATCTCTGTGAGTTTGAGGCCAGCCTGGTCTACAGACTGAGCTCCACAACAGTCATGGCTACACAGAGAAATTCTGTCCCAAAAAATTAAAATTAAAAATGGTAAAAAAAAGAAAAAATGTCAGAAAAAAATAGAATTGTTCAGAGCATGTGTTTTGGAGATGTATAAAGGATCATGTGGAAGGATTCCAAGATGGCAGCAGTGAACGCAGACACTTTGCTTCTGCAGAGTGACCTGGAATGGCCTGCTTTGTATGTTAATGTGATTTCATTAACAGGGGGGTGCAGGGACTGGAGGTTGGAGAGGCAAGGGCAGGAACAGGACCACAAAGAGATCACTTCACAATACAGTCAAGAATTCGTTGGATCAATCCCAGATAATTTTGAAGGCTACGGTCCCAGGACATGCTGGTGAATTAAGTTATAACATGAGGAAATAGAATAAGAAATGACTCCAATTTTTAGCTTAGGCAACTGGGATGGTTTCCTTTACTTGTGAAAAAGCGGAAATGAAAATGCATTAGAGAATATAGGTTGAGGAGTAGCTTGAACTTCATTTGGGATGAGATGTGCTTTACATGGTTTTTTGTTTGTTTGTTTGTTTGTTGCTTTTGAGATAGGGTTTCTCTGTGTATCTCTGGCTGTCCTGGGTTCACCCTATAGACCAGGCTAGTCTTGAACTTATAGAGATCTGCCTGCCTCTACCTCCAAAGTGCTGGGGTTAAATGTGTGTGCCATCACCCCTGGCAATTGAAGACAGCTGTGAACTGCCATGTGGGTGCTGAAAGATTTGAACCCAAGTGTTTTAGAAAAGCAGTCAGTGCTTTTAACCTTTGAGCCATCTCTCCAGCCCCCTCTACATGTTTTTAAAATACCAAATGTAGATATAAAGTAACCAGTAAAATGCATGACTTCAAGGTGCAGGAGTCAGCTCTAGATTTATAAACATGATTGGGCATCATGTGTTCATAGATACTCCTTTGTGCCACAACACACCATGATGTCATTAAGAGAACTATAATCAGAAAGAGAAGCCCATGCAGAGAGCTCTGGGACTCTTCAAACTTTACGTCTCAGGGGAGTGAGGAGGAAGCAGCAAGTGAGACTGAGAAGAATTAGCCAAGGAAGAAATACAAAAGGGAGAGAAAAAATGGGCTGTGTATATGCATATATATCATATATAAATATAAAAAATGGATATGTGAATGATAGATGCATAGATGATAAATAATGAATGATGGATATATAGATGATATGCAGATAGTAGATAGATTGAGAGAGATGATAGGTAGGTAGACAGATAGATAGATAGATAGATAGATAGATAGATAGATAGATAGATAGATGGATAGATAGATACATGGATGGATAGATGGATGGATGACAGAAAGTAGAGGATGATGATAGATTAAATATATGATAGAGCTATATAGATGATAGATAGATAGAAAGACAGGAAGAAAGAAAGATGATAGATAGACAGACAGACAGATAGGTAGATGATTGATAGATGATAGATAGATAGATGATTGATAGATGATAGATAAATAGATAGATAGATAGATAGATAGATAGATAGATAGATAGATAGATAGGAAAGAAACATTGATGATTGGGAAATAAATGATGGACTTAAACTTCCTAAAGATTAAATCCATTCACCTAATCCTGTATATGTCTGTTCACCTATTCAAAATCAGTTACTATCAGCCTGATTCAAACACAGATGCTTTTTCTTCCCAGTCTTGTGACCATAGGTGTTTATCCTACCTTGGTGAGTCTCTGGTGTCTTAACTATGAAATGAGAAGAATAATACCAACTTTATAAGACTGTAATAATGAAATGAGGAATTTTTATACAAGCACAGGAGAGTTTACATAGTGAAACCCCAATAAGAACAACAATAGCTCCTCTAATTTTCTTTTTTTTTTCTTTTGGTTTTTCAAGACATGGTTTCTCTGTGTAACCCTGGCTGCCCTGGTCACTTTGTAGACCAGGCTGGCCTCGAACTCACAAAGATCCACCTACCTCTGCCTCCCAAGTGCTGGGATTAAAGGTGTACGCCACCGCACCTGGCTTTCTAATTTTCATTCATCAAGTTCAGTTTGCATACTTAAAATGGGCATTCATGTTCAGACCTATAAGAGGATTCACTTCTGTGGGGTGAACTATATGAGTGTTTAGCAATATTAAAAATACTATTAAAAATCAAGCTGAGCATTAATAATAAGTTCTTTGAGATCTTATTGAAAGCACTTCTTTTTATGCTCATTTTCCTGATAGTAAACAAAGACCAAAGGATAGGACAAGTTGACTCTAACTGTCATTCAACTTCACTTGCTGTTCCGACTACCTTGACTGAAAAGACTATCAATCTAATGGCAGGCTGGACTACCCTTATGCCATCAATGGCCATTCCATTGATTCCTTGAGAAAACTAAAGGCTATATAAGAAACATCTACTCCTAAAAGCAGAGCTGTTCAAACAGTGTTATAAAAGATGGTTACTATTAAAAGCCTCAGTGTACTCTAGATCAGCAGTTTTTAACCTATGGGTCATGACCCTTTTGTGGGTCAAATGACCCTTTCACAGGGGTTTCCTAAGACCATTGGAAAACACATATTTACATTCAATTCATAACAGTAGCAACTATGAAATACAAGTAAAAGTAGTTATGAAGTAGCAACGAAAATAATTTTGTGGATGGGGGTCATCACGACATGAGGGACTGTATTAAAGGGCCACAGCATTAAGAAGATTGAGAAAAACTGTTCTAGATGGTCCTGCTACTATTTTTCCTTCAGCCAGAAGGGCTGAAGTACTCCAGGGGAAGTACTTCCTACCAGAGAGAAATAGGCTGTGATTGCTGCAGTCACAAACCTAGATCTGCACTCTTCTATTGACAAGTATCTCCTTGCCTACCACAATTCGTACCTGAGTAGAGCAAAAGGCCCTCAGCTAGCTGACTGGTAAAAATCTCACCATGGCAAGTATGGAAGGGGAGGACTCTACTCAGGATAACAACACAACAGGAAATAGTATGTTCAAGTAGTTCAAGACCATGGTCCCCAAGGAAAGCTCACTGAGGAGAATGACCTGTTCTTCCTGGCTTAGATGGTATCCTCAGCAAGAGCAACATGACACAGAGCTGACACTGAGCTGTTTCATTCATTCTTTCATTCATTCATTCATTCATTAATGAATGGATGACATACTGAGATAAACATGAAGTTTGTGACATTAATTTTAAGAACTAAGTAACCATCTTTTATAAGACAACTTTCTAAAAAATATTTGTAGGGTTAGGGATGTAGCTCAGTGGTAGAACACTTGTCCAGCGTGTACAAGGGCCTGGGCTTAGTCTATGGCACTGGGAAACATTTTCTTGCACCCTATTTGGTAGAGCCATTCCTATGTAATATCACATTGCCCTAAGGAAACACTCAGCCATTGTTAATGTGCAAATTGAAATAAATTTTAAATAAAATGTGGTGCCCTAATACTTATTAGGGAAAAAAAGTGAGGTAAAGGCCACCTGTAGTCATTTGCTTTCTGCAGTCTGATAAGCCAGTACTCAAACACATCATTCAGGTCTGCTGTGAGCAAGCAGATGAGCATCTGGAAGAGTGAGAAGGGGTCAGACACTGCTTCATTAAAACTTCCATGGTAACCATATCTCAGGCAAAGACCGACCTGCAGCCCAGCATGGCTGCAGACTGCCCACACCCTAAGCATGAAGGTATAAAGACACAAAGGATGTTATTTTCTTTGTTAGTGTGTGTGCATGTGTGTGTGCACTGTATGTGACATGTACATGTGTATACAGGTATGTTCACCTATGAAGGCATGTGTAGATGCCACAGGATGACATTGGGAGGATTTTTCCTATCACTTTTCCAGTGTATCTTTTAAGACAGGTCTCTTATTGAAACTGAAGTTTGCCATTTCAGCTATAATGGTTGGCTAGGAAGGCCTGGAGGCCCAACTGTCTCTATCCACCTCCTATCTCTTGGGTTACAAGCACATTTTTCAGCGCTCAGCTTTTACATGTGTTCTGGGAATCTGAGCATAGGTGTTCATGCTTGCACAACAAGCAGTGCATGTAATGAAAAAATGTTCTCTGAACCAGGAAGTTGTTTTCTAAGTAGGGACTCTTTCCCTGCTAGCTTAAACATATTTGTACATTCATAGACATAACAATCAATTAAACTAACAGAATAATTAGTTATAGAGTTGAAAACAATACATGTGAATTGTGGAATATTTGAAAATACTGACATATCTAACAATAATGCCCTTCATACTGTCACTACCAAGGATAACCTCTTAGATGCACAGAATTTTAAACTCAAACCACAAGCAATGCAGAGAAGAGACATGTGGCTTGTTGCAATGTTTCTTTTGGTATTCGTTTAACATTCCTATAAATACCTCTCTCTCTCTCTCTCTCTCTCTCTCTCTCTCTCTCTCTCTCTCTGTCTCCCTCTCCCTCCCCCCCTTCAGTGGGAAAGAAGATATTAGGGCATAATTTGAAGTCTTCATTTTATAGGAAGAAAAGAAAGGCTCAGAAAAGGAGGATGATGCCCAGGGACCCATAGCTGTTTGCCTGGGCAGAATCAGAGGGCTGAGTGTGTAAGTCTTGATTAGCATTCTCTATACTAAGCTGTCTCAGGAAAAATTCCACCATCACATAGTCACATCTGCATGTATTTTGTTTTTAAACAGCTCTCTATGAATTTGGAATAAAAGGAAAGTTTAAGTTTCATGTTACAAAACTACAGTAAGTGTTCTGTCAGGACACAAGCCCTGCCAACACAGAGTCCCACTGGGCAAGCCATCACTCTGTCCTTTAGCATGAAACCTCTGTCCGTTCAGCACATGTCCCTTATCATGGTCCCTCAGACGTTGCCTGCTTTTCTATGTACATTCAATTTTACCAGCATCCCCTCTCTTTTTTTGGTGGGGGTTAAGAGCTGTAAGAACAATTTATTGAGTACTTGATCAATTTATTGAGTACGTCAGCATCATGCTAAAGTTATCTAACAGAAACCTTCAGGGCAGCTGGTGTTCAGTTCATTATCCCTACTTTGTGAATATAGAAATGGAAAAGGGTAGACCCTGAAACTGTTCAACTCTCCTGTCTCCCCTCAGTGGTGACAAAGGTGAAGTTGCCAAGGTCTTGCCTTCTTTGCTGTGCCTGAAATCCTTCTGTTCCACTGTAGGTGACTATGGGGTCATTAATGAGAGTCACAACATTTCATAATTCTTTATTCCCTATATATGAAATATTAAGTGGTTTTAACCAGGGTCAGTTTTTCCAACCAAGTGTAATTCTGCCTTCCAGGAAATGTGATATCTGAAGACAATTTTGATTGCCACCACTGTGGTAGGAGATCCTGGGTTTCTGGGAGATAGAGTTAGGCTCACTACCTAATATCCATAACAGGGAATTAATTTCTGTAACTCCAAGAAAGCCCAAGGGAAAAGAAGGCTTGCTGCCAGGACCAGGAGTTTATTTAGCTTCTCATGGCATTCTCTGGAGTCAGCTCAAACATGAATGCCCTAGGGGTTCAAGGTAAATGGTACATTCTTTTCATAGTATGATTACTATCCACAGATTTTCAGATGAGCCTATTACCACTCTGAAAGTAGCACCTCATATCTCCCAGGCAACTAGGTCTTCAAGGGAACAACGAAAAAGTAGCACATCCATAATGCAATCTGTGTTCATTCACAGAGCAGCGGCTCATGATCCATCCACACAGGTGCTCCTCTGAAGGTACGAGATTGCAATTAGCAATAATAACGCCTTCACCTGATGTATCTTTCCCAGGATGAGCTCTGATTACAAAAATAAGTTGAATTTTAACACTAAAGCAAAAGAACTACTTGTGGTACTAAAGCTGCCTGAGAGGAAGAAAAAACAGTTACCCACAACTCTATGAGACATAATAAATTGATCAGACACTCAAATTTCATACTCCCAGACAAACATGAAAGATATGTGCAAGCTTAAGAAGCTCTCCTCAGATGTATACCCCAGCTCCAGCACCAGAAACTCAAGTTCCAATATTCAATGTTGAGCCAAAGTGTGTTGGAACAGGTTTAAGATCTGCCATCACAGGACATGTGCAAACCCATGTTTATCTCTTCTCCATTGCAATAGCTCATTAAGAAACAGTTACATACCAATGACTGCCTGGACAGTTCCCATTTTCTCTCCATACATTCCAGCATCAATCTTCAGCCTTTGGGTCCTGTTTCTCTGACAGACATTTGTTGTAGAGCAGGGATTATGAAGGACTTACCTACCCTGTCTTGGCAGAGTTAGGCTGTCGACTTCCCTGCTACCAAGTTTTGTCCTTTTTGGACAGCAGTCTGTCTGCAGTTGGTGCAAGGGGTTTTTTCATGCCAAGAGAAAGGCTTGCCACTAATTCAACCATCTTACAGTGGAGGTTTTCGATGCTTGTCTTCTACTTGGAGTAGAATAGGGGGTGCTGTCAGGCACTGATATGTCTCGATATCAAAAAAAATCTTGATTTAAGATAACATCTTTGAATGCCATATTCTGCAGATCTCTAGGGGTTTTTGAAGATGCCCTATCCATCTCTTGTATTTAGATAAGCAAATGTTGCTTGTCTCTTAGCAACTTGATTACTGGGTAGTTTAGAGAATATCTGTGATAGACTGTCATAGTAGCTAACAAAGTGACATGTTTGCATGACTAGGAGTTTGTTTTAACTATCCTAGACCGTTTTAGACGGTTGGTATCAAGAGGTCAGAGCTTCACATTTTATTTTTAAGTATCTCTAGGTATGATACCATTAGGAAGCGTTACCTTTAAATTTGTATCAATATACAAAGATCTATTCAATTGTGGTTAAATATACTCTTAATTATGTATCAATATATCAAGATCAATGCCTATGTAGTCCAATATAATCTTAATATTACGTCCATATGCAAGGGTCAATACCATTGTGGTCAACCCTGCACTTCCTATATAAGCAAATATATTTATCCCTCTCAGGTCTCTGAGGTGGTTGAAGAATAGACAGCTAGAGTCTCATAGTTAAATTTTGAACTGTTTAGGAATCAAGAGGGTGTTATAGATCTAAGAAGATACTCTTAAAAGTGTGTTGCAAGATAGTATGAATGTTGAGTCACATATAGACCTTTAAACTCATGGAGTTGGTTAGATAGTAGAATATTAAAATCAGGGGCCAAATATGTATAAACTGGACATTGGGAAGGTATACTGGGCCATTTAACTCTCATAAATGTGGCATATTTATATCTATTGTTTTGTAAAATACTTACTGTTATAAGAGAAGGAACCATCTGTTGGTCTGAAAGGGGAAACTTCTGGGGGGAAGAGGGTGGAAGGGTGGGATAGGAAGGGGGAATAGGGAGGGGTTTGTTACTGAGATGTAACTTGAAGAAAAAAAAATAAAGTATTTAAATAAAAAAAAAAGAAAAAAAGAAACAGTTACAAATGAGCCCTAACTCTACTCTCTATTTAAAAAAAAAAAAAAACCTGCAGTTTGATGGTGTCTTGAGGATAGTCTCTAATTCCAGGAAAAAGAAGTTAAGCTTCATTGTTAGAACTACGTTTCTTTCTATACTCTCAGACACCCAATCCTTCCCTGGGAGGGTTTCTGTATGCTCATCACAAGGGTGAATTAGTTCCAACAGCTCCATAGATCACTGCTGTTTGGTGTAACATTCATCTGATATAAACCATGAACTATAAAAGCTAGTTGGTTTTCCTGGACTTCCTGCAGGGCTATACATTCCAAGGAGACAAAGGGCATGCAAAGGGAAAGGGGTACTTCTAAACCCTCCCTACACAAACAGGTCTTTCCTACACAGAGATGTCTTTCCTACGCAGATCTATTTGCCAAGGCAGATAAAGTGGAGAGGCAATAAGGAATGGGTCCCTCCGGGTACTGCAGATCAGATGGTTGAAGTCCAAGTAGGACCAGCCAGAAGGACAAAGCCGTTTCCATACAGAGAAGGTTCAAGATGTAAGCTAAGCCACCCTGACCTAGACAATGAGAACTTTCTGCTTTCAAAAGCTCTCCTGGCATCTGCTTGCCACCTCCTAAAAACTAGCCTTATAAAAAGTAAAAATTAACAATAACAAAGCTTCCTTCTTGGAGACTATAGAGAATTAGCCATCCCAGGATGCAGCCACCATGGCTGTTCACAGATTCTCCTACTGACTCATCAGATGACACAGGGATTCAATAACTCACATACCTATGGTTGTTTGATCTGAGCATGTGTTGTTTCTACAGCTCAGCTTTGTGTCTGGCATGAAACAAAAGCTTCAGTCACTTGAACTGAAATGGTGGATAATCACGTAATAATGTCATATTGGTGTGCTCCAGGTTTGTATGCATTATACTACCCAATCATTGACCTCTGTTGAGCACTCATGAAATGTGAGGGAATACCCAGGAACTAATTTACTGGCACATCATCTAGTTCTTTGAACATATTTATTGGTTTACAACTGTAGAAAATTAGATGCTAATATCTCAGTTTGTATTGGGGCTAGCTAAAGCTCAGAGATTCATCTGCAGTCACATTGTGTGTAAATAACAGATCAAGACTCAAAATGAACATTCCACCCATGAAGTCCACATTTTTAACTTTCAGGATCTTTTAATATAAGAGACATCCGAACAGAAAGAAATAATATGAAGGGAAGGGTTTAAGGTCTACAGTAAGAAAATACTGGGGCTCATTAAAACTGGAAACTAGAGTAACCTTTGTAAGACAGATCCTAGAAGAATCAAGAGACAGCCACAGGCAGGTAACTCAGAAAAGTCCTCACACTTCCCAAGCTCCCACTTCTCACAGAAGCAGGTATTGATCAGTCTTGAGGTCTCACAGCATCTTACCCACCACACTGGGTGATCTGAACTAGAGTCTTCGTGCTGAAGAGACTGCTTTGCACAGCATCCCTGCTGTGGTGATTTGAATAGGAATGGCCCCCATAGACTCATCTGAATGGTTTGAATGATTGGTCCACAGGGAGAGGCACTATTGGGAGATATGATCTTGTTGGAGGAAGTGTGTCACTGTGGGGCAGGCTCTAAGGTCTTCTATGCTGAAATTACACCCAGTGAGGTACACACTGTCCTTCTGCTGCCTGCATATCAAGATGTAAAACTTGGCTCCTCCAGAACCATGTCTGCCTGCACTGTGTCATGCTTCCTGCCATGATGATAATGGACTGAACTATTGAAACTGTAAGCCAGTCGCAATTATATGTTTTCCTTTATAAGAGTTGCCATTGTCATAGTGTCTCTTCACAGCAATAGAAACCTCTCACTCTACCTACTAAATGTCAGATGCAATCCTTTTCTCTCCTGAGCTTATGACAACCCAAAACATCTCCAGATATTGCCAGATGTCACCTTTCAGGCACCTCTCCTCTCAACAGACAAGAAAGGATACTTTCCTGCTCTTCTTGTACACTCCATCAACCAGTGTGCAATGTAACCCTTGTTACCTTTGGGGTAATATTCCTTTATTCCTATTCCACTGAGTCTTCCAGATTAGGAGGTACCCAGAAGTACAGGCACATTCCACTCAGTGCTTGGGAGTCTATATTCCCTGTGCAAAGCCTTGCTCATCCAGAGGGAAAGAAATGCTGCTTTTAGTACCCTGGGAGCTCAGAAGAGCAATTACAATCACTTGCATTTCAACGAGCATGAACATGAGACTCAGAAAGGTTAAGCCATTTGTCCAAAGTCACAGAAGTCACTCCTGTAAGAGTGAGGGCTCCAACCTAGACCTTAATTTCAGACTTTCTCATAGCTTACTACCACCTCTTAAGAAAGTAAAGCCTCCAAAAGACCAATTAAAAGAAAAAGAGAAATGAAGACTTCCAGACTACTTTCCACCAATTAAATCAGCTTGAGGAGGGTGGGAAGGCCCCAACATTAGAAACACTTAAAATGAAGTAGGACACAGAGCAGACTGGGAGGCAGCCTCTGCACATGAAAAATGAGTAAGGACCACGGCACATTCATCTCTCACTGAGCCATTTGGTAAACAATAGATCTGAGCATTCCTGTAGTAAACTCACTCGATAAAAAATTTCCACATGCAGCTCAAGAGTCACAAAATGTATCCAACTCTGGCCCCAGCCGAGGGGAAAACAGTGCTTCCCTTAGCCTTATCTTTGCATCAGCACCAGAGATGTCTTTGCTGCAGGCCAGACATGATATATAATGTACCTGCCACACTGAAACAGCCTGGGCTAACAACAGGGCTGACAGAAAGGAAATCTATATTCCCCAGTCATGTTTTCTCACAGTCAGGAGGAGCAGGTCCAGACATCTGACCACACTGTGGCCACAGAAGCGGCAGCAGTTTGGCCCCTATTGCTGTAGTTTAATATGCCTGACCCAGGTCCTTGTGCCACTGCCTAATGGGACAAGAACTCATACAGAGCTTTAGCAAAGGAACAGAATCTACCATTGAGGCTTTTCATCCCAGTGGCCAAATATCTTCTTTTGGGAACCACAAAGCCTATGTAAGTCATCAGACATCTATAATTGAAACCTATTCTATCCTAGTTCCTAAGCTATTCTAGTTCCAAGACATCAATAAGACTAAGAAAGGGTCCCTAACCCAAATATCTCATAGACTTAAGGAAGATGCAAGAGGGCAAGTGTGGGATCCAGAGGGGTCAAGAACTCCACATGAAGACCAACAAAACCAACCAGCCTGGCCCCTAGAGGCTTACAGAGACTAAACACCCCCCCCCCGCAAAGAAGCATATATAGTCTGAACCTAGGCCCCCTACACATATCTAGATAATAGGCAGCTTGGTCTTCATGTAGACCCCTAGCAGGTGGACCTGTGCGGGGAGGGCTGTTTCTGACATGGCCTCTGTTGCCTGTTAGTGGAACACCTCACCCTATCTAGGCTTCCTTGTTGGGCCCTAGTGTAAGAGGAAGCTCTTAGCCCCCATGCAACTTGATGAACCAAGATAGGCTGATATGTTGAGGGCTTCCCTCATCTGAGGAGAAGGAGAGTAGGGAGGGGGAAGAGGATGGGAAAGTAGAACCAGGTTGAGAAGAGGGAGGGAGCTATGATCAGGATGTAACTTAAATAATTACAATTTTTAAAATAATAAAAATGTAAAAATAAGGCAAGTGTGTCATTTGAATACCTTAAGTTCAACACTTGATTGAAATGTGGAAAGAACAACAGCTAAGTGTGACCAACCATACCTAAGATATCTGAAAAGTGGGCATTTAAATAAGATATTACAGAAGCTAACTGCATGATTTAAAGGGAGGGCTAGGAGACGGCCTAGTTAGTGAAGTACTTGCTGTGCAAGCATAAAGACATGGTTTTAACCCTAGCACCCACATAAAGAAGCTGAGTATGAGGGTGTACACGTGTGATCCCAGGGTGGGGAAACAGAAATAAGAGGATCCTTGGGATTGCCTGGCCAGCCACTAACAAGCTATAGGCTCATTGAGAGGCTCTGCCTCAAAAACTAAGGTGGAGAACAATTGAGGAAGACATCCTCTGGACTCCATGCCTACACACTTGTACATACATGCACATGAACATTTGTGTGTATACATACACACAAAGATAAAGAACTTGAGGTGTTCTTAAGGTTTAGAAAGACTTCGCTCAGTCATCATCAGAGAAGCTTCCTCCTGCAGCAGATAGGAACAACTACTAAAACCCACAGCCAGAGACTATGCAGAGAGTAAGAGACTTTGGAACAGACACCCCTAAATGGTGTCTCTATTAAGTCACTACCCTCAAGACTCAAGGAATCCTGAAAAAGAGGAGGCAGGAAGAATGTAAGAGTCAGACAGGATGAAGGACACCAAGAAAACAAGGCCCTCTAAACCAACAGAATCAATGCACATATGAACTCAGAAACCGAGGCAGCATGCACCAGGCCTGCATGGTTTTGCACCAGGTCCCATGTATATATATTATACCTTCTAGTTTAGGGTTCTTATGGGATTCCTGAGTGCATGAATAAGTGGGGCTGTCTCTTGTGCCTTCTCTTGGGCTCTTTTCCTTCTGATCATTTTGTCCAATTCCAATGTGTTAGCTTTTGTTTTATCCTATTTTTATTTTATTATATTATTCCTTGGAAGTCTGTTTGTTTCCTAGTGAAAGACAGAAAGTGAGTGGATCTGGATATTAGGATAGGTGAAGGGGACCGGGAAGAGTAGAGGAGGGGAAACCATAATCAGGATATACCATATGAGAAAAAAAAAACCTATTTTCAATAAAAGGAACGAACAAAAAAGACTTGGGAAACAAATATTAAAAGCAGCCACCACTGAACTCTAAAACAGTGAGATGTTGATTCCAGAAGGCAACTAAAGACTTAACTCTTTAGGAAGACACCTTAGCTGTCAGCAGCAAGCTACCCATCTCAAAAGTTCACAGGAAAGCTGGTGATCCCATAATGTCAGATTAACAACAGAGTCCAGAATACAAACTGAGATGAGGAATGTTTAGGTGACATTTCCAAGAACATATAGGACTTGGAAAAGAAATTAAAAGGCCAAAGGTTACCCAGTTTACCGCTCTGCTGATGTGTAAAGTAAGAGGAAAGACCAGATCAGGGATAATTGATGGGGCTAGAGAGATGGCTGAGTTGTTAAGAACACTGGCTGCTGGTCCAAAGAATTAGGGTTTGATTCTCAGGATCTACATGGCAGCTCACAACATTGAAAAGTCCAGTCTCAAGGAATCTGGTGCCCTCTTCTGGCTTCCCTGCATACCAGGCATGTATATATTGTACATAAATACATTTAGACAAAACATTCATACACTAAACAAACTAAAATAATCAATCTTGAAAACACTTTAAGATTTAATAACAAATTCCCATTCAGTTACCAACCTTTTGGTGCAGGGTGCAGATACATAGATAGTTCTGAACCTGTTCTGCCATAGAGCCTGAGGTTACAGAAAGGGCTAAGTTGTTTTTGTAGATGAGAGAGATCCACAATCTCCATATTTTTTCTACAGTACCAGGTTTTGCTTTTGTCTTTACAGATACTTATTTGGGTCTTAGTGTGATGACTCTTCTCTCCCATTACAGAGTAAAAACAACATAAATAATTAAATAATTTGTAAATGAAGGGGCAAGGCTGTCTCCACTAAACCATATTCTTTCCTTTTTGTTTGTTTTTGTTTCAAGGTAGGGGCTTATGTAGTCCAGGTTGGCTCCCAATGTAGCCAAGGGTGACCCAAAACTCCTGATCTTCTTGCCTGTACTTCCCAAGTGCTGGTGTGAATGGTTGACTACTCTGCTTTGGGGCAAACTTGTTGGCATTGGTCTACACCACTTATTTCTAAACTGCACAAACTTTGAGCTCTCAAAAAGAAATACCAGCATTGCCTGGGAGCCTTCAGAAAATGTAAATTATGAGGTCATAACCCCAGAAAGATCCACTGATTTTGAAACTCAGGGAGTGGTTCCCAGGAGATGGGCTTTCATCAGTCCTTTCAGGTGACTCTGACTAGCTTTGTGGTCACTGGTGCATATCTGGACTGCCCAATACAATAGGTGCCTAATATTAGGTCAATCAGCTTATTAAAACTGAAATGATTAAAATCTCAGTTCAGTACCTGCCCTGGGCACATTTCAAATGTTTAACAGACACTTTCTCTGCTGTTTTTATATTGTAATAACAGAGATGTTTCCTGTGTTTAAAAAAAAAAACATTTAGACTAACACATGGACCCCAATCTGCCAAATATAGTCAGTACAGGCATGTAACAGACACAGATGCCTCATGATATGGAAAAGTAAGTTCTACAGGTAGGGAAGGAGCCTCTGATAATCTAACAAGGACAGGATTATGTCAGGGCCATGAATGTAGGGTAGGATTTTATTTGCTGTTGGTGAGAAGCTGGGAAACTATGGCAAAGACAATTAACCAGAGTCAGGACTACATAATGGATAAAGACACTAGGAACTGAAGGGCAAGGTTGTCACAGAACCACAATGTTCTTCACACTGGCTTCTACAGGTAAGAATCGAGGAGGGGCATGAGAAACATGGTGGAGCAAGAATATGGTAGACCCTAGGTTCTTCAGAGTTAGGGGAGGTACTGACCTTTGATTTTTATTTTAAAGTATGTATATGAACATGTGTATGTGTATGTGCATGCACGTGCTCTTGCACTGTGTAGGGTATAGGCCAGAGGCCTCAGAGCCTGTGGAGCTGGAGTTCCAGCTGGGAAAGGAAACTTGGTCCTCTTTTAAGTACTGGATCATCTTTCCATCCCTGCTACTAGCATTTTAAAGCATAATAGACTAAAAGTTCCCACAAACAACACTCAGCCAAATGCTTCCAAAGTAGCAGGAGAAAATATGTTTGGATCTGACTTGCCCTAGGGCTCCTCTAGTTAATTGTTTCGTTTTCAGTGATTGTAAGGGAGAAAGTGTATGAATTAAGTCTAAACTGAATTGTCACTAGAAGGAAAGCATTTAATTATACCCATCTTGGACTGAATGAACCTGTCTATCCTAACCCACAAGAAGCAGAAAGTTAGACTTCTGATACAGTAACTACTTGGTATCCATCCAGGACTGTCCAATTATGCCCATAAGCACCCTGGTGGCCGCCTCTTCCTGAGATACGGCCTGTCAGTTCAGCTACTTTCTGCAAATACCAGAAGCACAAAAAGCAAGTAGTCTAGAAACCTACAGCATAGACACAAAAGAACTATTTATTGTATCCCCCATAAAGGAGGTGAAATGGCCATTTATGTAGCAAAAAGTCATTGAGAAATGGCAACAGTGCAAGGACAATTACTGGAAGTTTGGGGGTTACAAAACCTACTGTGTCACCAATAAGACACACCTGCCATAAAGGAGGGCAATGCCATGTTTTACTGAACAGCATCATGCCTACTTATAAGAGAATCCTTTAGAGAAAAAGCACAGATGAGACTCTGGAATTGATTCTCCAGTGGGAATGGAGATAGGACCAGAGGAGAGTAGAAGGCTTGAATATGAGCCTGAAAAAAATCTATTACAAACCAAAGGGTATCAGAAGCTGACCTTTACAGGACTACATTGATTCAGCCATGGGACAAAACAAAACCAAAAACAGCAACAACAAAGCCATGAAGCAAAGTCACTTCAGGGTATCAGGTTAAAGAAAACAGTGAAAGGAAAAAGAACTTGACCTTCAAAGACTAATGTGTTGTCAGGCAATACCGCCTAGACAGGAGCATTTATCACCTGCCACGTGCAGGCGGGTGCATGACCACAGAGCCAGGTGTGCCGGTGTGCAGATCATGTCCTCAGCTCTCCATCTGCTCCTATACTGGGGTCACAGTTCCAATCGCAACCTCTTCTCTCTCCCTCTTCCGACCCTAGCTGCAGTCACACTAGAACATGGAGAGACATGCTTCTTTTGGCATTAAGTAAGTAATGCTTTCAGCAATAAGTAAAGCTAACACATTTGTGTTACATCTTGAGGAAGACCAAACAGCACATTTCCATAATGAGAACAAAGAAAGGAAGCTGGGTAATAGCAAGACATTTTGTCAATAGGCTTTGAGCACAGCAGAGGTGACAAAATCAAAACAGATGCTGAGGTTTGAAAACATGCACAGTGTCACAAAGTGAACAAATAATGCATCAGGAGTAAAGGACGCCTGGAAAGAACCATATCTTCTGGTCAAGAGGATGAGCCCTGGCCTGGGTAGACACTGAGTGCTTTCCTGGAGATTTTAATCACATGGTTAAGGGGCCACACCTAGGAAGCCTGCTCACCTCTAACCCATGCCAAAGAGGCAGTATATCACTAAAGGTAATATACTTCTACCTCACTAAAGGTAATATACTTTTCCTTCCAAAAATTACTACCTCTGGTGCAGTAGCTGACAAAGTCATGTACATGGGGCATTGTAAGTCTGCCTGCTTTTTAGAAGTGTGTAAGTTTTATACTCAAAAAAGTGTAAGTTTTCTTCCTCTTTTTCTATCTCTGATCTAAGCATGCATCCCCTTCTACTTCAGGCTTCCTTCTTTCTCTAAAACCCCTCCCCTCCACATGTCTGCCTGCCACCACATGGCTGAACTCTATGACATTTTGACTCAAATAGCATGGCTTTTCTCCCTTCTCCTCTGCCGTCTCCTCCTTCAAGCAGCTGTTGAGAGTTACAACTTACCTACCCAGGTTTTCTTTCTTTATAGACTCTAATAGAATTGCCCCTGAGCTCCACAGGAGTCTTTTAACTCCTCTTCTTAAGGGGACTATCACCCCAAGAGGGACCCCATTTGCCTGCTATTGTTTGGAAACTGCAAAGTATTCCCCCAAATTTTTAGTAACAAAGTGTGATCAGTGAAGAGGTGGAGAGGAAAAATATCTGACAAAGGTAATGGGGAAAGTTCATCTAAGGAAATCAAGAACCAAGACTGAGGCAATCGTTCCTACAAGAACAGGGTGGGCTGGAGACGTCACTCAGCCATTGAAGGCTAGGCCCACAACCAAAACTATAAGAATAGGAGGCTGGAACTGACAACTATCCTGTCTCCTGGGCCAGTGAACCAGGAACCTTAGAAACAAATCCATTAACACAACTTTCCTGGACCAACATATTTCCTTCTCACATTCTAAAGCCTATCCTTATATTCACAGGTAAGTGCAGCTATCACTCCTCATCAAAGGAGCCTCTTTGTACAGCAACTAGAGACCATCACAGAAACCCTCAACTGAGCACAGTGCAGAGATCAAAGGATTAGGAGGGTTCCAGCCTTGATGGCTATATCTGCATCACAGATAATGCATCTATAGCTCAGGGAACATCATGGAAAAGGGGGTGGGAAGAGGGTAACAGAAAGTTAGGAAGTCTACTGTGAAACGGTCTCACCTAGAAATGGCTGCACAAACAAGATCAAAACAATGGCAATATCAGTGGTCATGTCAATGTGGAAGGGAGGAAATTTTGCAGGGTTCCACTCTTAGACAAGAACTAAAAGCAACAACTATTGACTGCTGGGAGAAAAACTTGAGCTCCTTTATTGTCTGTCCAATGCAGAGTAGTCAACCTTGAAGCCATCTACACACAAATGACAAAAACAGACTCGGTAGATTTGATTTATATTTATTTGTATATTTGTATACACACACACACACACACACACACACACACACACACACATGCAATGTAGCAAACATAACCAAAGAAAGAAAAATAAATAAATAGATAGAGTTGGGGAGGTTGAGAAGGTGTAACTGGAAGGGGATGTAGGGAGAAGGGGAGTGATATAACTCTATTTCAATTAAAAACATGAAAAAAAACTAAAATAAATTAAAGAATAGCAGGGGACTATTTCTGCCCTTAGATATATATAATTTTATTACATAAGCTTGATTAGGAAACTCCAAGCTCATCAAGCTATGGGAGTAAATGAAACAATTTTCCAGTTCTACAGTCTTCATTTGTTTCAACATTACTCAGCTGCTAACGAAGTACTAGGGGCTCACAAGTATGTGCACAACAGTCTCTGCCCTGGGGGAGTTCATAGTTTCCAAGATCCCAGCATTCTGTGAACCAATAATCACAGAACCAAACAGTGCTCAAAACAGGACTTAAGTAAGCATTGAATTATGAGTCTGTCAGCCCTATGACTGTAAACCTTACCTGAGAAATAAGCCTGTACAGTGCTCAGTTAGGGGGGAAAAAAAAACAGATTCATTGAGGAATGCCAGCATTGTGGGCTGAGGACATGGTACATTGCGCTACATTTCTTCACAGATCTGTCCTAGGAAGAAAGTTCTGTTATTGAAAGAACGTTTACAATGTGAATGGGGAGATGAGGAAACAAAGTGAGCAAACTTGGCACCACCCCCAACAAGTGCACTTCAGACTTGAGGAAGACCTGCAGGGCACAGCGCTGGACATATCTGCCAAGTGGAAGAATCCAGGCATAGCCAGAGGCAGAGTGAACACAAGCAAACCCCTGCTCCGTGCCCCAGGTACGTACCTGTTGTATCAAATCCAACTGAACAGTTTTTCACTCAGTTAAGCCAACTTCAAAATCCCTAACAAAAAGGTCAACTCTAACAACTCCTACTTGCCAACGTTGGCACAATCACATACAAAATGAAGTATGTTAGATTATAATCCAAAGTAGAAAATAAGTATCCATGAGTCTTTGTCCCCAAAACATATATTCTATGTGGAATAGTGAAAAAAAATCGTTGGAACAATGCAAGAAGGGGGCAGGGGGGGAAGTCTAAAGAACTGTGACTGGTGCTCTTAAACACAATAAATAAAGCACAGGTGCCCACAAGACTCTTCTGGAGATGTGAGGAGGGACCTGCAGTGAACAAAAGACAGAAAGGGCTACAGCTCGGAGAATCTGAGCAGAGGTATAGACTTCAGATAAGCCATTATACTAATATGGGTCTACATCATAACAATATAAAATATCAATAATAAAGAAAAATTTAACTTTATGTACAATTTTCCTATAAATCTAAAACTTTTCTGACACAAGAAGTTTTTGGTTTGTTTGCTTGCTTGCTTGCTTGCTTGTTTGTTTGTTTTTATTTTAATGGCTGGAGAGATGGCACCACAGTTAGGAGCACTAGCTGCTCTTACAGAAGAGCTGGGCTCCTGCACCTTGCCTGAACATCACTGTAGATGTCCAGCTAGCACTGGGGGGTGTGGGCGAGCTGGCCACAGGGTGTGACTTTGGGAGTCAGCCTTGTCTTTTGTCTGCTTTGTGGTGGTATTGAAGAGGGAGAGATACTCTCCCCTCCCCTTGCCCTCACCACCAGTGGTGGACAGAAGACTAGCCCCAGTGGGGTCATGAGAGCAGGAGAGTTTTCCCTGACCCTCACATGCTGCAGCACTCAGGAGAGCAGGCCCTGCACCTCGCCTGGACAACACAGTAAAGCTTGCCCTGGATGTGGGGGAGGTGGGGGAGATGGCCACAAGGGTATGAGTGTGGAAGAGCCAGCCCTGCCTTTTGTCTGTTTTTTGGTGGTGTTGGCAAGAGAGAGATATCCTCTACTCACTGATGCCGTTGCCAAAGGTAGTAGGCAGGAGAGTTTGTCCTCATGAGCTCTTGAAAGCAGGAGAGCTGGTCCAGCCCCTTACCTGCTCCAGCACTGGGGAGAACAGGCCCTGTGCCTTACTTGGATAGCACAGTAGCCACTGGCCCTGGATGTGGGGGTTGCAGGCCCAGAACCAGGGCTTTGAGTTGGCCCACACCAACATACATCCCATGGATGAACTGCTGGAGTGCATGAAGAGGCCAGTTCCACAGACCCAAAACTACAGGATCTCCATGACACAGAACAACAGTATATCTGAGAGGAGTCCCAGTGAGGTTCCAGTATTGACAAAGTAGCAGAAGCCAGAGGCCTCGTACCAGACCAAGGAGCCTTTATAATGAACATCTGCAAGCAACAAAATATGGACAAAAAGGAATATTGTGGGACACATGGAGACACACTACAGCTTCCACAATTAGATTGTTTTTTATGTTGGGAGAGGTTTCAAGAGTGGAGGGTGAATCTCAGGGGAGGTGGGATATGAGAGGGAACAGGGTGTATGATGTGACATACACAAAATTTAAAAAAAGAAAAAAATTTAAAAAAAAAAAGAAGACCTGAGCTCTTTTCCATGCATCCATTTGTGACTCACAAGTCGGTAACTCCAGTTCTGGGCATCCAATGCCTTCTTCTGGTTTCCTCAGGCATTTCCCTCTCATGGTGCATATATATATATACACACACACACACACACATACACATATGCAGGCAAAACACTCATTCACATAACATAAAATTAAATTTTTTTCTTATTTTAAAAGGAGAAAATAGAATAACCTTGGTATACACTGTGGGGCTCACTTCATCCCTGAAGCAGCCCACTCCAGCAGTTAGCTGCCACAACTCCCTTATTCTGCAGAAGTGAATCAGAGGCACAGTTGAGGGCAGTAACTTGCTCACAGTCACACTGCTGGTGGGGTCAGAATTCAGATTCAAGGGGTCTGACCTTAGAGACAACCCTGCAGTCCCCTTACCATGCCAATCCCTTGTGTCAAGGACAAATGTTTCTGTTATACATGCACTTAGTTCATTTTTACCACCCAAAGATAGGACACTTTCTCCAGCCCAGATCGCTGTTGTGAAGTGCTCCCAGCATAGACCCTCCTGCTACATCCTGATGGTGGCTCATGTCCCCCAAGGCTAATTCCACACTTCAAGTTTCACTCTTCTATCTCACCACATGCCTTATAGCTGGAGGCTAAGCAGACTGCTTCCCTACCTCTTTCGTAATCAATTCCATACTTCTCTATTATGTCTGCAGCTAAAGTCCTTTTTCTTGCTCCCTAACCCTGCAGCCAGAGTGAGGACTTCACCATGGATCATAAGCTAGCATATCCGAGGGGGTGGGGCAGGGTCCTGCATGTATGAAAGCAAAAACAGTGATGTGAAAGAGACAAAAGAAGATGGGATGGGCTGTTCCTATGAGATGACAGCCAATGATTCCTGCGGGCTTTTGACATCCTGTTACAAGACAATGGCCTGGACGGAAGAGAAAGAAGGTAGCCTAAGAGGAAAACTGCAGTATTTGGATAGAAAACTACCAAGAAAGATAGTTCTGAATGTAACAAAGAAGTCATATTTGAGAGAATTTTCTCAAGGTTTGACAAGACAAACCAAAGGTGAAGGTAGCTGTGTGGTGTGGCTTCAGGATACTGTATGAAACAGCATCTGGATAGAATAGAGCATTCTTGGTAGGGCAGCAACTGAATAGAACAGTGTCTACTATGATATTCAACTTGAATCCAATATAGTGGTATGGTTTAAATGCAAAATGTCTCCCATGGGCTCACATGTTTGAATACTTGGTCCCCAGTTGGTGGTACTATTTTAGAAGGTTGGGAAATATTTGGGAGGCAGAGCCTTCCTGAAGAAAGTCGATCACTGTGGGCAGGGCTTGAGGCTGTGTGCCATGCTTCACTCTCTGGTCAACCTCTGCTTTCTGAATTTTGATGCAATGTGACAAGACAACTTACTGCTCTTGCAGCCATGCCTTACTTGTCAAAGTGGACTGTCTGAACTAGGAAATGTAAGTCCAAACAAGTCATTTTTCCTATAAGTTGCTAGTGTCAGGGTATTTTATCATAACAATAGCAAAATAACTAAAATATAAAGTAACTAAAGAAGGCACAGTGCCCAACCCCAACCCCAACCCCAAGTACTCTTAAAATAGAGCCTAGAAGTCCACCTTCACCCACAAAGGCAATGTGGAGCAGACCAACAGGCCCACTGCATCTCTGCAACTGTAAACTGAGATCAATATGCCTCTTCATAAAGCATTTATGAAGATTAAATTAGTTTATAGATATAAATATCATATCAGAATGATTGGCACCCAAGAGGGGCTCAGAAAAAAAAAATGAGTTTCCACCTTTCAGATGAAATGGCTACAGTAAATAGAAATAACTCTAGGGTTTGAACTGGCTTTATGATCACTTGTGAAATTCTTACTGAAATAGATGTTGAGCGCCCATCGTGTACTAAGTGATGAGGATAAGAAGCATAAACAATGAAGGGGTGCCTTGGTCTTATGAGGCAGGTGGAGGATGAATTAACCTCACATAAGTGCATTCACCGAGAAGCTGGAATAAGAACTCTAGCTGAGAGCCTGAGCTGCAGAGGGGTCCTAATTATATAGACATGCTCTTCCTCCTCGGGCAGTGCACATCTGAGGAGGGGAACAGGTAGAAACAGAAAAGTCTGGATCATTATGGGACAAACAATTGTGACACAGATCTATACCACATCTTTGTTGTTTTGGGGCAATCACTTTTCTCCAGCTCAATCCTACTCCCTCCATCTTTCCTGAAGAAGTAGTAATCTCTAATGAACAACACCTAGCAGCCTAAATTCCATCTTGTCAACTTGGGTTCCCATAACCCAATGAGTGACAGGAAGGGAGACAGGAAACTACATAGCAAGTAAATCTTGGCTGGGCAGAGTTGCCTTGCAGCCTTGCTATAACAGAGATTCTTAAGTTGATTAGATCATAAGGAAGGCAAAGACAGGAGAAATAAAGTTGGCATCACCTGGGAATTAAATACACAAAACCTATGAACAATCAGTGAGATCAGCCATCTGGGGAAATAAACCCAGAAAATGTCTGCAAATGTGTGAGGGAGGAATCAGGAATACTAAAAACCCCAATCAAGGTGATTTGGTTGTAATTTCAAGGAAGGAAGGCTGCAGTGTGATTGTGATTTACTAAGTAGACAGAGCCTAATCAATGGCATTGTCCTCTGATCAGAGAAAGACTGAACCAAAAGGGGGTTGGGCTGCTGAAGTAGAAGTCTCCACCATCAAGGCTAGGCTACTTACACATCATTTGCTGTGATTTTTTATTTTTTTGCTTTTAACTATTTGAGATGGAGACACAGGGGTGCTTTTGCCTACATTAGAAATTCTTTAGTTTAAAAAAAGTTACTGTTTTGGGGCTAGAGAGATGGTTCAATGCTTAAGAGCACACACTACTGTTTCTAAAGTTGGCTTTCCACATTTACACCAGCATTGGATGGTTTACAACATTTTGAAAGCCAGCTATGAAGGATCCATTGCTTTCTTCTGGACTCACTCTGCAGGCTGCTGCATTCATACACACAAACACATGCGCACACACACATACACAATTTTTAAAAATTCTTTAAAGATACATATTGTGTTTAGTCAGTTTATGGTATCTGTGTTTCCAAAGCTTCTCAGGCTGCCTCTTCTTGGTTTACAGTCTGGGCAATTTACATGCATTGATTTCACTTTCCGTCTAGACTAGCACTGCTGCCACTTTGATTTGGAAGAGGGTGATCCTAACTATTAAATAGCTAGTATTCTGGTTTAACCGACAAGTCAGAACATAAGGCGACTATCCTGAACTGTGACACGCAGCCCTGGGGATCACAACTTTGAACACATACTGTTAAAACCTCACCCAAAGCTTCCAAGGAGTCCTGGCTGCATTAGCAGTTTGGGAAAAGGAGGAGGAAGGCAAGTTGGAGAAGAAGGTCATTAGTATGCTGGATCTTCACTCATGTTATGAAAAGAGAGAGAGAGAAAAGCAATAGATAATGAATGAATACAATTGCATACAAAATAGCATATGAGACATCATTAGGAAAAATGGAAGTAGGGTTGAGAAAAATCTTCAGCAGGAATGCTCTTAGGGATGAACTGGGAAGGAGGGACCAGGCAGATGCGAGTTCCTAAACCATGTAGCAACATTTCTCCTTAAAACATACAAATATTTTATTTTGGTAAAAAATAAACAAATACATTCATATATAAATAAAAGCAGCTTGAAATACTCTACTTAGAAGAAAAAAGGTGTGTGGTACATTCTGAAAGATTTGCAGTCTGTCCATTCCTGTAAATAGTTATGCAAATACTTATGTCCTGGCCCCTGACAGCAACAGCCTGGCTCCAGATCAGAAGAAGGGGGAAGGAATGGTCAGGGCTTACTGAGAGAGCTCTGACTGCTCAGGGATTATTGCCTCTCTACAGGGTGCATGCACTGTGGAGCTGGACTCCCCAGCTAGCCAAAACCTAGTGCTATTAAACCTTGCTCTGAATACCTGCTCACTAAGGAAACTTCTGATCACTTTTCTTCTCTGCAAGGTAAGCATACCCTAATCTATCTGAGACAATGTCTGACCTACCTGATGGTTACTGAAAATTATTAAAGTGACATTCTCATAGAGTCCATATAATCAGACTCTGTGAGTATGTAAAATGTGAACATGTCCCTAAAAGATGGTGCTCTTCCCAGAAAACTGGAAGAGTCAGATTTCTTAGGCAGCAAGACACAGAACCTGGGTGAGGGTGATTTTCTCCAGGACAATGGCCCCCTGAGTGATCTCTGCTGCTGTAGATGCTCTCCTCCACTTCTCTGTAAACTGCAGGTGCAAAGTAGAAGGGCAAATGGACCCAAGGACCACAGGTAATGTCTTCTCATGTGAGGCTCCTTTACAGTTTCACAACACCCAATGAACAGAAGACCTTCAATATGTGTTGCATGCATGAATGAATGAATGAATGAACGAATGAACGAATGAATGAACGAATGAATGAACGAATGAACGAATGAATGAATGAATGAGTAATGATATGGCATCTCCTGAGGCTACTTAGAAGGGAGGATGTTGTGGGCATGCCTTGGAAGTGGCAGCAGTGAGCCATCCCAGGCCTCATCACAAGGGTAATGACCGCAACAGTAAACTGTTGTGTTTGTGAACACGCCTTGTATCCAAAGAAGCAGACATCAGAGTGACCGACACCCACCCCTACCAATCAAATTGCCATGTCCCCTCTTTAGCCATAGATCTCGATTTGAGCCTGTTGGAGACTCTAGGTTCTAGGTTTATACATTAAACTTCCCAGCTCAGGGAATTTTGGGAATAACAATACGTTAGGTACTTCACCATCTTCTCTATGTTAATTTCTGCTCCAAAGTTAGTAAGCTGGTAGGAGTGCCAACACTATAATTAAAACAAAACAAACAAAACAACCAACAACAACAAAAAAAATATGGTTATCACTACCCTGGGTACAATAGGAATTTCTAGAATTTTCCTGTCCTGTCAATCTAGGATGTACGCAGGCTGAGTGTGGGTGTCATATAAGCAAACCTTCCTTATAAACTCTCCTCCCCCATACTCCCATCTTTAGCTTTTCTTCTTTTTGTTCTTTACTAGCATTTTTACTCATTTACTCAACTTTTTTTTCTCACCTATAAAATACAAAGTCCTATGAATCTAAATATGATTACAATATAGCCCCACTCCCACTGACCCATTTCTAGTCTCCTGGAATTCACATGTGCATAAACCAAAAGGATTGGAGCTAGGGCTCACATACAAGAGAGGGCATGTGGTATTTGTCCTTTAGGGTTTGTGTTACCTCACTCTGTCACTTGGTATAATTTCTCCCAGTTCCATCTATTTATCTGCAACCTTCCTGATTTCATTTTTCTTAATACCTGAGCAGCATCCCAATGTGTATATGAAACAAATTTTCATTATCCATTCATCAACTGACAGAACATCAAGAAAGAAGGGGCAGGAAAAAATGTAAGAGCCATAGGATGGGATACCGATGTGAAATGCTGTCCTCACCATGAAACATAGTTCTTGTTCATGTATGCTCACAGCTGTAGCTACCAGCACAAGATCAAGACCATTGAGAGGACCCACCCAGCAGCAAATCAAAACATGCTGAGACACACAGCCAAACATTAGGTGGAGCTTGGAGTCTTTTAGAAAAGTGGGGGGAAGAATAGAGGGATCCAGAGGAGAATGTCACAAGGAGACCAACAGAGTCAACATACCTAGGCCCCTGGGGGCTCATAGAGACTGAAGCATCACCCACCAAAACCATGTGTGTTATGGACCTAGGCCACCTACATATATGTAGCCAATAGGCAGCTTGGTCTTCATGTAGATCCCCTATCAAGTGGAGCAGAGGCTGTCCCTGACATGTACTCTATTGCCTGTTTGTGGATCACCTTACCCTAACTGGGCTGCCTTGTCTGGCCTCAGTGGAAGAAGATGCTGTTAATCCTGATGTAACTTGAAGAGACAAGCCTGGATGGGTTGATAAGGGGGGAGGGGGCTCCCGTTTTCTGAGGAGAAGTGGAGAGGGAAAGGGAAGAGGGTATGAACAGGTGAAGAAAGGAAGGGGCTGTGATCAGGGTGTAAAATGAATAAGTGAATAAACAATTTTTAAGGTCCCACTATGGAACAGGGAGGGGTGCTCCCAAGGCCCCATCAATAGATAAAGAGTTTTTTGTACTTGATTGCTGTTAAGGGAGGAAAAGTTACTCTTCTTTAAGGAAGTGGTCACTGGTAGATTGCTCATGACCCAGTGGACCACTGCACACCCATGCTTGTATGGGCAATGCTGATTAGACTCAATGAGTTATATATAAAAGATAGAGGGAGGGCATGAAGTTGGGGTGTGTTGATATTTGGAGGGGGAAATGGAAGTGAATATGATCAAGTTACATTATATATATATATATGTATGTATATATATATGTGTGTGTGAAGGCTGCAAAGAATGAAATAATCAAAAGGATTACTGCAATACAACCACTGCTTTATTGTAGATATCATAGGCCAGAAAGAAATCAGAAACATTCAGATATAAAGAAATTTTCCCGGTACCATTTCCCTTAGAATCATGCACACAAAATACCTAGGTATGTCAATCAATCTTCGCACTTAAAAAAAAAAAAAAAAAAAAAAAAAAAAGAAACGAAAAACCCACTAGAATCAATCTGATACCCTTCATGCAGAATGCATTCAACACAGCACGGAGCTCATATCCTCACATGCATGAAACAATAAGCAAGCAATGCATGCACCTCCCCAAAGTGACTCAGTGTCTGTTTGGTGATTCAGAGCTACAGCCACTACAGGTATTGAGACACAGTCGGTGGAGTCAAGTCAGTAGAGAACATACGGATTCAATCTCTTCCACCAAGAAGCTTTAGACAGGTGACATCATTCATCTAAGTAGTCATTTCCCTATTGTGCAAGAGGGCTGACATGGGTTATTTTAAAGCCATCTGTGGCTCTGAGCTCCCTGAGTTAGCTTGTGTACATAAACCTCTGTGAGTATTTCCAGTCCTGTTCATACAGTATCCCATGGAAAGCATCTTGGATAGCAGGCCACACCTTAATGATAATTTTAATTTTATTTCTTTAAGTGGGATCCACATTCTTCTCTCATTGTTCTTTAATTTGACAATTGGAAGATGTGGTAAAGTGCTTGCTATTAAATTATAATTGCATAGCACTTACATTTGCAGATTTAATATGTACACACTCTTCCCACCCAAACCTAGCATGAAGACATCAAGAGAAGGGAACCTGGCTGCCTTTGTTTATAACAAAAGGGCAAGATGTAGGAGAGAACTGAGACTACAGGGAGGAGGATTGGCGTACACACACACACACACACACACACACACACGCCAAAGTCTCCAGACATGGGCTGCAGCAGTTTCAACAGAGAGCAGCCCCAGGCCAATAATAACTTTCATTCCAATCACTCTGCACTTTCTCACCCCATGCCAAATAGTTATACGCTAAATGTGAATGCCTTCGTCCTATCAATATGCCACATGTTATTATGTCTTCAGGGGAGAATATGTCACTAAGAACTGACATTTGTATCAAGTTTAAAGATTCCAGTAACTTCAGAAATACCTTCCCTTACTCCAACTTTGAAAACAAAATTTATGACCAGAAAGTAAAAGGGCAAGAAGATGTTGTGTGTCTTGTTCCCTTGGTTATAAAATGGGATGCAATGGTGGGTGTGGGGGAGAATCCCTCTTTATTGAAAAGAACAGGCATGTGTTGCTATGACCACTTACCACAGTGATCTGGAAGAATCCCCTTCCCTTTATAGCAGATAAATGTCCATTAAGAAGCAACCCCAGTTCCTAAGTCTCCACTTTCATTACAAGTTAGTCACAGTATTGGAGGCTTCTTCTACAAGTGATGTTTCTTTTCACTCAGAAACCAGGGAATTGATTTTGGCCCACCTCCCTAAGAACTCATCAGAAAGAAATAGTCTAGTAAAGGACAATGAAAAATGACAAGTACTGAGCCATGACGGGCCAAACCCCATTGCAAAGTCATCAGAACTAAGGGAGACAGTTGGTGGTTCCACACGGAGGAGACTAGACAGTACATTGCTCTCCCAGTAGCTGCTAAAAGAGACCATGACACAGAGAAGACAGAAACACCAGTGAGAGAAGAGCAAGGAGGGACTCAGAGAGGAGGTCAAGGCTTTCTTGACAGTTTATAGGCTCTGTGGCAGAGAATGGGGTCTTTGCATAAAGAGGTCACACTGAGGGGATAGGATAGTTTCTGAAGTCTTAGGAACTCTAGGCAAAGTCAGGCAGGAAGGCACAAGCCTTTAATCCCAGCACTCAGGAAGCAGAGGCAGGCAGATCTCTGTGAGTTCAAGGCCAGCCTAGTCTACAAAGTGAGTTCCAGGACAGCCATTACTGTTGCACAGAGAAACGCTGTCTTGAAAAATAAAAAGAAAGAAAGGAAGAAACGATGGAAGGAAGGAAGGAACAAAGAAAGAAAGAAACAAACAAAGAAATTCTAGGCAAAGCATTTGATCAACAGAAATTCTTCTCTTAGTACCACCAGAAAGACAACAAACAGAACAGACCCTACCCTTGGGGTTGGCTGCTAAATATATAATTTGCATCCATTGAGATTTCTCTCAAATCCATGAGATTATATAATCGTACCTATACTATTGAAGAAGCTGACTTGGAGCTAGAGTGATGGTTCATTCAGTAAAGTTCCTGCTGTAAAGCCATGAGGATGAGATTTTAGATCTTCAGAAAACCTTGTAAAAGCTGGGCATGACTGTGCATATCTATAACTCCAGGACCAGGAAGCAGAGACACTAGAAGATGCCAGGAATTTAATGGCAGGTACTCTAGACAAAAAGGTAAATCTTAAGTTCAGACGTAGACTCTCGGTAAAAACCAAAATACAAAGTGATGGAGAAAGACATCCTAACATCAACTCCCTGCCTCCACATCCACCTGGACAGGCATATACACATCCAACCAGCTGTGCATGCATATACTCGCACATGTGTGCACACACACATACACACATTAGCACACACACACACACACACACACACACACACACACACTGAAAATATGTTATTTAATTAATTAATTAGGTGAAGAGTGATAATGGAAGACATTCAACATTGACCTCTGTCACCCATGTGTACATACACAAACCTACATGCTATCCACAAGTGTATAAGCTCACCTGAGTATACACAAACATGCACACATTCACATACATACACGGGGGGGGGGGGGGACTGGGACTCAGGTGTTTCAGTACATAGTCCAAGGCCAGTAGTAACATATTGGTGGAATTCAAACCCAAGTCCAAGTCCACCTTACTGTCAGTTTGTTAAACTAGTAACAGAGAGATATGCATACTATTACAAAAATAGTAGTTAACCGAGAGCAAGCTCAGCATGGTGGTACCCACTACTTTGGTTCATGTCTCAGATGACCCTTTCACGGGGGTCACATAGGACCATTGGAAAAAACGGGTACTTATATTACAATTACAATTAACTGTAGAAAAATTACAGTTATGGAGTGGCAACAAAAATTATTTTATGGTTGGGGGGGTCACCACAACATGAGGAACTGTACTAAAGAGTCATAGCATTGGGAAGGCTAAGAACCACTGCCCTAGAGTATCACAGTTAAGCTTCCCTCTGCAAAGTAAAGCCATTTGAACAGTGATGATTCTAGCCAGGGTGCATAGACAATATTAAAAATGAAATGCCATTGTGAGTTAGTGAGACAGCAGAAAGCCTTTAATCTCAGGACTGCCAAACTCATGCCATTAATGCCAGTGTTCAGAAACACTATGCTTATCAGGAGAGGAAATTGTTAATACACCCTCCCGTTTAAATGGGCAAAGGCCAAAATGCAGCAAAATGCCGGTGAACAGGCGGTGACTGGGCTGTGTGAAGCAGCCTCCAAATGCCACTAGTTCTCTGACCCCCTCGGTGTCCCTTCACCAACAAACACAACCAGAATTCATTCATAATCTCCAGGCAGAAAACCACATACATCACTTTTGATCTGTGACTCTTGAGCATCAAACTCTAGGTCAAAAGTGAGATGTGATGTAAACTAACTTCTATAAGGACGGGTAAAAAAAAAATGTATTCCTGTTCCAAATTTCCTGGACAAAATGAAATTGGCTTAAATGAAAAGTCTAAATTGAATATCATTTTAAAGCTTAGTGTGGGAAGTCATCACATGGGCATTTATAACCACACCTCAGATTAACAGCAAACACAGCAATGAAAAACCAGCTCCTCAGAGACAAGTGATTACAATTATTCTTGACTGAGCCCTGGCTTTGCAGGGCTGTAGCTGAAGCTAGCATGAAAAATTATATTTGATATGTTCTGATTCCGAGGCATGCACTGGACAGGTTTAGATGGATGTTGTCTTAATTAAATTTCTGATATGAACTTATTTTCTCATCATCTGCTTCCAAAAGGCAGATGCAGAAAAAAGAAAAAAATCTTAACTGTTTGAGGCATAGGACATAGAAACTGTGATTTCTATGTTTTGAGGTATGAGGACTGCTGAGACATTAAAAAGGCTGTAGATGATTCCACACCTGTTAGAGTGGCTAAGATCAAAAGCTCAAATGACAGCACATATTGGCGAGGTTGTGGAGAAGGAGAAACATTCTTCCATTGCTGGTGGGAGTGCAAGCTTGTACAACCACTATGGACATCAGTCTGGCGATATCTTAGAAAACTTGGAATATCTCTCCCTCAAGACCCTGCCATACCATTCCTAGGCACATATCCAAAAGATTCCTCACCAAACCACGAGGACATTTCCTCAACTATGTTCATAGCAGCTTTATTTGTAATAGCTAAAAACTGGAAACAACCCAAATGTCCTTCAACTGAATAATGGATTAAAAAACTGTGGTACATTTACACAATGGAATACTACTCAGCTACCAGAAACAAGGAAATCATACAATTTACAACCAAAATGATGGAACTACAAAAGCTAACCCTGTAGGGGTTAGATAAATTAGATTTAGAAAATATATAGGAGTTTCTGATACTGTCTCTTAATTCGGGGCATGAAGAGCATTATCAGCACGAAGTCAGGAAAAACAGGAAAGACTTAATAGACTGAAAAACAAGGTTGAAGTCAGGAAAAACAGGAAAGACTCAATAGACTTGAAGAAACAAAGTATCTGGCCTGACATTGTTTTCAGCTGCTAAGTGGGCAGAGCCCAAATTAAGCTGAAATAGAGTTCCTCCTATTTAAGGACAGTGCATGGAGCCCAGAAAGGGAAGAGGCCCCTGATGCTAGAGAGCTCCAAGAGTCCTGCTGAAAAAAGGGCTGGCCATTGATGGCCAGCTCTCTCCCTGAAGCAGAAAGTAGCCGGTGAGCAAAGAAAGCCTGAGCAAGACACCAAAAGGCCAAGGACTAAACCCTGTGGCTCAGCTTTTGCCTAGAGGGGTTTGATCTGTCCGAACAGTGGCCTAAAGGAAACTGTGCCTGGCTTTAAGGACTGAGGCAGAGCAGCTGAGTTCCTGATTCAAAAGAAGTAAGTTGGCCTGCAGACGGCTGGGGTCTCCCACAGAGAAGAAAGCATGAAGCCTTATTTAAGGTGAGACTGCAATAACCAACTTACCCTGACGAACCTGCATCTGAGAGATCCAGAAAAAGGACTGCTAAGTGCATTAAAGAATCTACAACAAAGACTGTGTTCCTGACGACTGAGGACCTGCCCCAGAGACTGTATCATTCTAAAAGGTTAGAAAAATAATTATCAATAGGTTTAGTGGATAGGTTAAAGGGGTTGTAGGAATTTATAGGATTAATAGTTAAGAAATTGTCGGTGTTTGTTATAAGTGAATTTAGTAATAAATAAATAAGTGTTAAATAATAATTTAAAAGTTCGGTTACATAACCCAGACCCAGAAAGATACACATAGCATGTATTCACTTATAACTTGATTTTAGTCATATAGTACAGGAGAGCTATCCTACAATCAACAGATCCAAAGGAACTGAAACATGACTTTTGTTGCCTGTTGGTGGCCCATTTCACTCCAGTGGAGCTACCATGTAGGTCCCCAGTACAAAAGGAAGCTCTTAGTCCTCATGTGTCTGACAAACTGATGGGGGCTTGGTTTGTCACTCCACACTGGAGGAGTAGGATAGGTGGGAGAATGGGTAGAGGGTGGGGTGGTGGGACAAGGAGGAGTGGAGGGAGTGGGTTTTGGTGGAGATGTAACTTCAATTAATGAATGAGCTCTTCCAATTACAGAGGACAGTCCCATTCAGCCTCAGAAGGAAGCAATTAGAGATTGGAGGGATATGCTTAAATGGGTAAAGCACTTGCTATGCAAGCTTCAGGACTTGAGTTCCAATTTTTAGAATCCGTATAAAAGCCAGACAGCAGTGCACATATCTATTATCCCAAAGCTCCTATTGGGAGATAGGAGGCAGACACAGGAGAGTCTCTGGAACTCATGGGCCAGGTAGCTGGCATATGTAGCAGTGGACAGTGAATGAGAGAGAGGAGAGAGAGAGAGAGAGTGAGAGAGAGAGAGAGAGAGAGAGACTCTGAAACAAAGTATAAGGTGAAAACCAGTACCTGAGGTTTCCTTACCTCACACTTGCACACACATTCACACATGGATTTTTTAAATAAATAAATAAATAAATAAAAGGATCTTATAAAAAAAAAAAGGCCATAGATGACAATTGCTTACAAACTGTAGACAATGTTCTTAGATAGTAAAAGGATTTTTAGAATACTAGGTATTCTTCCAATCATTTTATTTTTAAAAGAAAGATTTAGTAGTTATAAAGATTTATTAGAAGAAGAATAACTCAGAAAAGTTTGCAAAAGTGATATCAGCCCGCTGTGGTTTTAAATGTTTCTACAAGATCCATGGGCTAAAATTTTTACCAAAAACACAACAGTGGTAAGAGGGGACTAGGTCATGAGGCTTCTGCCTTCGTGAATGAGTTCATGTCTTTATCACAGGAGAGGGGTAGTTATCACAGAAATGAATTTATAGAAGCTAGTCAGTTTCAGTTTGGCTCTAACCTCTCTGTGCTTCCTCCTACTGTTGTGGGTGGCACAGCATGGAGTCTTGTCACCACAAGTGTGTTCTTGACAATGAACTTGTGAGTTCTGCAACTACATGGCAGGTATTTATCTTCATGAATTACTCAGTTTGGGGTTTTCTATTATTACAGCAACATAAACTGAACTTTATGGTATCGCTTGCCCACCTCTTATGTAAAACCCTTCTTGTAGAAGCCAGAGTATGATCTCTGCAATCAGGATTTAAGGATTGGAATCTCAATATCTCATTTTAGAAATCCAAATAAGAATAGGGATGAGGCTACAGAAATGACCTAGCAAGGAAGAATGCATACTGTGTAAATATGCAGGAAGAGGTTCAGATCCCGGGCATGCACACAAAAAAAGTCTGGCATGGTTATGTGGATACCAATACTGTCGAGGTAGAGACAGAAAGATTACTAGAAGTGTTGACTGCCAGCCTTGCTCTAGGTTCAGTGGGAAACCCTGTCTAAAGGACTAAGGCAGAGAATGATAAGAATATCTGATGTTCTCCTCTGACCTTCCTATATAGATGCACTGTGTTAGTTACTTTTCTATTGTAATAAGATACTATGACCAAAGACACTTATAAAAGAAAGACTTTATTACAGTTCCGGAATTTTAGATTCTGTGGCCATCATGGTGGGGAGCACAGCAGCAAGCAGACAGGCATGGTGCTGGGGCAGTAACTGAGAGGTTACAACTTTAATTTGAAAATATGAATAAGAGTGGCCTCCATAGGCTCATATGTTTGAATGCTTAGGGAGTGGCACTATTTGAAAATGTGACCTTGTTTGAGTAGGTGTGGCTTTGTTGGTGGAAACAAAGTTTGTGTTTGTGTCACTGGGCGATGGGTTTTGAGATTTCATAAGCACATGCCAAACCCAGTGTCTATCTCTTCCTGCTGCCTGCAGGTCAATATGTGTAATACTCAACTACTTGCTAAGCACCATATCTACCTGTATGCCACCATGCTCCCCACCATGATGATAACGGACTAACATCTGAACTGTAAGCCAGCCCCAATTAAATGTTTTCTTTTATAGGTGTTGCCATAGTCATGGTGGGTCTTTACAGCAATAGAACACTGATTAACACAAAGGCAGGAAGCAAACTAACTGGAAATGGCATGAGCTTTTGAAACATTGAAGCCCACCTTCATTGACAAACCTCCTCCAACAAGGTCCTACCTCCTAATTCTTCCCAAACAGTTCTACCAACTAGGAACCAAGTATTCAATTATATGAGCCTAAGGGCCATTCTCATCCAAACCACCTCATGAATATCACATATACATACACACACACACACACACACACACACACACACACACACACACACACCACAGAAGAGAGTTTAAAAATGAATTTTAAAATGTTTTCCTCTGACTGAAGATGAAAATTACAAAATAATATCAGCAACTCCTTCCTGGAGTTAATATTTGAATCAAATGAAGAAAGATAATCTGTGGTCCATAAAATTCTATACTAATAATCTCTACATATAAAATTTTTCAAACTTACCATGAGTTTCATTAATTATATATTTTATCCACTGTGTCAATCAGCCTAGCATGCATACCTACTTGTCGTCATATGTGTCTGCCTTTGGAATATAGAGATAAGCAGTGTTCATCTCTGTCATTCAGATCAGTGCAGCCAGGGAGAAAGGCACAACGTAAGTAACTAAATCAAGATCACAAATGCTAATAGTGTCCTGAAGTGCGGCAGGGACACAATGGGAGGGCAGTGGTTTCTGTAGCACACACCAGTGAATCCCGTGATAGGCACAAGAGTAAGAAAATGAGGACAGAGCCCAAAGACAAATGACACAGCAAGAATATACACATGGGGCTTCCATTTTTCTTATAGTTACTTTTTACAAACATCTGTATGCTGCACTTAGACATTTGTCTACATTACACATTGGAGCTTACAAAATTTAGAGGAACCTAAACTCAGGAATTCGTGAGGAATATAAAAGGCTATCTGAGGTTAGTCCTTGCAGTTTGTTTCTTTGGTGTAACTGCCAGAGGGGAGCATCCTGGGTCCAGTCCGTCCTGCAACTTACCCAGTGGTCAAAATTCTTCCTGCTTTCTCTGGTCTGAGGCCAAGCATAGGAGAAGACAAAGCAAGGAGCCAGAGGTCCAGTAGTCTTGTTTAGGGCATCATTACCTTGAAAATGCCATTGTCTTTCAATCATCGGACTCCAAGCTATGAAACAAAGTGAGCTAGATGCCCTGCTGCATTGCTGACAGCCACTATGCCTAGGCATAGCAGTACATTCCTATCATCGAAGAGGATCAGTCGTCCAAGGTATGCTGCCTATGTACCAAGTTGAAGGCCATTTTGGACTATGGGAGGGCCTGCTATCACATATCCACGCTCTGACAAAGATACTCATTCCACTAAAGGATGGAATGTTGGCCTAATGTTTATTGTGTTGGCTTGCTAAAGTTAGAAGCATGCCTTTAAGGAATCATGAGGCATCCTGTGGATAGAGAAGATGGGGGCTGGGAGAAGATTCTGGTTTTCAAGGTTACTGTTAACACAGCCATAGGTTGCAGAGGACACCATTGCAGGTGTCGTGGCAGAAGACAGTGTGTGGTGACTGCAGTGGAAATGGTAGGAGAAGAACAAGTGAAAGGATGCTGTGCCTTCCCAAGGTGAGTCTGGAAGATGAAAGTTTTCCACTGGCTGAGAGCCATAGCTTTGCCCTTGCTCACAGCAAAGCTGTCCCCAGACACTGATGGAACAGAGCTGGATATGCTAGAGAGAAGGGATGCAGAAGCAGCTTGACTTAAGAGTTGCAGCTGAAGTTGTCCCAAACTAACAGATAACCCTTGTTCCAACCACTTTTTCAAAGATGTATTTTTATTATTTTTAACTGTGTGTGTGTGTTCACAAGCCTTCAGCTTCCTGACAAAACACATTTAAGAGAGAGACCTCATGTGTACCACTCCTGTAATTCACTGCACCTATATAGTGCTGAAGCCTGGGCATTCTTCCTGGGTATGCCCCAACAAGGATCCACTTAGCATTCTAGTAAAAGTGCTAAGACTGGTCCACTTGTGGCCAACTTAAACCTCATACAGAATAGTATTCAGAAAATCCTTATTAATGGCCAAAGCTTTGTCAGACCCACATATAATCTGAGGTTCATCCTCATATCCTGCTTCTTTCTTTTTCCTTGTTCACAGGTTGCCCCCATTCCTTAATAAGTCATTTGCTCCTCTAACACTGTCTGAGCACCTCCTACAGAGACATACCATGGATCGATGGAACAGAACACCAGCGGGAGTACAGGTCTTCTCCACTCATGCCCTGTGCCCCGTGGGCATCAGCTCTCTCTCCTCAGAGCTACAGGCTGGGAGCCAGGCTAGCTCAGCACCTGCCCCAGCTCCAAGTGCAACAAGTTCCCCAGAGGTGGAGCTCACTTGACACTTTGCTCACCAGTCTTAGGGACAAAGAAACCTCCTCTCTCCATCCCCAGAGAAGGACCTGGTAGGAAATGTTTAATACCTATATAATAGGAAAAAAAATGTCTTTGAACACATTTATACAAAAAAGGAATGTTTTGAACACCTCCATGCCAGAAAAAAAATGTTTCCCTAGTGTTCTTTTTAGCCTTCTAGTCTCTGTGGAGTATGAGGTGAGTAGCTAAGACTTCTAATTACAAGATAACAATACATGTAAGAGGGACCTGATAATGGAGATTTATAATCTATTATCTTAAAGGAGGCAGTGGTCTCTGTGTATACACACAGGCCCCAAATGAGAGCATCTAAGTTCTTTTCTGTCATAATTAGTGAATGAGATCTCAGGCATCTCCTTGTAGGCCCTGCTGAGTGACTGGCATTCCACTTAAAAAGAGAGTGGCTAGGGGCCTCATCTCCTCTCCCACACACATGGGCTTCTTGGGGGCAGGGCTAGGATTAAAAAGTCTTCATTAACCTGATACATACCATTTATTTTCACAGAGGATCACTATTAGAAACTTCACCTTCTGCTTTACCTTTTACACAGATGATTTATCCAGTCTATACCAACCCTAGTTGTTTATCCTCCACTGGGTTGTGCTGAATACATTGCTGATCTCACTGTGAGAATCTCCTTATTTAAGGAAAACAAAAGAGTTTGAAAGCCACTAAGAGCTTACTTGTCTTAATTTTTCCCCTCGTGTATGCCTATGTTCATGCATGTTTGTGCCTATCCATGAGCATATGTGTTTATCTGTAACTACTGAGAGAAACGACATTAAAGAAACTAATGTACTCAGATACTCTTGTTAAATAACAGCAGAGAAAGTGATTGACATTCTGACTTTGGCTCCTGGAAGTAATGTTTGGGAAGACTGCACAAATCAAGGATACTTCTTAAAAAGCTCACACACAAATATTCTGGAGTGATCCTGATTCCCACCAGCCCTCATAGGCAACGGGATTAAGGTTCTGACTCAAGGTCAATGACACTAAGAGTGTCACCTGATTAGAAAAGTCAACCAAAAGGAGATGCACATTTCAGTGTGATTCGGTCAATCACTGCCGATGCCTTTTGTCCAACTTCACTCATTTGACCTTTGGGGACCTGACAGATATCATCCATCAAAGTTCTGATTTAAACATCTCTACTCCACCATACACTGAAACCTTCAGATGACCTTTCAAGTAATCAAATGTAATTAGCAAACACACTCTGGAGTATCGATGTCCTTTACAGAGCAGGTGGCAGATTGGAGTTAAATCTTTGACACCATAGTGAACAAAAGAACAACAGGATGCACCATATTTGAGGTTGAGCAACATTTTCAGTTAAAATGGATTAAAACTTGAAGCAATAAAACTCATACTCTTTAAAGTTAAACACAAAATTAAGTAAATGAAATGAGGGCTTCTTGCGAGGATTTCAATGTTCTCGATTGGTGGGACTTTAAGAAAATGGTGTTTGTAGGGAATATGTTACTTACATGTTAGTGATTGAAGTGATGTTTTTAAAAGTTACCTCATGATCAAGCAAGGGGGCACATGCCTGTAATTCCAGCACATAAGAAGTGAAGGCAGGAAGAGAAGTTCAAGGTCAGCCTCAACTACAGATCTGGTTTATGACCAGTCATGGCTAAGTGAGAACTTGTCTCTTAAAACAAGAGTTACTAGTTTGTAATGCCACCACTATATTTAGACTATATTTAGATGCAGGACTGCTATCAATTTTGGCACAAAAGATGGGGGTTTCTAATTCAAGTCGATGGATGCAACAAATATCCCTCAACTTCTTTTTTGGACTTTATATTCCTTCTTTGAAACTAAAAGTTGCATGGGAAAAAAAAGTAATAAGGAAATGTTAAACTGGGATGGAGTATCTTAATATGGAGAGTTTAAACAACCCAGTATGACTTGGGTCACAAATATTATCACCATCAAAAAATGCCATATACTAGACAGAATAGAGCCAGAATCCTGAGAGCACAATGAGATGTGGACTTACTGCAGGTGGAGATGGTAGCAGCACCCCATGAAAGCCCCATGAATAAAGTAGAGCTTCAACTCTGAGGTTGAGAATAGAGACGCAGTGTCAAGAGAAGCAACAGTATGCACTATGTTTGGAAAAGATGTGTTTTATGCCCATTTTATAGGCATGGTACCCTTACCCTAGCATTTGATTCTCATCACTATTGAAGTGGAAACACAGAAAACAAGGTAAAATATCACCAATCACTGTAGATACCAAACTAGGATACACGAACGAGTCTATCCTGCAGACGAACGAGTTCTGTCTGCAGAACTGACTGTAGCCTAATGTATGATAAGAGTCTCATTTAGCTTAATTCATGAGCTTCATTTGTTGCCTGACTGGCAATGCCAGGAGTCACCTTCTGTCTGGCTCTTACTGAAATTCTATATTTCATTTTGAGAAAAACTGACTTACAGAAGGTCATAAGAGTTCTGCAAAAAAAAAAAAAATACTTTCAGGGGAAAGTGGTGTCCATTGCCCTGGGCATCAAAGAGATTGAGTTTAATTCAATATACTCTTATATGGAAACATACAATAGTATAATTTTCAAGTACAGCCATTAGACTGTTGAGTTAGTAAATAATACTGATGGGTAGAAAGATGGAAGACAGCTAGAGTTTTCCTTCAAGCCAACATTATTGAACAAGCCTGAACTGTTAAATTATCTGCTGTTTTGGTCCAATAGCTTACAAGACATGTTCTGTTCCAAGGTGCTTACTCACTTAGATAACATTAATTTTGATAATATGGAGCCTAAGCACACAGAGATGGTGGCAATGTCAGAGGTGCTTAAAGGTGATTGTGACCATTGCCATTGTGAAAAAGACTATAAAACAAGGGTAAAAATCACATCCCTATTTAAATAAAATTCTATAGTGGCAACCACAAATTCAGCTGTCACTAAAACTAAACAAAAATGACAAAATGAAGCCACGTCATCCGTGACAAATCACTCACATGATGAATAGCCCACGTCCTCATGGAAGGTCCTTCTACCCAGAATATTGCAAAAGAATGCTGGCAAGATGGCTCAGTAGACAAAGCCCTTACTGTACAATCACAGAGACTTGGATTTTGATCCCTAGGACCCACATAAGAGGCTGACTAGGCTGAGAACACCGATAATCAGATAGCAGAGTACAGCCTAACTGAGTCACGAGCTCCAAGTTCAGTGAGAGACCATGTTTTGAAAAATAAGCCAAAATTCCAGCATGGATGGAGAAAGGCTTATGAAATCCAGCGTCTAGTTGAAGAGCTATTGAAAATTGCTAGTTTCTGGAGGAGGAAGAGCCAGTTTCTTTCAGGGATACAGTTCCATAGGTTGCCCATGCTAGCCTATCCATGGGTTATACAAGAATATGTGAATCCAGGAGGCAAAAGCGTTGGTGGGGAGAATGGGAGAAGCTGAAGAAAAGAGGGTAGGAGTGAGTGGGTTTGACCAAAACACACTATATGCAAGTCTGACATTTCCAAGCAATAAATTCATTTTTGATGTAATTTGAATAGATAAATTTAAAATAAGATTTTAGAAAAAATGTGAATTTTTAAATATAAATATAATAATCAGGAAAGAAAAATATAAATAATAAAGAAATTTACAGCAAAAATGGGTAGCGAGCAATGGTGCAAAACAACATCTAATGTTGATTCTGAACCCTATACATACAGGAACACAGACATGAACAAAAAAGATCCTGATCATACACCCATATGAGCATGCACATTCAGCGCGCACACACACACACGTATACACACATGTACACATGCATGCATGCACACATACACACACATACACACATGCACTCACATGCACACAATGTTGGGAGACAAGTATCTTTCTGTCTAAAAGTCTACTTGTATACAACAGTACATATAAATAAAACAACATAAAAACACATATATGAAAAGAAAGAAATGAGGCTTTAAATTGTATAACATTTTATATTTATATTCTTTTGATCTTAAAGGATAGAAAATCTTAAAAAGAAAAAGGGTTGAGCAATAAATGTGATAGTTTATATTCTGCCGATCATTTTAAGACTTTGACCATAGGTACAAGTAATTTATTGTAAATAAGTCCTAATGGGGGATAATTTCATACATAGAAAAATTGCAGGCAGTCTAGAAATTTTTCTCAAATAAGTCCAATTCAGTTTCCTCTAGTAGTTATATCAAGTATTAACACTGTGTGTTTTTCAAAACTAAGCCACCAGCATGGACTGGAACATTACTCTTAACTAAATTCCAGTCTTCATTTATACCTTATTTTTTCTTTAATACCACCATCCCCTCCAAGACCCCATTCAGAGTACCCTGTCTGACTTAGCACTCTTGAAGATGACCCTAGTGTTCTTCTGTCACAAACAGAGGAACCTCTGAGGTGGCAGAGGTGACAAAGCCCAACATCTTGTCTTGCCATGCTCTCTTTGCCTTCCTGATTTAATGATGGGAAATTGTTGCATTCTATTTTAAACCAGAAAATATCATTGACTCACTCCTTAGTACCTCATGTTTAACTGGATAAATTCTGTGAAATACTTCCTGGTGTACTCATCTTGATAATCTACTCACTGGTGTGATTTATTACTATTATTATTACCCTATATACTCTGCCATTATTGAAGATAAGGATTGGGTGGCTGGAGAGATGGCTCAGCATTTGAGAGCACTGGCTGTTCTTTCGGAAGACATAAGTTCAATTCCTAGCACCTACATGGCAGCTCACAACTGTCTGTAACTCCAGTTCCAGAGGTTCTGCAAACCTCTGAGAGTACTGACCACAAACACGGTGCATACAGACAGATCCAGGTGAAGCACTAATATACATAAAATAAAACAAATAAGTCTTTTTTTTTTTAATTAGGGACTTTCTTTTTTGTTTTGCCCAAAGCAAAATTGGAAGTATGCCCAGAGGTAGGGAAAATGGAAAGATATTGTGCAGTTGAAGTTCCTAAAAAACAGAAAGTGGAAAACAAAGGCATTCACTGGGGGATATGGAACAAGCACAGATTTCAAGGTAATGTAAGAAAAATGAAGGTGTTAAAAAAAGAAAACTAATCCCTCCAGCTCTTTAGCTTAATGGAGTGAGGCATCAGGAAGATAAAAGCCCCAGAGAGGATGGAGAAAGACTGAGTAACAAAGAATTGCTGTTCTCTCTCTTGCATCCTCATGTCCACAGAAAGATGCGGCTGAGCACTGATGGAGAGATGGTACATATTCAGAGAGAGCCAATGATTCATTGCTGTCCATGATGAGAAAGAGATCCAGAATTCTAGGCTTCCATGACAAAAAGGTTACTGGGCATACTAGCTTATGACATCAACAAGGGGGACACTCTGAACAGGCTCAATACTTGGATTAGCTACATGAAAATATGTTTAGCTTAAAATAATTTTAAACTGCAAGAGACCCAAAGGCCCAAAGCTAAGCACACTCTTTCTTAATTAAGAATAGAACATAGAAATAAGATGAGATTAAAGGAAATAAACTTTCATACAAGGGGTTAAAGTGTTCATTCCAACTCAGTCAGTCAAGATGATTACATTAACTAAACATTATTTTATGTAGGATGAGCAGCCTGTCCTTCAGTGCAAATCTTCCTCATTGTTCAGCTATTTTGGTCTACATGAAAGTCATGTAGTTCAGTCTCACTTGATCTAGATTTCCATCGAGTCCCCCCACGGCACTGAAATTCTATGGCATTCTAGTAAGACTGGTGTTTTGTTGTCAACTTGACACAACTAAGAGTCCCCTTAGTAGATTCTCAACTAAGAGTCCCCTTGGTAGATTCTCAACTAAGAGTCCCCTTGGTAGATTCTCAACTAAGAGTCCCCTTGGTAGATTCTCAACTAAGAGTCCCCTTGGTAGATTCTCAACTAAGAGGTTTCCCATACATGGCCTGTAGCCACAGTCATGTCTATGGGGATTTGTCTTAAATGATGATTGCTGTGTCCCAGTCTACTGTGGGCAGTGCCATCCCTGGGCAGGCAGTCCTATGTTATATAAGAAAGCTGGATGACAAGACAGTAAGCATTGTTCCCCAACGGTTCCCCTCCAGGTTCCTGTCTTGAGTTCCAGCTCTGACTTCCTTCAATGACTCACGAAAGTCAGAAGTATAAGATAATACAATCCCTTTCCTCCCCAAGTTGCTTTTGTCTACGCTGTTTATTGTAGCATCAGAAAGTAAGCTAGAACAACTGGCATCACCAAGGAGGTCATAAGGACCAGACCTTACCTGCATAGCACTCTTCTTTAATGTTACACCTGCCCCACATGAGACAGGGAAGGCCATAAAGCATGTGGTAATTAACCTATTCACCAACACAGTACAGAAAAGGCAGCTTGCTAAAAGGCTATAGCAGAAGGAAAAACTGAGTTAGAAATTTGAGCTATTCTGCTATCTGGGATACAGAATGTGAGACTTTTTTTTTCAATGTAATGTCTCTATTGATTCTCTAGGAATCACATCATGCACCCTGATCACATTCACTTCCCTGCCATTCCATGTCTGACCCCTTACTTCTGACTTCCCTCCGCTCTCCCCACCCAAAAAAAGTAAAAACAAAAATTAAAAAAAAAAACAAGTCCAATTTGTGTTATCTATATATTCTCTGGAGCATGATCAAACTCTCAGTAGCCTCCCCCTTAAATAGAACTGAGTCCTTCCCCTCCCACAACTCCTCCAGATGCAATCAATCATGGAGAGCCACACTTCAGTATCCCCACCACACTTCTTAAGAGTTCTCTTTTGTGGCTTCCTGTCTAGCCTGTTACCTTTTGTGTGCGTGGTGGGGGTGGGTATCACAGAAGTGTTCCATGAATGTGAGAATCTTTATGGAAGGTGGGTTTGTTTATTTGTTTGTTTTCTTTTCTTTTCCTTGCTCCTTCTGTCTCTTGGTTAGTCACAGTTACCAGGACAATTAACCATTAATCACAGGAAAAGGATGAGCTAACATAACTCCTCTGGACAACTCACAAATGTTGTACCAACATAATCGGTTTTCTTTGCAGGAGTTATAAATGGAGGTGGGGGAACCGAAAGAATAGAAAAAGAAAAAGAAAGGAAAGATAGCATGGAGACTGTTGACTACCTACCTCCTCTATGGAGTTTGCAACTCTAAAGGAAATAGCAGCATGTGGGTGAGGAGAAAAAGAGAAAAAAAAAAGTTTCCTCTTGGATATCTTCCTTTATTACTAGAACTTTCTGAGGTGAGCAGGTTGAACCATGGAAATGGAGAAACCTACATCTAGCATGAGTTGTTAAAATGAGATCTGATTGTCTCAAGGTCGGATTTGTTAGAAAAGATAGTTATTTATGACACTTCATTATGACCTCCTCCAAAACATATGGCTACCTTATTAGAAGTGAAAATTCATATAAATCACAGCAGGACATCACAGTAAGAATAGGAGAGTAACTGTGAGGGACAAGAAAGGATTCTAGCTCAGTTCTCCTAAAGCCTGGCATCTTTTTTTTGCTTTTTTTTAATGTTTGTTTATTACTTCAGGTTACATCTCCATCACAGTAACCTCTTTCCACCCCTCCGAGTCCCACTCTCCCACCCTCTACCCCCATCCCTTCCATCCCACTCCTCCAGAGTGGGAGTGTCCCTACATATCAGTCCCCTGCCCCAGTTCAGCAGTCATATGAGGGCCAAGAGCCTCCTCATACACTGGGGGCCTACAAGGCAGCCCCATTAGAAGCTTGGCACTTATAATCTACAATTTAAACTAATTCACTGGTAAGTACACTGGCAGTTTTGGAAATTGTGAGGAATCCATCTTCTAGAAGCATCAGTGTAAATACTATTTCTTTCCTGCTTTAGGGACATGTATAATTCGCATTTTCTCTGCAAATTTCCCTTGCTCCATTTATATTTTTTCTCAACTTAAAAAACATCCTAGCCATTGCCGATTCCCGTGCTGTCTTTTCTTGAATTTAATTGCTGATGTTTGGGAAGCTAGGCTTTCAGCTGACTGATTGCTTGCTCTTTCAGCAACAGTGAACAATACATAGGATCATGAAAATAGGCAAGCCATTGTGAGCTACGCAGGCCCAAGGTACTAGATACTCGTAACTGTTAGACCTCACCTAGGTTTCATCAAATTTCCTTTATTACAGTGTTTGCTGCTCAGGGAATCTTCATGTTTTTTTTTTTTATTACAATGCTCAATGCTTATTTTCAGAACTGGCTGGTGGACAGAGTTTGCATTGTGACTATTTTTGATAGTGCAGGTGTGTGCATGTTCAAATCAAACATTCAAATTCTAAATAATGACTTCACAGCTATGAAATATTAAGTCTGAATCACAATATGGGGCAAAATCAAAACTCAAATTCCAAATAATGATTTAATTCTAAATCAAAATTCAAATTATAAATAATGACTTCACAGCTATGAAATACCAAGTCTGAACCCCAATATGGGGCAAAATCAAAATCAAAACCAAGCCGGGCGGTGGTGGTGCACGCCTTTAATCCCAGCACTTGGGAGGCAGAGGCAGGTGGATCTTTGTGAGTTCGAGGCCAGCCTGGTCTACAAAGTGAGTCCAGGAGAGCTAGGGCTACACAGAGAAACCTTGTCTCGAAAAACCAAAAAAAAAAAAAAAAATCAAAACCAATATGGGTCACCAAAATCAAGCATGCTTTCAAAAAGTTGTCTCATTTCACTAGAAAATTCATCCTGAACAGATAGGGATTAAATGATCACCAGAGTGGAGGCTTACATTTTTTTCTTTGACAATATGGAAGAATATGCAAATGACATTTATTTTATTTATTGAGAATGCAGAAAATGAAGCTGCCTGGCTGGAATGGATCTGGGGAATTTTGTTTGTTTGGTTTTCATTTGTAATAAGATAATAAACATTTAAGTCTACCTGTTAAGGCTCCTCTCACAGGCCATGCTAAAGGCTGATAGCCAAAAGTAGTTCCTTACTAACACAGTTAAGTAGGAACTGCCCCTTGCTTAGAAGAGCAAAAGTCTGAGCCGTCTTACTTACCCCAGCCTAGCTGTGTGTGTACACCAATGTCAGGTAAGCACAGGAGCACCACCCCAGGGAGCTCAACTGTGACATCAGCCAACAGTTGCAATGTCATGATCTCCACATGTAGATCACAAGGATTGGAACAGATATTCAGGACAGAAGTACATGTCTGATTGTGGGGGAGGTGGGCAGGGGTCATCAAGGGAGGTTTGATGGAAGCAGCTCCTGAACTGAGCCAGGAATACTCTAACACAAGCTTGCCAGGTTCCTGCTGCAGGAGGTGTGCTCTAGACAGGGTCTTTACTAAGAGTAGAAAACATGACAAGGTAGAGATGACCCTAGCACCTCCCACGCAAAGTTGTTAAACAATGGTCAAAAATGACACTTATGACCAAGGAGTAGCAGTCAGAGGGAAAAGCTAGGGACATGGTTCAGAAGGCAAAGGTTTTGCTCCACGCTAAACAGCTATCCACCTAACTTTGGCCTCTCAAAGCTCAAGACGAGGCTGACGTGTGAGCAACAGAAGGAGAACCTAATTTCTTAAGTTCTCTGAGCAGCAAAATGAGAACTTAAAATGCATTTTCAATGGCTCTTGCAGGCTGTTTTTAAATTCTTAAATTAGAAACACAACCAGCCAACAACAACAAACCCCACAAACATCTCCAACCCTCTGGCAGATTGCAAATCGTAGTAGGAGTGTCCTAGACAGCAATGAAATACGTAAAGAATCTTGTAGGGGTTGATAGATTAATATAAGTTAGATTTAGTGAATATCTAGGTTTCTGATACAGTCTCTTAATTTGGGGCATGAAGATCAACTTGGCTATGAGCAATTAGCTTATCAGCTTATGGATGAAGTCACGTGAAATGAGGGGAGTCTCTTTGGACTGAAAAACAAGGTTGAAGCCAGGTGAAACAAGCTAAGACTTTATGACCTGGCATTGTTTTCAACTGCTAAGTGGGCAGAGCCCAAATTAAGCTGAAGCAGGTGGAACAAGGAGCGAACCTATAAAAGGACAAGTGGATGAGCCCGAGAGAGAGCTGCCTGCTAAGGGCCCCCAATACAGGGAGCTCCAAGAGTACTGCTGGGGAAAGTGCTGGTAGACCAATGGCCAGATCTCCCTGAGGCAGAAAGAAGCTGGTGAGCAAAGAAAGCAAGACAGCAAAAGGCCAAGGACTAAACCCTGTGGCTCAGCTTTTGCCTAGAGGGGTTTGACCTGTCCGAACAGCAGCCTGAATGGAACTGTGGCCAGCTTTAAAGACTGAGGCAGAGCGGCAGAGTTGCTGATACAAAGGAAATAAGTTGGCCTACAGACAGCTGAGGTCTCCCAGAGAGAAGAAAGCCTCAAGCCTTATTTAAGGTGAGACTGCCATAGCCAATTTACCCTGACGAACCTGCATCTGAGATATTCCAGGATAAAGACTGTTAAGTGCATTAAAGGGTCTACCCCAGAGACTGTGTTCCTGGCAACTGAGGACCTGCCCCAGAGACTGTATCCTTATGAAAATAGTTGTAATAGTTATCAATAGGTTTAGTGGTTAGGTCTTAGGGGTTGTAGGCATTCTTAGAGGTTATAGGAATTTGTAGGAATAGTAGTTAAGTGTATTTGTTATAACTGAATATAGTTAGTAATAAATAAGTGTTTAATAATTAAAAGTACGGTTTCAGAATCTGATTTAAAGTAACAGCCAGAAATTAAAGTCTAAGAATGAGCAAGAAATACAGAAATCCAATCCTATCTGTGAGGCACACTGATGGTAACTAAGATCACATTGAAATGAAAATATTCACCAAAGCCCTGTTTACTTTACTGCCCCAGCATCTCGGCTTGTTTACATATTCAACAGCTAACTCTGAATTAATGACCTAGAATGTAAATATCTCTGCCTTCATAAAAATGTTCTTGGGTTAAATAATGAAAAAAAAAAAGAAAAAACCTTCATCCTACCCAAGCTTTGAAGGAACAAAGGGAGGAGAGGAGGGGAAGAGATGCTGTCCCCATTCTGTAAAACACCTGTCATGTTGGCTGTGTGATTCTCCTCCAGTGTTAACACTTCTGAGACAATGGAGAATAGGGGTGTGTTTAATTTCCTTCTGCCAAATTAACTTCCTCAGCTGCTACAAGTAACACGCATAGTGATTAGCCTAGGATCTGGGAGCCAGTGTGGACTCATGAGCAGGGATCCCAGAACAGGCCTGGCTTAGGTGTAGGGACTCTGCAGGACTAGCAGTACAATCCCTACTGTTGACTGTTCCCCACACTGGTTCACAAGAACAGTCACAACACGACAAATCTCCACTCCACATGTTGACTTGGCCAAGATTGCCTCCTTCACTGTTCTTGTAATAAAAGGCAAGAACCAAGGACTTTGGGATCCCACCAAAGTGGGTTTCAGATCTAGCCTGGTGGGATATACAACTTACATATCTAGGGCCCTTCATGTATTCCTTTAAAAATATGGTGTTCTAGTTTCCTTTCTGCTGTTGTGATAAAATATTCTGATGAAAAGTAACTTAGGGGAAAAAGGGTTTATTTCTCTTATAATTCTAGGTCAGAGTATGTCACTGAGAGAAATCAGGGCAAGAACTTGAAACATAAACCATGAAGGAATGATACTTGTTGCTCACTCATAAGTTCATACCAAACTAGCTTTCTTACAGTCACCAAGACCACCTATCTGGAAAACAGGTGCTACCTCCAGGGGGCTGGGGACTCCTATGCCAATATGTCAAGTAACAATGAAGACAATTCTCTATAGTCATACCCGCAGGTAGGCCAGACCTGGTCAATTTCTAAATTGAGATTCCCTTTTCAGCTGACTTTAGGCTGTCAGGCTGACAATTTAAAGCTATCTAGGACAGCTGGGAGTAATATTCCCTAGCATACAGTTGTTGGGACAGTTAAATGAGAGCATATGGAGAAGTTTAGGAAATTCCCAGTAAAGGTTCCTTTATGTTCTATTATTGAAATTCATTCACCTTAGAAATCTCAGCAGAAATTAAATAGAGGATGGGTACTAATCAAGCAGGAACAAACATAGTATGTTACAATAAAGACCTCGGTTGCCAGAAATAATACTATCAAAGGCAGAAATAATAAGACAAGAAAACACATCCCGGCTTGTTCTTAGGGATCAAGGCTCAATCAGGAGAATCATAATCTAAGGAATCTAGGTGTGGAAAGGTCCAGAATACAGCCCCAGGGCTTGGCCAGTAAAGCTCCTGAATGCTAAGTAGCTTTTGAATTGAACCTTCATAAGAGCTCATCAGGAGCCCCACAAAGGATTGCATTCCAGGCAGGCAGATTCTCCAGTAAGAGTGGAAAACGCACCAAGGCAGAAATGACCACAACACTTCTAAAACAAAGTGGCTAGGAAGTGGTCAACATGACACTTCTGATTGGTGGCAAAAGCCCAGAACACTGTTCAGAGGACACAGGTTATATTCTAGGGTGCACCATCCTATTCACCTGACCGTGAGGGCTGAATAGGCCATGAAAGTTCCACGAGACAGCTGCACGGGCATGCCCATGGAAGCTCTGAGCATCAACAACAGGGAGTTTTGAGGAGAGCTTCTCGAAGCTAAAGTTAGTATCAAAGCTAAAGACAAAATGCTCCAAATACAGGAGGTCTAAAGAATTTAAACACCAGCGAGTGGCCAACATGCCCCAAAGTTTACCTAAGCCACTGCAACGCCATTCTTCTCTAGTTGCAGAAACAAAAGGTAGATAAGGGAGCTAGAACAATGTGGTCAGAGTCAACAAATCCAAATATTCAGGTTGTTGGAAAATGGGTGCAAGGGATTAGGACTACCAACAAAGTGAGACAAGGAAGATACCCTTCCACTGGCATCAATTTTTTGCATGAATTTAGTGGTTTTCTCTGAGTCTAGAAAGTAGCAGAAGAAAAGATTTTCTCTAGTATTGCCATGTTAAAAAGCTATGTGTAATAGGTGCACCATGTGATAACCAACCAACCATCAGCCGTTTATCCAGAGCTACATCAAAGAGATTCCAAATAGGTAAGAAGGCCACAGTGTCAACATGATGTAGGAATTTACTGCTAAGAAAGGGGGACTAAAGGGAAGATTGATTAGATGCCAGAGACCAGATCAGTGTCAATCTCCATAGTGGGGACCTGAGCGAGGGACAGTCCTACATGAACTCCCATGGACTTTACACCTTGATCATGAAAGAGAACGTAATGGGATACCTAAGTGGTAGTGGTGGAATGCTGGGAAGCCAGACTACATTCCCTACCTCTGCAAGCCCTCAAACCCAAACAGGTAATCCCGGGAAGAGAAAGAAGGAAGGATAAGTGCATTTAGACATGACTTTGAAGTCTCAAACTAAAGTTTCAATATGCAAAAGTCACCAGAAATCTATGACCCGAGCCCAGTGTTTGGTAAAGGGAGTGGTTGAGGGAGGGAAATGTGTGAACAAAATTATCTTGTTACTATACCCCAAACCAATTTCAGATTGTTCAGCTGCCTAGTTAGCATCAAATTATGCTATCAAGAATGGGGTGAAATCAAGACCTATAAAGTGGGTCAAAGACAAAACTATGAGGCAAGGAGAGCACACAGGACATCAGAGGGGAGTAGGGGACCAGGATAATTAAAGAGTTTCAATACTCTATCATATAAGTATTGATGAGCGGATAGGCATACATGACTCCCAGCACTGACTATAAAAGAGGTCCTGTCTACGAGTGACACCCAACTAAATTACTGTAGTGAAGTGATGGACAATGAGTTTTCAGCAACCCTAGTCTCCTTCCATAAGGGTCCAGGTCCAGAAATGTGCACAAGATCGTCCTCTTCAGAAATGGTAAGGACAATGAGATGATAATCTACATCCAGATTTAAGCTCTGTTATGATTTAACTCTGTGTGTGGAAGTGAACATTACACTCCACCATTACCACAAAGGAATAACACTGTGATATACAAGCCAATTTGTTCATCTTGTCAAAATTCTTATCAAACAGTCAGCTACTAAAGGGGAAAGCACAGATTTCTTATGTGCAACCCCAAATCCTTCTATCATAATAGTTGAAAAAAAAAACACTCTTTGAGGTATTCTGACAGCCCAGAAAAAGATTGCTTTGGAGAAAATATATTCGAACACGTATAAGCATAAGATGCTGCTGCTGTTATCTACAACCAGATGATAGCAGGGCTGTGGGACTAAATTCACACCATGATAGGCTGTTACATTTTCACTCAAAAAATAAAAATAAAACTAAAATATGCCCAGAAAAAAAATCTTAAAATCAGAATTCATCTTTTTATGATCAAATAGCAGAAGAAGCCAAGGGGAATTATGAAACATATTGAGAAACACCATCGTTTTAGACAGCAGAGTATTCCAACAGCCAAACAGCAAAGTAAAGGCACCATGTTCCCAGTGGGGGTGTTAAGAGCAGCTTGGTCTGGAAGTCTGATCATCTAGTTTTCAGAAGTACAGGCAAGTTCCAATCTTTTGGCTTTTAGTTTCTCTGCTAAGTTTGGACCAGTGTAAAGTGGTTTTCAGGACCAAGAAGCCCTTTCTGCAGAATTCTCTAAGTCCCAGGGAAGGCAAGAATTCCATTACAATATTAAAAGATGCCCTCAGCATCATTCCAGTCCCTTTACATTGTATAAATTAACTTATCCTCAGAGCAATGACACAGCATAGATACCATTATTATCCTCATTGCAGAGATGAGGAAAAAGGAGGTGCAAGGAAGTTAAACAAGTTTCTCAACATACACAGACAGCTAATAAATAATCAAGTAGCAGAGAAGAGTCTTTAACCTGGGTAGTCTCTCCATAACCCAAAAATGGGTTATGATTAGATAAGAATAGGCATGACCTGTGTCAAGCTAGTTGAGAAGGGTTACAAGGAAAAAATGGAGAAATTACATTGGATTAAAATTAAATAGGGTAAAATCTACCCAGGTTAAAATGGCCTTGAATTTTTACTAGAATTAGAGAGTGCTTTAACCCTGTAGACTTTCTTTCTTATCTATTAAAAAAGTCATTTTGACCATTTCCAATCATACATTAGAGAGTGTATTAGGCAAATACTGCATTAAATACTCTGTAAGTTTCTTTCTGGATCATTTAAAATATTTAAGTCTTCTATACAGTTCATTAATATTTTATGAATTTTATATGCCGTGTTACTAATATACCAAACCTAGATTGTCTGCTTCTCTTAGAGAGGGCTATACTTCCACAACATTATACTTTAAAGTATATATAATGTCTGTAGTCATTTTCTATATTGATTCAGGCTTGAGAGGGGCAAAGCAAAATTTTTTAATTTAAATACCTATAAGGGCAGCTCTGAGCGCATGGCATTGACATCAGGAATGAGGCGACACTTGCCACCGAGAACCAGCTAAATAAGCAAAACAATAGTCTACACTCCAAAGAAATCAAGGACTCGGGAGGTTTCTCCTTCCCTAACACAGACTCCAGAAGACTATGGTGCAGCTGAAGTTCCTGAACACTAGCATCCAGCCTACCCAATCCTTCTGACCATACAGTGGATGCTAGACATTATAGTACGAAGCCTCCGAGGGACAAAACAGGAGACCAAAGGACAAACTGTGATGGTGGCAGCAACCAAATAACCAGCCAAGTCTGGTCTGTGATTTCACTGCAAAGTGGGGTTTTAGTTTAAAATATTAAAGTATTTAAAATATCGACTATCTCAATTCACTGTAAATTCTTATAAGCCATCTCAAAGTCCTCATCCATACAGCAGAGGGCAACCACTGGACTTCATTCTGCTCCTAGAGCTACATCATCTTCCCATTCACAGCTTCTCAAGGCAAAGTTGTTAACCAGTAAGTAGATCAAGAACAGTTAGCAAACTGTTGAGCTACTCAACCTGCAACCTCAAGAGAGTCACATGACTTGAAGGAAACTAAAACTAAATCTTAAATCTAGTATGTGTATTTTTTAAACCAATGAAATGTATTTTGAAATCAGGAAATCAAAGTAAAAAAGCTAATTAGGAACACTATGAAGAAGCCCAATCATTGATCTGTAGTGATCAAAATGAGATAATGTACCTTCAAAACTAACCAAATGATTCACTTCTCCCATAAAATGACACATTACCATAAATGTTGGTCACTAAGGTCCCAAGTGACTTTGCATGGACACCCATGGGACACAACTGAGGGCTGACTCATCTCTAACAAACTAAACATTATCTACTAGAAGTCATGCCAGCAAGGCCAAAGGAAGAGATGGCCGTATGGACCAGGACAAATACAGAGGAGCTGTGCAGTGTTTGTGAAACACACCTATTCTATATGAAGGGGAGGGGAAATAGTGTAAAGGGATAATAAAGTTTCTGCCATGTGTTTCTACAACATATCAGGTTTATTCTCAGTGGATTGTCTCATTCGATTCTAGGCTTTACAGGAGAATTTTCAGCCTATTTTACAAGTGAACAAATTAAAAATTGAAAGCTCTAGTAATTTTGACACGAAGCCACAATAAGTGGATGAATCACAAAGCTAAGCTATAGATTCAGGTCTGTCTGGTTTTTATAGCTCACCCAATATCATTAAAGCCTTTCACTACCTACTACTCAGTTAATATGAATCAAATATTTAGGGGCTAAAAATATGATAACAAGTAGGAAATGACAGGGATAATCAAACAAAGCAAACGAATTTTGAATTAGTATTATAGGAGTTCAATTAAGGAAAAATAAGCGGTCTTAAGAGAGTATATGTTGGAAATCTGACCTAGCCAATGAGGTCAACTGAACAGGAAAAAACTCATCTGAGGGTGAAAGACAACTGAGTGACAGGTACAAGAAATGTGGGGTAAGGATGCAAGGAAGACTAGCAGACATCTATTGTGAGGCAGTTGGTGTGGGCAGGGAGGAGGGGGAATGAGATAAAGGGAGGCCAGAGACATGGAGAGCCTGAAACTCAGGTGGGCACGGAGGTCACAGAGATACCTCGGTCCTTGTGACCTGTAATGAGAATGCATCCTTTTCCTTATAGTGAGAAGGTGGATGGCATACACAGCTTTTCATGTGACAAGATAATTCTACATGCAATGTGTGAAACTAGTTGAAAATAAATGTGAGGTACATTTGAAGGCAGGTGTTCTGGGGGATGTCTAGGTACCACTGCAACATTCAAGGCAAGAGACAAGGCAGGCTGGATTTAAAGAAAGTCGGATGAATGTGGGAGGAGGTGAATACATTTTAAAGATGACTATTAGATAAAACAAGACAAATGGGACATCTGTACCAACCTCTTTCACCAACAACTCAAGGAACATTGTGGAAGAAGGGGTGGAAAGAATATAAGAGCTGAAGCATAGGGAAGAGTGTTGTAAAATGCTGTCTTTGGTTATGACAAAGCTGTTATACTCATGAACTCATAGTAGCTGAGGTTACTTGCACAACACCTGTTAGCATTCCTCCACACAGCACAAAGCCAACTGGACTCAGTGGGTTATCCTCCCAAAAGAAAATATGAAAGTGGAAAGGAGGCATATTCGGGGAGGGGCACCACAGAAATGAAGGAGTTGGGAGTGGATATAATCAAAATACATTCCATGTATGTGTGAAATTGTCAAAGAATAAAATATATTCTAAAACAATGAATAAAATAAAGATGAAAAATCTATTGATCATATGCAAGAATACTGAGGCTATAGATTACTGGTGTAGGAAACATTGTAAAACAGTATGCGTTCAGACAGAATGCTACAGTAAGGATTTAAAATGGCCCCCAAATGCCTAAGCATTAAAGGCTTCCTTCCCAGCTATAGCAGAGGTGGAGCCTAATGGGAGGAGTTTAGGCCACTGGGAGCAAGTTCTCAGGATATATTGGGACTTCAGCACCTCCTCTTTTATTTCCCTTCCTAGTGGTAAGGATGCAAGCATGTTTCCTGTACCACATGTGACTGTTATATGTCTTATGACAGACTGAAAAGCAATAGGACAAGTAGCCATGAACTGAAGCCTCTAAAATATAAGCCAAAATATACTATATATTATTCTTCCTTTTAAGTTGATAGTCACAGGTCATCATGGTGTTGCAAAAACAACCCAGAAAAGATGTCAGGAAAGTGAAGCACCTTGAGAAATCTTTGTGAAGCTGCTTAGAACTCAATCAGGCTCGCAGACATGGAGTCAAGACTGGTGATCTAGGCTGGAGTCTCTTACATAACCTGCTAGCCATCCACCAATTAAGAAGCAGTAGTGTTGATATTCTTTTGAGACTATGAAGTCATATCATTTCAGAGACCCTCACTTGCAGAGTAAAAACAGTAAAAGAGAGCCATGGACATTTCTCTCCAAGAAATTATGGCCATTTTCTGATATAGTGTCCTGTTTCCTTTCATCAAGACCTCACCTTCATCTATCACGTGGCTTAAGTAAAGGTGAGTTATACCGTTACTCGGCAGTCATAAAGCCATCAGGAAGCAGGACAAACTACTCAGGACTTTTTAGTTCCCTGGATACCTGGACACACGAGTGGTTCAAAGGCCAAACTCTGAGCTGAACCCAGAATAATAACACTCAGTTAGGTGACATATGACACATAGGTTAGGTGACAGCATTACTGAGTTAAAAAGAAAGATTTGAAGATGAAGGTAACAGCCGAGCAGATATGCTTGTGAAAAAAAGCAGGATAAAAGAGAGAGGGGAGTCCTGGGACTATACTGCTGAGATCCAGCCTTGAGTGAGAGCTAATCCTGAACTTTAAGTTATCCTGGGTCATCAAATTTCCCTTTGAGTTTGTATTTCTAGCATTTACATATCAAAGAAACCCACTCAGCACCACTCATCCATCTGAACACCTCCATTCACTCCTTGTTTCATTGATTTTTTTCAGTGAAAGGTTTTCAGGCTGGAAACTGGATGTTCATGACATCTTGATTTTCTTGGGTTATTGATATAGAGAGAGCCATGGGACAAGAACTAGGAACAGGGCCAAGGTGAATATTTCAGGCTTATTTAACTTTAATCAAGAATCTAATGATTTTTGTAAACAATTCACAAAATTAATAAACTAGCCCTAATACAGTTCCACGTTGCTCATATGAAGAGTGCTCACAGGAAGCTGCGGTTAACCACCGTTGAAAACAGAATGTCACTAGTCACTTCTCCTAATACCCACTTACAGCTTATGTTCTGGGTACAAGAAACACCAACCTACATTCCATTAACCCATAAGCCTTCAGTGAGTCATGGGAAGCCCACAGATTCACATTCCCTTAGAAGACTCTTTCTTAGGCCAGTGACATGGCTCAGACAGTGAAGACACTTGCCAACAAAACTGAAAACCTGAATTTGATTCCTAAGACACACGTAGGAGAAGGAAAGAACCAACACATTCAAATTGTCCTCATGATTTCCACACATGTGCTATGGCACATATAGCCCTACACATATAAAAGTCAGGAACCTTACAGAACTTCCAAAGAGGCACAGATGCTCCGGCACACTACAGAAGCACTGGGGCAGAGGGAGGGGTGTGAAAAGGTGCAATGGACTGGCCCAAAATCTCATCACCTTTCAGAATGAAGGTGGTAAAATCTACTTTGCAATAAACCATTAAAGAATCTACCTATTACAATGTCTGAGATGTGAGAGGGACTCAGGACATGCTGCTCCCCTTTGTAATCTCAGCATCCCAAAGAATTAGGAGGCAATAAATTCAAAGAAATGGAAGAAGCCAGACAGAAAAGCTGTCCAAAATCTTTAAAATCTCAGATTTATGTATGTCTTTTCTGAACCATTGGATTTTCTTTTTAAGTCAGGGTGTCTCATAGCCCAGATTGGCCTGGAACATACTATATATAGCCAGGGATGCCCTGGAACTTGTGATCCTCCTTCTTCCACCTCCTAAATGCTGCACTACAGGGATGCACCAGGACATCTGGTTTGATGCACTGCTGGGGATCAAATCTCAGGACTTTCGCCATGCTAGGCAAACACTTTACAAACTAAGTTACACTCCAGGACCATTAGATGCTCATAAAAGAACATTGTGACCCACAAGCTGGCTACAGTGCCGGAGAAATCATAATGCATGGAAAGGTATCTGGCCTTGGAAAGAGCTGAGTCTTCCTTTCTTGTGGTCACCTCAGGGAGAAAACTCAAAACGACAGATAGGACACCAAAACAACTTCCAAAGCCATCCTCGAAGACAGGACCACAGGCTTGTGCAAGCCTCAATCCTGTGGTACACACATGACACTGTAGATGAAGAGGTCCTTATCAGTGCTGATGTCTAATTGGAGGCCTCCTTAGTCACCAAGTAGAAACTGAATGATAAATATGGCCTGTCACTCTGTGACCAGAAGTGAGACACAAGAACCAAAGATTTGTTAGTGAAACATGAGATTGTGGATATGTCTGAATAATTTCTCCAACTGACAAGAACAAGTTATTCTTTGGACATAACACCCTTCAATTTAACCAAGTTTCTCATCGCTTCCTAATGTAGATGTCACTTCAGAGCAAAGGTTACTTTATTCCTTTGATAGCATCATAAAATCTTCTGCATAGAAGATAGCACAAGTAAGGATCAGGGGTGTGATTTATTATAACTTAAGACATACACACACACACACACACACACACACACACACACACAGAGAGAGAGAGAGATCTTCCATCAGGAAGAGTTGACATTTATAGTTTTAGCAGCCCAGGTTTCCTTTTATGGTAACATAGTTTGTTTTTCTTTCTTGAAAAGCCATGGATTTATTATGTTCAGCTCACTACTAACTAAATGAGCGGAAGGGGGAGATTTATAAAGCAAATAAACAGAAAGATTTATGGTTTCTTTCTCAGAGCAGCTCAAAATTATGGAAAAACTCATTGACCTTTCAAAAGAAGAACTTGGTTCAGCCAAGCAGAAACTAAGTGCACCTGAGAGGTTTCCAATTAATCCCTTAATTTAAAGCCTTTGTCTTTCTCCAGTAAATACGCTGAGGGGCTGCTGAACCCCATTTATTCCTTTTGAAGTATATTTACCTGTGGGCGTTACAGACGGCATTTTCTATCACACTAAGTGGTATCAACAATACTCGTGATAATTAGAAAACAAAGGAAACGGAGATTGGAAAGAGAAAAAAAAAAACAGAGCAGGGAGCTAAATGGGAGCAGCCTATTTTGCAGAATAAGGGGGGAAGAGGTAAAAAGAGATGATCCAGTCCTGAATCTTGAAAAGAGGATGAAAGGGATGAGGGCTGCAAGGTAACTGGGACCAGATCACAACTTCTGCAAGTTCTATCATGAAGTATTCCTGAATCACAGGCTTAGAAACAATCAAACCAGTCTGACTGTATGATGGAATTATCCCATACCCACACTAACCCAACACTGCAATGTGAATGTGTCTCCAACTGTCTTTCTCAGATATCAAATTGTGCTCAAGAACACACAAGAGAACCAGCTAAAGCAGACAGACGCTTCATTAGGAGTTGCTAATAACTTTATCTTCTCATTTTTGTTTTGTTTTGTTTTATATTGTGGAGATAAATACTGCTAGAAATTAAAGTTGCAAGAGCTTCTGAGCTTTCTTTGTTGGCAGTATCACCCTGAGCAAATCATTAATCTTTGCAAAGCCTTGGTTTTATTAGAATAACAATAATAGCTAACTTGTAAATTTGGGAGAATTAAGTGAAATAGGAAATATAAAGTGCTTGTCACAGTAACTAGTGTGGAACAGATGCTTGGAAATACTGTCACCAGAAGCTACTTGATTGTCAACCTTTGTCTACTATGGCGATAAATATGACAGAGTGGTGACATGGGTTGGTGTAGAAACAGCTGGATCTGGTATAAGAAGATTCAAGTTCCTCTATTCCCTCTTTAAAGATGAGGGTTAGGATCCTGGAACCAAAGAAATGTGACTCCCCCACTTGGCTGCTAGGGTAACCTCAAGCCTTTTCTTTTCACTGTTCCAGATCTCAGTTTCCTCATCTGGAAGCCGAAAATGGCAATATTTAAATTACATTATAATTAAAAAATCAAGTAATAATCATAGAAGTAGAAAAACATGTAAAATAATATAAATAATATAATATATAATCATATATAAATAATATAAGTATAACATATATAATATATTACATATGTTATATATAAATATAATAATACAAAATATGTGAGTAAATATTAGCAGCAGCACTTGCTATGATTAAAGCATCCTTGCTTGCACTCAACAATGAGTTACTGAGCAGAGCTGCTGTGTGGCAAGCAAGGCTCGATGTTAGAGAGCAGTGGTAAATGAAGCAGGTGACATCTGGTCACTGTCCATGCCAGCAAGACCACCAAGTGGGCTGCCGATGCTCCTTAAGTAATTCAAGATATCTTAAGGAAGACCAACGTGGAAAGAACCATAAACTAATATTAGACTTGATTTACACAGATGTAAGACCTGGCTCCTAGTATATACATACCATCACTGCTCTGGGCCTCAGACTTCTCACCTACAAATTAGTCAAAAGCAAAACTCACACCTTAGAATATAAAGGGAACATTACACATTGAAGTATTTTACAAATTATAATGCATTATGCAAATGTGCGTTATTGACTTAATTATTCTTATACACATGCTTAATGATCATGTTTATCAGAATGGGAAAAACAGAAGGACAAACACTCTTTTATTAACTATTAAGTAAATTAAATCTGTAAAGCCTGAGTCAGACAAATTGTAAAAGAGAAACAATTGGTTTCAGAGGATTTTTTATTAGGAAAGAATAGTTAAACTTTGGCACTTATCATAGTTACCATAGAAAATGTTGGCATTGGATACATCAATATCCAGGACTTTATGTGAATTCTTGCAACTATGGATATTCTTAGAGGCTTTACAAGCAAAACACACTAAGAATTTTCACAATGTGTCTCAAGGAATGAGGACAGCATTCACATGTGCATAAAGATGATTCCAAGTACAAACAGTTTAAATAAAACTAAATTAAACAGTTCCCTATGACCTTTTCAAAGTCGATCTATGGAAGGCTGAGATCTGATGTGCAACATGTTCAAAACAGAGTTAAACAAGGAATCATTGTTCTCATTCTGTCTCAGACAAGTAAAAAGAACTGAGACTGTAAGCAAACAACCGAAATATTTAAGTCATCCCTCTGAAGTTTCAACAGGTCAGAGCTGCGAGGGTGCAGATACCAAAGATCTGGTTTCTACTCAACTGTCAGTGAACTCATATGTGCTTTGACCATTCCCTATGTGAGGATGATATTATCTAAATTAAAATTTATTGAAAATTATAGGCAAGATGAAATAAAGATTATATCTAGTCTATATGAGTATAATAATTTTGACATGTAACCAGAAATTATATACATTATGTGATACATGATACATATAATTTTATAATTGTGCTACATATAGTAAATATAATGCATACATGTGGGTTATATATTTACATACATATATACATAAACCATCATTTGTCTTCTGTGAGGATGAGTTAAGTATAGAGTTGTGATGCATGTTGGCATAGAAACAGCTAGATCTGCTATATGAGGATTCAAGTTCCTCCATTCCCTCTTAAGAGAAGTCACCCAGAATCCTAGAACCAGAGAAATTTGACTCTAATACTTAACTACCTGGGTAACCTCAAGTCGCATTTTTACTCTTATTAGCCTCAGTGTCTTCATCTGCAAAGTTAAAATGTACAGACACACACACACAAACACACACTTCCATGGACCAAAAAAAAAGTCTACTTTAAGATCTATGCCAGAGCAGGAGATCCCAACTGCATTCTCAGGGAATGCTATGTTATTCCATTTCATTGAAGAAGAATGATGGCCATAACTTAGATGTGTTCAAACACACTAAGAAAGCCCCTGGTCTAATTGCCTGATGGGATGTCATGAGAATGAAAGGATTGATAATTTACAGCAGATGAGCTGCAGTTCACCCAAGTGGATTTGGGTGGAACTCCACATTTTTTAAGAAAGTGGTTATATACAAATGGACTCACAACTACTCGTGGGTAATGAGGTTATGAATCTTGGAGGGGAGTCTGCTATTGTCATTTTACTGGACCAGCATGATTCCTAACTGTATTCTGAAAACTTATTCTCACAGATAAGTGTAGCTCTCAGCCCTCATCAAAGAAACTTCTCTTTGAAGCATATAGAGACCATTACAAAAAAACATGCCAGGTCAAAATACAGAAAACAATTAATTAATGTGGGGTACCCAGCCCTAACAGATGCATCCACAACACAACTCTTGATTCAATCCTCAAGGAACACTGCAGAAGGACAGTCAAAAAGACTGTAAGAGCCAGAGGACAAGGAGGTCTGCTGTGAGAGTATGCCTCCTAGAAATGACAGCAAAGTTTCACTCGTTATACCTTGACAGTATGGCTGCCTAAACAAGACCCAAACAATGACAATAGCAATTGGCATAGAAGAGAGAAACTTCATGGAGCCACACCCATAGACAAAGAACTACAAGTAACTGAGACATTCTAAGAGAAGGAGAATTAGTCTTTCCCAGGGATGAGCCCCTCTATGGTTATCTAATACCAAGTGGTAGCCCTGAAATAATATACACACAAGCAATAATAAATGAACTCAGCTGGTTGTGTTGGTATATTTATGCACTGATATGATATGATACATATATATTCAAAGAAAAAGAGGCCATGATTTTGAAAAGGATTAAGGAAGAGATATGGAAGAAGTTAGAGGGAAGTAATATTGGAAGAGTTGAGGGAAGAAATGGAATGGGAAAATGATATAATTATATTTTAATTAAAAAATTTTAGGATGGGAGGGTGGGAGGGTGGGAGGGTTGGACAGGGAGGGGTGGAGGGGTGCACTGTGATGGAGATGTGGCTTAAAGTAGTGAATAAATATTTTAAAATATTTAAAAGAAATTAGTAGATAGTTAAGACTAAATTAAAATGAAAAAAGGACTCTGTGGGGGGTGAAATCTCAGTGTTGGGGTGTTGGGGGTGAAGGTGGAAAGGGCAGATATGGGAAGAGCTGAGGATGACTATGATCAGAATGCACTGTATGAAATTCTTAAAAATGATAAAAATAGTATTTTTAAAGTACTAACCATTTGTATTTCAATTATTTAGATATTTCAAATTTTTCATTAAACAGGTCTTCTTTGTACATCTATGCCCAACCCAACAGAAGTGTGGTTGCTTCACCACTGAGAAACCACGGGCTCTAGTAAATGTCATTTAGGTGAACATTCCTGGAAGGGGATGCTAACTGAGGAGTCCTGAGACTCACTGCTTATCACTGAAAGTCCAAAACTGAAGAAGAAAAACTGCAAGCTGCTGTATCACATCCAAGAAAATTGAATTTTTCTTAGTTTCAGATGTAACCGAGATTAAATCCTGGCTGTTACTATGAGATGCTAACGTTTGATTTCTTTATCAATGAGGATTGAATAAGGTATCACATATAAAGACCTACTTAGCATGTGCCCTGGCACAAATGCTAAATTTGCTTTTTATGCAGAAAAAGAAAGCACTAATAAGTAGCCAAGAATGTCTCCCATCCTGGCACTAACCTTTCAATATTCAGTAAGTACAGATTTACTACTCTTCTCCAAGCACTGTGCAAGATTCTGGAGCTGTAGTTCCTAACCTTTAATACAGGTCCTCACATTGTGGTGACCCTCTCACCATAAAATTACTTTCATTGCTACTTTCATAACTGTAATTTTGCTACTGCAATGACTCATAATGTAAATACCTGATATGCAGGATATCTGATTTAAGAGCCCCCAAAGGGGTCACGACCCACAGGTTGAGAAGTACTGTTCCAGAGAAAAAGAATGAACAATGTGGCAGCAGGCTCAGTGTTTGCAACAGCGTGGGGCATGTAAAGAGAATGCTCATTTCCATTTCTTCCTTGAAAATGTAAACAAACTTATTACCTTGCCAAGTCAAGCACAAAGCATAAGTTTACAGAATGCTGGAAGCATCAACACAGAAAGCATAATCTATCTCACAAACGAGGGCTCTTTAGCTGGGCTCAGAAAAGTTGTCACTGGAGTTCTGAGGAGCCAGGTGAGTGAGCATCAAAGACATAATTTTATCATTCTGCAGCAGAAGGGAAGGTGGTAAAGACCTTGAAGTAAAGCAGTGCCCAGATCTCTACAGCAGTGCTGTAGGAGCCATTAGCTCTCGCTGGAATTCTAAAGCTCTTTTCAGTGGTAAAAGAAGAAGCATGGGGGATTATTAAAAGGCATGTGAGTCAGAAATGGAATGTTTCTAGGTGGCTCTTTTTGTCCTTATGTTAGAAAGAAGGTTGACAAGACATAGACTGGAGAGATGGCTAAGCCACTAAGTGTGTGTTATCTTGCAGAGGAGCCAGGTTCAGTAATTCCAGTCCCAGGGGATCCAACACCTTCTGGCCTCTGTAGATGCTTGCACACTTGTGGTGGCCTTAACTCATGCAGCGGGCACACACACACACACACACACACACACACACACACACACACACACACACAAGTAACAACCTTTTCTTTAGGTTAGAAGATGGGCAGCATCTGTGTAAAGAGGCCATGAAGCACCACGCTCCCTCAGGCAGCAGCGCCTTTATTTTCTACCAATTCGTTCCAAAATAACTACTATCCTCCAGGTCCAAGACTGGGTCTTGGCAACATGGAGATAAATGTGAAGTAGCCCCTAGCTCATAATTTAGGAAATCTGTAGTACGGTAACAACATCCCATTGATGGATACTTTAAATTTTGAACCAAGTGTTATCAGAGCCCAGAGCAGGGAAACCACAAAGTCAGCCACCAAAGGGAGAAGAATAGATGAAGCATCGAAGAAATAACCTCAACTCTGTCCCTTTCACATCCAGTGTATCACCCAGTCTGATGATTTCCCCCTAACCTAACCCTGCCCACTATGACAACTTCCCCTGATGAGTGTCACTGGCTGACAGTTGGAGTCCCTGACAAGTTGCTGTAGTCAGAAAAACTTTTTTTTAAGAAATAAAGATTAAGGGTAACGCTTCTTAAAGGTATTGTTCATAGTAATACTTAAAAATGAAATGTCAAGTTTTGACCTCTTGCTACCAACCGACATAAACTGTTTAGGATAATTAAGAAATGGAAACTAATAGTCATGAAAACGTGTCATTTTGTTAGTTACTATGACAGTCTATCACAGTTATTTTCTAAGCTACTCAGAAATCAAGTTGCTAAGAGACAAGCAACTTTTGCTTATCTAAATATAAGAGATAGATAGGGCATCTTCAAAAACCTCAAGAGATCTGCAGAATATGGCATTCAAAGATGTTTTCTTAACTTTAGATTTTCTGATATCGAGACATGTCAGCTCCTGACAGCACCCCCTATTCTACTCCAAGTAGAAGATGAGCATCGAAGAATCTCCAGTGGGAGATGATTGAATTGGTGGTAAGCCATTCTCTTGGCAAGAAAAACCACTTGCTTCAACTGTAGACAGACTTCTGTCCAAAAAGGGCAAAACTTGGAAGCAGATAAGTCGACAGCCTAGCTCTGCCAAGACAGGGTAGGTAAGTCCTTCATAATTCCTGCTCTACAATCAATGTCTGTCAGAGAAACGGGGCCAAATGGCTGAAGATTGATGCTGTAATGTATGGAGAGAAAATGGGAACTGTCCAGGCAGCCACTGGTATGTCATTTTTTAGTTTTGGAAGCTGCAGGCCCTGCACTTCCTATATAATCAGATATATTTATCCCTCTCAGGTCTCTGAGGTGGTTGAAGAATAGATAGCTAGAGTCTCAGAGTTAAATTTTGAGTTGTTTAGGAATCAAGAGGGTGTTCTGGATCTAAGAAGATATTTTTAAAATTATGAGGCAAGTTAGTATGAAAGCTGAGTTAGATATAGAACTTTAAACTCATGGAGTTGGTTAGATAGTAGAATGTTAAAGTCAGGTGCCAAATACATATGGACTGGACATTGGGAATGTATGCTAAGCCATATAACTCTTATAATTGTGGCCTATTTATTTCTGTTGTTTTGTATTGTATTTGTAGTTATAAGAAAAAGAACCATTTTGTGGACTGAAAGGGAGAGCTGTTGGGGGGAAAAACGAAATACTTAAACTAAAAAAAAAAAAAGGGAAGAGGATGGGGGGTTGAGGAGGAGGAGGGTGGAAGGGTGGGACTGGAGGGGGGAGTAGGGAGGGGTTGTGATTGAGATATAACTTGAAGAAATAAAAAATAAATTATTAAAAAAAAGAAATAAAAATTGGCCAGGCATGGTGGCACACACTTTTAATCCCAGCACTCGGGAGGCAGAGGTAGGCGGATCTCTGTGAGTTCGAGGCCAGCCTGGTCTACAAAGGAAGTCCAGGACAGCCAGAACTATTACACAGAGAAACCCTGTCTCAAAAAACCAAAAAAAGAAATAAAAATTGTTGCAATTCTTAAAGGTTTAGAAAACCAGGTTGAACTGCAGTAACCCTTAATTTACTTACTTTTTAAACCTCTTAACTGCCTTTTTAATGCCAAACAACAAAAATATCCTTTATATATAGGAAACAAACTCATAAGTGATATCCAAGAGTGTGTGAGCTATCCTGCAGTCTAACTTTCTAACCTGAAATTAAAATTTTCCTTTCATGCCACTAAGGCAAGTATGCCTTTGGTAAATTATCATTTGAAAATTTTATATTTTATTTTTATGTCTTTTAAGCTTAGTTCCCCCCCCCCCAATTTTTAAATTAATTTGTTTTTTCAAGTTACCTCACGAACATAGTTTTCTCCCTCCTCCCCTCCCAGTCTTTCCCTCCCCCTCCTTCCCTCCATCTCTCCCTCCCTTCCTCACTATTACCCTTCCTGGTAGTCTCCTTATCCTCAGATGAGGTGGGCCTTCACATATCATACTCCCTCAGTTCTTCAGTCATGTGAGGGCCAAGAGCTCCCTCTTGCGCCGGGGCTTGGTATGGCACACCATCTAGGGTAAGGTGTTCCACTGACCTGCAACAGCTTATACCTTAAAATTTTCACAATTATGGCCTAATTATTAAAAAAAAAAAGGAGTATGAGTTCTGTGAGAAGGGGTAGAGGTTGTGAGGGTGGGACCAGGAGCGGTGGAGGGAAGGGACTATGATGGAGATGTAACTTAAAGTAATAAATAAACATGAAAATTTAAATAAAAATTGAATTTTATTGTTTCTTATAGGAAAGCTTCAGTATCCCAAAGCCTTTAGAACGATTTCATAGTATCCTGGTTCCACCTCCCTCTCCTCTCACCCCCAAAGCTCCCAGACAATACAGGCTCATCTGCTCTCCTGGGTCTCAATGTTTCCAAAGATGCCCCTCCCAGCACTCCATCCACCTCCCATCAGTCAGCTCCCTCCAGCTTGTGGGACAGCTTCAATCAAATGCCCCATGGCACCTTACATTTGCCCGTCAAACATTCAGCCTCCTTCACAGTCCACTGTAGTCCTCCCATTGCTAGATACCCAGTTTCTTCTCACTCCAGGAACAGCCTTCCCTTCCTCATGGCTTACCAACACATCCACTGCTGTATGACCTGAAACTTAAATATCTGTAATTGAGCAGCTGTTATATTCATAGTCAGCGATAATTTATTTAAATCTTAGGCTGCTCTATATTTTGTTTCTTGGAGCTTTATTTTGCCTTAGTTTTCTTAAGGGGGTGGGCTGGGTAAGAACAAGTGCTGTGCAAGCATGAGGACCTGAGTTCAAATCTCCAGAACCCACACATAAAAAGCTGGCGTGGGTGTGCACACTTGTAACTCCAGTGCTAGAGAGAAGAAACAGACTGACTTCAGGAGCTAACTGGATAACCAGACCAACGAGCACTGAGTTGTGGGTTCAATGAGAGACCATGTCTCAAGAGAATAAGGTGAGAAGTTACAGAAGAGAACACCCAACATCCTCCCCACTGTTTGCATGTGCCTATGCATGCACACATATGCATACCCCACACACACACCACAAAAAAGACCATTGGAGGGTATGAATTTACACACTGATTTTACAAAATAGAAACACAGATAGATGCATTGCTATGCTGATTTCACAAAGGATAAAGATAAAAATTTTAGCTCAAGTACATCAGATCAAATTTTAAGTTCTCTACCCAACCTCTGTTCTTCTTCTCTAAAGATTTGGCATGTGTAATTTTTAGCAAACTTCTAGGCAAACTTTGCCAAGAAGCCAAATTCAACAGACATACTAGAAGCTGTAACAAAAGCAAAACAAGGAGTTTGGGGCTGAGGACATGATGGCTCAGTAGATAAAGCATGTGATGTCCAAGTGTATGGACCTGAGTTCAGATCCCCTTTTATCCACAATATGGGTTCATGTCTAACTCCAGAGCTGGCAGGGAGGCAGGAAGAGTCCCTGGAGTTCACTAGCCAGCCAGTCTAGCTAAACAAGTAAGCCCCAGGTTCAGTGAGAGAACTTATCTCAAAAGACAAATTCCACCTACTTGTCCTCTCATCACCAGTCAGCTCCCTCCATCTTGTGATAGAAGTAATAGAAGATGACATGTGAGGTTACCTGGCCTCTACACACATGTGCATGCACAGGCACATATATGTACACATACACAACAACAACAACTTGGTACATTCAATTCTTCTTTCTATCTATATATCAGACCTATCAAAGAGTCAAAAGACATTTACATTTTAAGGGGAAACATTTCAATCGACTCAACTCTCCATTTCCATTTAAAGTTCTTAAGCTTAGAATTGGCCCTAAAATGTCAGTAGGACATTTTTCCTTTCTTTTTCTTGTTTTCTTCTTTATTTTTGCTACATAAAATGCTAACTACTGAGTGAAGCTACCCAGTAGGAGGAAAAAGGGTTGCAAGAGCAGTCAAAAGAGTCAGAGACAACCCACACTCCCACTGTTAGGAGTCCTATAAGAACACCAAGCTACACAACTGGGAGGATATGTGCCTAGTTTTATTGTAAGTTGATATGGAGTGTTTGGTTGATATCCCTGGGAGGCCTACTCTTTTCTGAAGAGAAACAGAGGAGGAGTGGATGTGGGGAAGAGTTGAGGTGAGGAACGAACTAGAAGAGGAGGGAGAGGTAACTGTGGTCAGGATGTAATATAATGAGAGAATACTTTTTTTTAATGCTAAGTACTATAAATAAATGACTAATGGCTTTCATGAGGACACCCTAATGTCTCTAAATACTACACAAGGAACCAAAAGCTGTCTCCATGTGATTTCCCACAGTGAAAGTACATCACTGGGAAGTACTATAAGGCTGTCTTTGCTTATCCTCTGAGTGCCTTGAGTCTTGAGAAGAGGACAACACACTGGGGAAAAGCCAAGTACACCATTTCACAGGGAATCAGTCAGGAGTCAGGTGCAGTTACTAACTATAGGCTTGAGAGAAACATGGCAAGCAAAGCCAGATGGACTTCTCCAAGTGACCTCAATGAGAGTTTATTTCTCACCCACGCTGGCCATGCCTCAAACTGGGAAGACATGAACTATGTAAGCAGTGTCACCTAACCTGATTCCTCTCCTCCAGCACCACTCCAGCCAATGCTTCTAAATCTTTAGGGCCTAAAACATGACTTCTCTGCCACAACATCCAACTGCATCCTCCCAACTTCAAACATCTTACACACTGGCCCACAGCTATGGTCTTTGATGATTCCTTGATCATGCATCTTTAAAGATGGAAAATGTTTGGACATGTATTAGGGCCTGTAAGTAAACACATAATTATTTAATGAAGTATATGTGTTTACTATTATTATAATACATCATATACATTAAAAAATATATATCAAAATAAAAGATGCAAGCATGAGGCAGTACTAAGCATAAAGTTCCAGTATGTTCTCCATAACCCAGTGGATTCAGCTGTGTACCTAGTGTGATGTATGTATACTGTTTACATACGTGACCTACAGGACAACCCAAAGCTCCTGCCATCTCACCATTGGCTACATCTACCAGATGCTGTTTGTTGCAGTCATATTAAAGCTTTTACTCTCTGCTTTTGTATACACTGAAGATATTCATCCCTCACCCCTCTCCCACCTCACCACTTAGGACATTTCATGAAGAACTCAGTTCCTCAACCATGCCTCTCAGGTAACCTGGAAAATGCTACTGGTAGAATGCATGGCTCTCACCAACACAGTCCTACTACAGACTTTAAGTCTAGGTTGGAAAAAGCTCTGTTGTGGTTTCATTATTGGGTCATAAGTTTTCCTTCCACTCTAGATTGTGGGGCTCCTGAAGATGGGACAGATCATTGATCATCTTCAGAGTTCCAACAACCTACAAGACCTACCGAAGCATGTGTTTAAGAAACGTAAGTCTCTGCAACTGCCTGCTTTACCCTCTGGCAGGACATCCATGTACAACCTTGTATGCTCCATACTGTAAGACCACAACACAGTCCACTGACCCAGATGAATGGCATGTCTGGACATAAGCCCTACTTCTATAAAGACTACCACAGTTCGATATAAAACTGTGGCCCAATATATTATGCTAATGGATTCAATTTATAACTAGACTATCTGTAGAAGGATAGACAGACAAGGAAAACCTACATTCTAGTCCAGTAGCTGCAAAAGATGAGATGTGTTGTTATTATGACACATAATTACCCAATTAAAATCTTAAGTGATATAACAATGCACACCTACATTACACTTGTCTTCACAGAGCACTCCCAGATATCTTTACTCCCAGATGTCTTGTTTAACGTCTTATTTGAACTGTGAGAAATTGAGACACACAAGAATCAAGTGACATTGTTAGGTCACCCAGCTGCTAAGTGGTCAAGCTGGGATTGATTAGGACCTCCTGGTCCCTATTTCAACATTCTTCCACTGTATCGTTGCCTGGGGAACTGTCAAGAAAATAAATGGAGGCCACAAAACACTAGAAAACAGGATCACTAGGGGGTTGGCCAGCCACCAAGGCAAGACACTAGGCAGGAAGGGCCATCCATTTACATTCATTTTGCTTCAGTCTTCACTTCCTTTTTCTACAGCACTTAGAACTCCACAATTTGGGGGTTTTCTTAATTAACCAGCATCCTATTGTGCAGACTCTTATCCCTGGTGCCCTTAGGATGACAGCAATAATTTACAGATGTATGTTAAACTTTTTGCATGAATTGAACTGCTTTCTGCTTAGCTGAAGCTCAGAATTTATAATGTATGGAAAACTATGAATTTTGTCTATGAAAACAATAACAAGTGAGTCAGTTAGGGATATGAAGTGCAGGGAGTTGAACAAACCCAGTAGAGAAGCAACAGTAGTTACCGTGGAGACGTCTTAAGAAAAAGATACTGAAACTGTCTGTGGCAGACATACTGTTCTGTTATCCAATCCTATCCATGAGTGAGATTCAGTAATATCTGCTGACATCAGAACACAGGAAAGAAAACAGTAAAAGGATTAAACTTAATGAGGAACTTTTTCCATTTAGTAAGCAGAAAAACCAGCGAGATCAGAAAGCTGCTCATCTACACTAAATCTATTAGAAGAGAAAGTGGGGAAAACCCTCAAACTCATCGGCACAGGTGACGACTTCCTGAACAGAACACCAACAGCTCAGGACCTGAGACCAACAATCAATAAATGGGACCTCATGAAACTGAAAAGCTTCTGTAAGGCAAAAAACACTATCATTCGAACAAAACGGCAGCCTACAGACTGGGAGAAAATCTTCATCAACCCCATATCTGACAGAGGGCTAATATCCAAAATTTACAAAGAGCTCAAGAAATTAAATGCTAAGAAACCAAATGATCCAATCAAAAAATTGGGAAAAGAGCTAAACAGAGAATTCACAAAGGATGAATCCCTAATGGCTGAGAGACACTTGAAGAATCCTTAATCATCAGAGAACTGAAACTGAAGAGATCTCTGAAATTCCATCTCACACCTGTCAGAATGGCTAAGATAAAATGATCAAATGACAGCACATGCTAGTGAGGTTGTGGAGAAAGGGGAACCCTCCTTCATTGCTAGTGGAGTGCAAACTGGTACAACCACTATGGAAATCAGTTTGGCGATATCTTAGAAAACTTGGAATAGCTTAACCTCAAGACCCAGCCATACCACTTCTGGGTATACATCCAAATGATTCCTCACCAAATCATAAGGAAGTTTCCTCATCTATGTTCATAGCAGCCTTATTTGTAATAGCTAGAAACTGGAAACAACCCAGAAGTCCCTCAACTGAGGAACGGATTAAAAAACTGTGGTACATCTACACAATAGAATACTACTCAGCTATCAGAAACAATGAAATCATACAATTTGCAGCCAAATGGATGGAACTAGAGAAGCTCATCCTGAGTGAGCTAACCCAGACTCAGAAAGATGCACATGGCATCTATTCACTTATAATCGGGTTTTAGCCATATAGTACAGGATAACTATACTACAACCAATGCACCAAATGGAACAGGAACATAGACTTTGTTTCCTATCAATGACACACTTTGCCCTAGTGGTGCTGCCTTGTAGGCCCCCAGTGTATGAGGAGGCTCTTGGCCCTCATATGACTGCTGAACTGGGGTGGGGGACTGTTATGTAGGGACACTCCACTCCAGAGGAGTGGGATGGAAGGGATAGGGGATAGAGGGTGGGAAGGTGGGACTGGGAGGGGTGGAAAGAGGACACTGAGATGGAGATTTAACCTGAAGTAATAAATAAATATTTAAAAAAAAAAAGAAAGAAAGCTGCTCATCACAAATTCTTTTTATTTTTATTTATTCAAGTTACAACTTGATCCAGCCTCCTCCCTCATCCCCTCCCAGTCCCACCCTCTTCCCCTTCTCCTGTCCTTCTCCTCAGGTGAGGGGGGGGCCCACATATCAAGCCCCCACCAGTTCATCAGTCATATGAGGGCTAAGAGCTTCCTCTTATGCTGGGGTCCATCATGGAAGCTCAACTAGACCAACGTGTCCCACTAACTACAACTTGCTAAGAGATCTGTATGAAAACCATGTGAGCATGTAGCAAATGCTGTTCACCAGTCTCCCTTTGTGCTGAGTGTGGTGTGTAACCAGGTTCTAGCCAGTGGAATGTAACCAGTACAGGCGCACTGAAAATCTTCTGTTCTCCTTTCCTTCTCCACAGTGACCATGAAGGCCAGAGACTATACATGATGGATCCCCAATGGGCCCCGACTCAAGAGTTCTGAAGGAAGACACTTGGTGACTAGAAACAGCCATTGTAAAGATTATGTGATAAGAAATGAAAGCAGTCATTGCTGTAAGGCCCATATCATTTGCTTTATTATAAACATAGTGAAGAAAGGGAATCCTGAAGTATTAAGGGCAGTGAGTTCACAGTGGGTTCTGGTGCTTTAATGAGAAGCATCACCCACGGGCTCAAGAATTTAAATGCTCGCTGCTGTTTTTGGAAGGGTATGGGGCCTTGCTGCAGGAAGTATGTATATGGGGATAGCCATTGTGGGCTTAAGCCTTACCCCATATCTTGTTCTCTCTGCTTCCTGCTTATGAATGAAGTGTGGTTTTCAGCTTCCTCCCCCTGTCACCACACTAAGGCTCCGGGCACTATGGACTCAATCTCTCTGGAGCTATAAGCTAAAGAAGCCCTTTCTTGCTTAAGCTGCTTTCAGTCATGGTATTTTACCACAGCAACAGAAGAATAATGTAGGGGTAAAAGTAACAGGCAAGCACTAGTATCGCATGGACTGAGCAGTAGCAACTTCACATTATATAAAGCAGGTTCTGAACAATACAAAACAACTCTAACTTAAGAAAGTAATAACCACACAGACTTGAATCCTTTCCCTTCCTTTCTCTTCTCTGCTTTATTCATTCCTTTCCTTACACTATCCTCCTTCCTGTCTTCCTTCTTTCCTTCCATTGAACTAGTGTTTGTTCATTAGCAATTCACCATGCACTGTTTTAGATGCTGAAGATAATAAGGAATAAAATAAAATTATTGCCCCATGCAGTTTATACTCTAAAAGAACAAAGTCAGATAATAGTTTTGAAAAAGATTTAAAAAATAATTTTAGAGAGAAATTGCTATGAAGAAAACAGAGACCAAATATCAAAACAGTAGCAAGAGTATTAGAGGCTGGAAGAGGTAATTACATCTGGATGATCAGGAAAGAGCTTTTTCAAAGAAGGGATATTTGAGCTTGCTAGAAAGTAGAAAACTTGGCAAAGACTTGGGAAAGGCACCCCAGGATGAGGAAAGAGCCACTGGTAAGACCTGTTGGGGGGATGCAAAGAATGCCAATAAAGTGAAGACTTGTGAACACAAAGAAGTGGGGCAGCATAAATACAAAGTACATGGGCCCAAGCTGACACTGAGCCTTACCCAGAATGAGTTTTGATATGGTTCTGAGAACCATGGCACACACTAGACAGTTTGTAACCAAGTAGTGCCATAATCTTCTGGATGCTTTCAAAACTCCTCTTTGTGTGTTTGTGGAAAGGTAAGTACATGGGGCAACACTGTCTACCATGGTCATCACTGCCCAAGAAACAGAAAACTCAGACAAGAGTTGCTGCAATGAGGATGCAACAAATGGGTGTTCATGACTCATTTTGCAGGTTAAGTTGATATGGGGGTTGAAGAAGACTGAATTCATGAGAAATTTCAATATTTTATGATAGGAACAACCAGATGGATGGATGTACTATTAGCTGAGTTAAACCTCAGAACACAGAGAGAAATCAGGAGTGTAGAACTGGAAGAGCTTGGTAATATAATAGTTTAGCTACATGATAACCCCATTTCTCCAAAACACCCTAGAGACCTAATCAACACTTGAGACTTTATTGCAAAGATATAATGAAAAATTTCAAACAATATCATACAGACAATTTTGAAAAGTGCTTTCATCTCCAATTTGTATCCCCTTGATCTCCTTTAGTTGTCTTATTGCTCTAGCAAGAACTTCAAGTACTATATTGAAGAGATATGGCCAAAATAAACATCCTTGTCTTGCACCTGAGTTTAGAGGAAATGCTTAAAGTTTCTCTTCATTTAATTTGATGTTGGCTATTGGCTTGCTGTATATTGCCTTTATTATTTCTAGGAATAGTCCTTGCATGCCTGTTCTCTCCAGAAATTTTAGCATGAAGGGGTGTTGGATTTTGTCAAATGCTTTTTCAGCACCTAGCAATGACCCATCATGTGGTTTTTTTCTTTCATCTTGTTTATATGGTGAATTACATTGATGGATTTTCATATGCTGAACCATCCCTGCATTCCTGGGATGAAGCCTACTTGATCATGGTGTATGATACTTTTGATGTGTTCTTGGATTCAGTTTGCCAGTATTTTATTAAGTATTTTTGCATCTATGTTCGCGAGGGAGATTGGTCTGAAGTTCTCTTTCTTTGTTGGATCTTTGTGTGGTTTAGGAATCAGGGTGACTGTGGCCTCATAGAATGAGTTTGGCAGTGTTCTTTCTGATTCTATTTTGTGAAAGAGTTGAAGAGTATTTGTATTAGCTCTTCTTTGAAGGTCAGGTAGAATTCTGTGCTGAACCCATCTGCTCCTGGGCTTTTTTTGGTTGGGAGATTTTTAATGACTGTTTCTATTTCCTTAGAGGTTATAGGGCTGTTTAATCTGTTAACCTGATCTTGATTTAGCTTCGGTAGGTAGACTCTATTGAGAAAATTGTCCATTTCACATACGTTTTCAAATTTGGTGGAGTATAGATTTTTAAAGTAGGAACTAAATATTCTCTGTATTTCCTCAATGTCAGTTGTTATTTCTCCCTTTTCATTTCTGATTTTGTTGATTTGGGTTTTTTCCCTCTACATTTTAATTATCCCTATTTGGAGACGATATGATAGTATACATAAGCGACCCCAAAAATTCCACCAGAGAACTCTTATAGCTGATAAACACCTTCAGCAAGTTGGCTAGATACAAAATTAATTCAAAAAAAATACGAAGCCCTTCTTTATACAACAAATAAATGGGCTGAGAAAGAAATCAGGGAAAGAACTCCCTTCACAATAGCCACAAACAATATAAAATAACTGGGGGTAACTCTAACCAAGCAAGTAAAAGACCTGTACAACAAGAACTTCAAGCCATTGAAGAAAGAAATTAAAGAGGCCATGAGAAGATGGAAAGATCTCCCATGCTCATGGATAGGTAGGATCAACATAATAAAAATGGCCATCCTACCAAAAGCAATATATAGATTCAATGCCATTCCTATCAAAATACCAACACAATTCTTCATAGACCTGGAAAAAGCAATTCTCAATTTCATATAGAACAACAAAACATCCAGAATAGCTAAATCAATCCTGTACAATAAAAAACATCTGGAGGTATCACCATCCCAGATTTCAAGCTGTACTACAGAGCAACAGTAATAAAACCAGCATGGTACTGGTATAGAAACAGACCAGTGGATCAATGGAATAGAATTGAAGACCCAGAAATGGACCCATACACCTATGGCCACCTAATTTTTGACAAAGAAGCCAAAACCGCACAATGGAAAAAGGACAGCATCTTCAACAAATGGTGCTGGTCCCACTGGATGTCCACATGTAAAAGAATGAAATTAGACCCATACTTATCACC